>VXBB01022874.1:836698-868162 GCA_013399915.1 Illadopsis cleaveri
TTGAAGTGGCGGGGGCGGGGTGGGGGTGGATTTACATTCTCCATTCCAAGGAAAATTCCAGCTTTTCCTGGCAGATACTTGTCTTCCCAAACCAAGACAGCCCAGGCCTCAAGGTTTATGAGACAATAATCCCAAGGTTTTGCTGAGAGCTGCAGTGAAAGGATGTGTTCCAGGGCTCTGAAAATCCTCAGCATAACCCTTGTGCGTGGCAGCCACCCCCATGCCCAGCTCCCACAGCATCCATTTCTTCATAGGATCAGGACAAACTTCTGGGAAAAAAGGCAGTGAAAGTGGCAGCTCCACACAATACCCATGTGAGACAGTGTGAATTTATATTTTAAGGTGTTCTAGGATCTTGTAAAACCACAGAATAAATTATTTCCATATTTCAGCTCTGACCTTACCGTAAAACTTTTGCTCTATGAATAATCTCATTTCATTACTGCAAGGTTGCATTTCTGAAGGTTGGTTGTAAATTATATCTATAAATAATTTTGCAAGTTACTGTTTGCAAGTTGCTTGTAACTTTTATCTTTAGGAAGGCCTGTCCTTAGACCACCTCAATTTGGGTCCTTCACCTTTGCTATTAAGCTGAAAATCCAAAATATGCAGTGATGGCTACTTGAGTTTGTATCCATGCTGTGAATTACTATTTAAATTTCTTCCCTAATGACAACAGAACTTGCCCAGACAATCTGAACCATTAAACTAATGCTCTGGACATCATATTTTTTACTTCAACTTCTCTTTTCTCTCAGTGTGTTTTCTGACCATGAAAGACTCAAAAGAAAAGGAAAGCTGGGGGGTGGGTCAGACAACTGGATTCTAATTTTTCCTCACCCCATAAAAAGATCTAATCAGCTCCTTTGTGACTTGCCAAAATTCCATGGAAATCAATGTAAAGACTCACACTGATTTGACAGAGTATCTTTGCCAGGTCTTTAACGTTTCTAAAGCAAAATTTAATAGGATGCCTAATTAAAGACTTAATTAATGCCTAGATGATGTTTTCTGAAAAAGAACTGAAATTAATGCTCATGGTATTCACAATTCTCCATACCAGCCTACTGATTCTATGCTGATTAAAATCTCCTGAATGTATTATATATTTAGAATTACAGAAATCAATAACTAAAAAAAACCCCAAAACAACACAGCTTATTTATTTAAGTGGAGAAAGAAGAGGATTCATCTCCTTTCTCTACCTTGTAGGTGCTAAGAGCTTCCTATAACCACTAAAGCCCAGAGAAATTTATGTTTTTATTTACAAAAGGCTGAATGCTATCAAAGATGCAGGGTTTTCTTCTTTTTTCTTGTCCTTTTTGGTTTTTTGACCCTTGTAATAAAACTGATGTTTTTTTCTTGCTTTAGCCTGAAAGAAAATAGCTGATTCTCAGGTGGAAAAATAATTAGTAACATGGGAAGCTGAATGAATTTTGAGATATTGAGGAAAATGTAGTTTGAACTGTCAGGTTTACTCACTTACCCACAGGAACTACAAAGCAGCAAAGAAATAAAACCCTCTTAAAACCTAAAGCTTTCATTGACCTATTCCCTCTGGCTGATTTTTTTTCCCAAAACTCTCTTTTCCCAGTGGTTCCTATTAGAAACACAAATAGTTTGCCTCTCTGCATAGTGACAAATGCCATACTTCTTTTAAAAATACTATTAAATTATTATTACCTTTTAATATGAGGATAGAACAACTAACTATGCAACCTGTACAGTCTCATACACTTCACAGGAGCACTTGCACTGCCTGGGTTGTCAAAGGAAATGGGAGTTATCAGCAGTTCAGGTATCACTGTTTATTAGGCCAAAGGGAGCTGCCCTGTGGTTGGCACCCCCAACCAACACAGGTGCAGGGCCTGCCAATAACAGCAGGAAAAGATCTTTGGATGGATTGGCACAGAGGATCCTTGCAGCCTCTCCCCTGCTCTACTGTGAAAAATTTATGGATAGAAACTGATTCTTGACATTACAGTTACAAAAAGATAAGGAAGATCAGCAGCCAGTGCTGACCACTAAGTCTTTTGTTGTTTGTGATTTTGTGATGTTTTGTACCTTTTGTTCATGGTGGTGGTTTTTTTTTTTTTTTTTTTTTTTTTTTTTTTTTTTTTTTTTTGTTTTTTTTTTTTTTTTTTTGTAGTCTCTTCAAAGTCAAGAGCCCCAGGTGTATCAGTGACAGGGCTCAAATGGGGGAAGCTGGAGCTCCACGCCTGGTCTGAGATGTGTGTTGTCATAGGGATCTCAGGAACTTGTTAGGAAAACTTGAGAGACTGGAAGGCCACAATGCATGGCTACAAACTCCTCTGTGAACACAGGAAGGGAAGAAGAGGAGGAAGTTGCGTGAACAGAAAAGTTTATGTAAAGGTGAAGTTTATGTAACAGAAAAATCCAAACGTATGAAGGTGAGCTGAGACCACAAGAAGTCTCTCGAGTGCCTTTGGATCAGGACTAGTGGGGTTATCACCGAGGGGGAGTTTAGGTTTGGTGTCTATCACTGACCCCCTAATCAGAATGGTATGGTGAGGCTGATGAAACCTTTCTTTGGCTGCTGAAGGAACTCTTGGACCCACAGACCCTGGTCCTCAGGGGTGACTTCAATTACCCAGGCACTCGTGAAAGCAGCACAGCCTGGCAGGAGCAGCTCCAGTCTGGGCTCTGGCACATCCTCTCTCCCTGGTTCGAGCTCCAGCAATGGCCATGATGGGGATCATCCCTCTCAAAGTGTCTGCTCCTTTGCTCTGATGCCTGCACTCTCACCAAAATTTCTGCTTTGAGCCTGAGTTTCCCCGTCCCAGCAGCAGTGGTGCAGTGCCTCCCTCTGCCAGCAGCCTCTGGCCACTCGCCTGCCCCTGCAGCCACAGGGATGTTTGCACCCCGTTATTGTGTCCTGGAGCTCAGTGCCCCAGGCAAGAACAGGTTATGCTGCTCTCTGTAAAGGGCTGCTTTCTCCTCTCTCCACATTTTGTTCCCTTCAGCTGACCTGCCCTGTTCTAAGGCACTGCTTACATCAAGAGCACATTCAGGGAAGCACAGAGAGAGCCCCGATGAGGAGCTGCAGGGTGTTTTTCACGGAGACAAAAAACTACACCAGATTCCTTAGTAAAAACCACTAACCTGTAAACTTTGAATTCATTCTTAAAGGGAAGGAAATTGCTGCAAGCCAGGGCACCCTGAAAAGCACAGGAGATTCTCCAGATGGAAGCATTTGGTATTTATTTTGTAACAACTCCTCTCTTATGCTCCCCCTCAAGAATTTAAGTGCCTCAATTCCTCGTTAAGCCGTACCCAGTAGAAACACCAATTTCTTTGTGCATTTGCACTAGTGACTTGTAGCTGAGCCCCTCTCCTCCTTCAGTCCAGCCTGCTTTTTCAGGGGATGGAAGTGACTCCGACTGCAAATTCCAGTGCACTGGGAGCCCACAAGGCTCAGTGCTGTGCCCAGCCCCTGCCAGACTGGGCATGGAGGCTCTGAGCAATGCCAGCCTAAAACAGGAGACAATCCTGGTACTGTCACACAAATCAGAACTGCATTTCTGATTTTCTCTTACAAATCGGTATTTTGTTGGCAATGTTGCTTGTGCCAATCATGTTTAGGAATTCCTGTTCACGTGTGTGCTTTTCATTAAACACTAAGGTCATGGTCCTTCAGGAAGAAAAAGTGGATTAAAATCCTGTGCATTAGAAAGAAGAATGGGGTGATTTCACTTGCCAAAATCTCACCTGCTTCAGCCAAAGATATTAAAAGCACATGAAGTAGTGCAAGCTATAACCTTCCACTGAAAGATGCTGTTTGTATAGAACATTAGTAAACAGGGAAATGGGTGCATGGATGTAGAAAGTCTTCATCTTCACTGCCCAGTTGCTTAAAAGTAAAGAAATCAACAGCAACAAGCTCCAAAAAGTGGAAGCCTACAGGAAGGACGAGAAGGAAACTTGTCATGGAGAGATTGTAGATAGAATTCCTACCAGAAAAAATGTTGGAAAAGTAATTACAGAGAGATCCAGGTCCTGGTAGATAGCAGAACAGTTAAGGGAAAATCATGAGGGAACTTCTCAGCACCATGATAAGCATCAATCTTTTCCATGGCACCATGAGAAGTGGAAAGTGTAAATGACATTCCCTAATTACTTCCATACAAAAAGACATTGTTAGAGGGTGAAGAGGGCATGGAAAGCATCAAGGCAAACCAGTGGTGATCCAGAGTCCAATATACTGGGCACGGAGGAGAAAGGGGGGGAACACATTTAAGAACAACTTATTCAAAGGCCATTAAAACAGCCAATCACTGTTAAATTGTGTAGAGGAGGAAATAAGCCCTGGGGGGAGTGCAAACCAGAAGATTGACTTCTTCAAATTCACAGCTGTGGTGGAACAATCAAATAGCCCAATGGCAGCTTTCCCCTCAGAGACGAGACAACCTGGGGCCATATGACCTCAACCTTTGATATGCACAAGGAAAATTTAATGAGAGACTTGCTACAGAGTCTGGTGTCTAGAAGTGACAAATTGCAAGCTTTGCTGACCCCTCGTGAAGGCAAAGTTTCATCAGCAAAATTGAGCAACTGAGACGAACTTGGAAACTGAGACATGCAAGGAAAGGAAAACCGACTCTAACCAGAGACAGGTTGATAAAAGCAGCTCAAAGTGCTAGCTAAAAGTGAGATGGCAATGGAGCAACACAAAATACACCATAAGAGCATCAATACACTATTGAGACGTCATCTTTGGCGGGGAAAATCGATTTTCTTCCCCCCAAATCAACACTGCTTGAGAAGAGGTGCTCTGGTGATTAAGCCATTGCTAAATTCAGGCAGAACCAGGAGGGACCCAAGTGTTCACAATCACAAGAAAATAAATTAGATTAAACTCTCCCAAGCTGTCACAGCTCCCAAAAAGGCTTACTTTGGATTTTGGCTACAGGATAAAGCACAGGCACAGCACAAAACAGAAAGCTTATCTTTAAGAGCTTGCATCTTTGTAATTGCCAGAATGTTAACTGTAGGAGATTGCAGCACTGAAAACAAGTCCGTTAATATTTCCAAGTGCCAGAGATTTTACCCAGATTTCTGACACCATATCTCATGCAGTTAATAAGTTTCATGCTGACTATTAAACTGAACAATACAGAATATCATGCTGTTGGCAAACATCCCCATTATCATTAATAAGATTAGAAATTTGCCTCTAAAAACGAAGAAACAGCCCTAAGCAATTGATCTGTGCCTCCAGAAGACTAATATTGTGAAAAAACAAGTGATTTCTCAGCCTCTGTTCTAGCTCCTATTCTAGCAGCAAAAGAACATTTCTGACAATTAAAAATCTCTACAGATGGAGCAAATTTTAACTTTTAGAAGTTTTTTTGCTAGATCAGAGCACGATATCTGAAACACTGTCCCTTACAGCCATCATTGACAGCTTCAGAACAGAGAGTAACTGAGAGTGAAACCCAATGATCTGGGGGGTTCTGCTGGAGGCAGAGCTTTTCTAAACAAGCTGAATATGTGTGTGCCAAGAACTGAACCTCTCTGGAATGTCAAGTTAGGTACCTGAAGGCAGAGAGACCCAAAGTCACTAGTAAAGCTTAAAAAGCGTAGGCATAATTCCCAACACCCACACAATCTCTCTCTCTCTCTCAAAAAACCCCACACTGGCAAATTGAGAATAAATCACTCCTCACAGAAAGTCTTAAATGACAGGATTTGGCTGCAGTGCCTACAATTCTTCACTGAAATGTTACATCATGTCACTTTTTATTGTCCTGTGTGCATGCAAATGTGTACAAGATTAGTGCTGCTGCTGCAGATGAGGAGATGAACAACTGCTCTTCCTAAGCTTGAATCCTTTAAAAAAAATCATTGATATAATGAAATCTAATTAAGAACAAGCTTAGTGTCCTCTTTTTTTAAAATTTATTTTAGGAAAAAGGGAAGAAGCAGAACTCAGAGAAATCGTGTGCCAAAATAATAAAAAAAAAGTCCAGAAAAATAACCCCTTTTTCAGTGTCATCATAGCAACAAAGTTTAAGAAAGGAAAACAAATCAGTAGCAGAATGTTATAAAAGATCTCACAGTAAAATCCAGGGGAAAAAAAAAGAAAACCTAGAGGAAAAGGAGATTTAAAGGTTCTGAGTAAACTCTCAAACTGAGAGTGGCCAAACTGAGGGTTAACAATCAATACTCTTTAGGCGTGTTAAAGCTTCACCTTCTAGCTATAAAAAAATCCAATGGTGACTCCTATATTTGTGTGTGGAATTCTGACAGCAGAGCAGATACATCTTCATCAGCACTTTGTGTCTGCCTGCCCCCTCACTCCAGTTCTTATTGTCATTTTGCAATATATTAATGATCCAAATCATCGAGTGATTCCAGTTAGGCTGCAAGAGGTTCTCTGAAGTAGGCAGCACTCCTTATAATGATAGATTGCAGGAATAATGGCCCCCTTACAGAAAGCAAAACATCAGAAAACTGCCTTAAAAATGGCAGAAGATAGCAAGTTCTTCATTAGCAAAAATGGAATCAACTGTTTTAGAGGGCACCAGCATTTTATGCTGGTTTCTGCAAGGTTTACCTGTATATTAATGACCATGCAGGCATTAAACATCAGACACCCAGGAATGTAAAGTGTTAAGGAAAGATTATTAAGGAAGAGATGGACTTAAATGATCTTAAAACTTAATTCTTCAGAGTTTTTCTGTATACCAGAAAAACATGCAGTGTTTTTCTTTCATTGTAACTTCTAAACACAAACATGTAAATTTAGTAACTTAATTTAAGGGACTCTGGAGACAAGAGAAAATTGTAGAGGTACTGAAGAGATTTCTTGAGCGTGATCTGGACTGGAGCAACCACCCATCTCTCTGAGGCTGTCAATGGAAAAGCCCATTGGTCTGGTACACCTTAAACAGTCTGAAACTTGAAATGTTGAATAAAAATAGCATCATTCACAGGTCGATTAAAGCAAACAATGCTTTTCTCCCTTCCTTTCCCATTCTTTCCCCCTTTTATTTCATTGGACTTGCTGCAGAACTGACCAAATCTCATCCCTTTCAACTGCCCTGAACAGCTCTTTAATTGCTTTCTGCTACTGCAATTAGTAAATGCAACATGGTGGCCATTATTATATTTCCAGGTGCTGCACAGATTTTCTGACAATAAACTGGACTGATGAAAACCATGAATGCACAAACAATCTGTAAAGTTTAATGCTTCCATTCATTAGGCTACCCGAGTAAGAAAAACAGCATTAATATGGATAAGTCCTTGAACTTCCCCCATTAATAGCTGGTCTTAATTCACAGGTGCCTTTTTAATCTCTCCTGAATTCCTCTAGAACCTAATGAATACACGCAATAATAACATCAATTCAGAATTTAATCCTGATTCTAGTCTGTCTCAAATTAGACCCCAGTCATTAGGAGATTACAGGATAGTGAATGATAGTTAATCAATGTGTTTAATTTGGCCCCATTATTTATTTGATACAGTTTCTCTCATAGTGACTATAAATCTTTTCCCCCCCAAGCTTGGCCACCAGATGCAATCCTGAAATATTGAGCAAAAAAATATTAGATTTGATGATCCTCTTAAGTGCAGGTTAAACCATAATTAATCTCTCTACGTGTGCTCAAACCTTTCAGACTAATGCATATATGCACATATGTAATTCATACACAGCAAACACTTCAGGTAAGATTTACTGTGCTTTATTTTTTTGTCTCTGTTAACTCTTAGCCCTATCAGTCAAGATTTCCCAGCACTTACCACAGCATTAGCCCTGAGCATCAGGAAATCACATTTCTTGGTGCCAAGGGTTTAAAAAGATTCTAATTCAGCTATTAAACTGGAGGCGGCGTGTGCCAGCCCCACAGCGCATTCACCCATTAATTCTGTCCCCTGGAAAAAAATGACTACCTCTTGCACCAGGCTGATAAAATGAGGAAACACGCTGATTATGTCTGTGGCAGCTATTCTTGACCCAACCAACAGTGACAGTCATCAAACCGCAGCACCTAGAGCGCTGCAAGCTGTGTGAGCTAACCCGAGACATCATTAATTCTAAACACCAGAGCTCTCCTCCAGATACTGGAGGTTCAGAGGAGCTTAAAAACAAATCCCTTTGGTGGGTGGAAATTCTGTGTGCTGCTCGTAATCACTTCACTGACAGAGTTTGGAAGTTATTTCTCTAGCTGGACAGGTCAAACGCGAGAAGCAAAGTGCCAGTGTCTTTCACTGGATTGCTCAAAATTGGACCTTGGATTCAATTAATAATGTTAGATGGACAGAGATCAAATGGATTGAGAGACTGGCTGGTTTTTAAGGGTTTTTTTATCACTTTTAGCATGACAGGATGGAGGAAACAAAGTGACTGTGAATGCTGTAGACTGAGTGATTTGTCCAGCCAGAATTTGAACGTATACATGTGCTCAGCACAGGAAAAATACAGGGGGAAAAACAACACAGCATGAAAAGAGCCCTTACAACCTAATCCTATCAAGTCTTTGGGAAGACATTAACTATTCAGAGGGGTCTTGGGACCTGGATTTCTTGGAAGTTAATGCATGAGATAGGATCAAGGAGGTGTCCCATGGGATTACTGTACATTAAGCTTCCATTGTAGCTTAATGAAGGGTTTGTTCCCTCAAAGAGGTGATGTACTTCATGCTGGGGTGTGCACTGTGTGACTTACTCTGAGCTGGAAAATCACAGCTCACCACATTGGCATGAGGCTGCAGCAGGCTCTCTCTAGGCCTGGGAGGTACAGTTAACATCAGGGGCAGGCAAAGATGGAGGAGAACCAGCCCAAAGCTCGTGGCTTTCTTCTCCTTTGTGTCAGAGAGGAAAGGATTTGGCTGTTGATACCAAAGCCTTACCCTGAGGTAAAAAAAAAAATGGGTTCAGCACATTTTTATGTTCTCTTCTCACGTAGATTCATTATGATTATTTCCATTGCCAGGTTTAATCATAGATCCAAAGCATTCATAAGACAGGAGATCTCTGTATAGCTCTCCCAGGAGCCAAGAGTATTTTGGAAACAAAATGTGGTTTTTTATTAAGTGCTACCCTAAATTTTCTCATTTGCACCTCTCTGCTCATCTGCAAAAAAAAAAATAAAAATCCCCAGGCAGACACACATGCATTTTTTCATGGAGGTGAGTATCCAAATGGGATCTCAGAAAGCATTTAGGATATGGACAAAATACCATGTACAAAATACCATGGAAATGCACTACACAGTCTTCCAGTTTGTGTTTCTGAACACAAACGTGCTAAAAGCCAGTGGCTGAGTCCTGAATAGAGGAAAACCACAAAATGTTCATGAGTAATTTCACATCTTCATCTTTCCTTTCAGGCATAAAGAACGTAACCAGAACTTCAGTAGAGCTCAGGATGTTTAGTTTGACAGACAGTCCTGAAATAGTGGCAATAAATACCAGCTAAACAGCACAAGCTCCCACAGTAATGTTTCAGTCCATTCAGGGCCCACTGGATACCCCGTCAGTTTCGTCTCTGACTTTTTATTTCAATAAATACATTCTGAACTCCTTCAAAAATATGGCTGACTGGAATGGGAATAGAATCAACAATTCACTGCAGAAACATCTTAGGCAGACAAATGGTTTGAATTAGTAATAATTCAATTGTTCTCCTTTAACTAAAATTTCGGGATGCTGCTTTCCAGTAGCAAGTATTTTAGTTTTGGATAGTCTTGAAATGCTATTCAGATTTTTGTTGATTTGTTTTTCAAAATGGAAGAACTTGTGTTGCCTCAGCAATATAATTTCATGCTGTGTTATTGTCACAATTTCTGCACTCTTGTTTATTTGGCCACAGCAGCAGAGCTAAGAAATTTTTGCTTGCTCATTCTCCTTTTAAGAAATTTTACTAGTTAATAAATAAGGCTTAGCCTTGTTGCAGGGGTCTGTCCCTCAATAGTTACTATTCTCTTTCTGACTCAAAGACCAGCTGCAATGAAAACAATGCCCTCTCGTTCCTCCTAGCACTTAAAAAGGTTTATAGATCTCCAGCCTCCTACAACTCAGCAGAAAACTGCTCGCACTTGACAGTCTTCAGAAATCAGCATTGTTTCCACCCTCACTAAACCTGTCAGGCACACAAGGTCAGGAAATGAGGAGAGCTGATGTCACCTGAATCATTACTCCCTCTGCTTAGACCTCTCACCACACTCCTCTCTTCCAGAGAAAGCCACTATACCCAAGAGTAAAGACTTTGAAGTCTTTTAAAACTGTCATAAAATAGTTTCTGGAAACTGTTTGGAGAACTACAAAGAACTCGAACACTTCAAATCTGTAAACTCATGAATACTTTCTTGCCAGAGTTGTCAAACTGCAACAGTGTTTTGCAGGGGGCTCATGAATATGAGCACCTCTGCAGTAGCCTCTAATAGGTGTTTTTATTTTCTGGATGTGATTCTACAAGGACAGCAATAATGAATTTTTCAAAACTATCTAGACTCTACCTACTAGTCATGCTAACTAAAAATCACTGTGTAAGTCTGCTAGACAGCTCAGAGAAGGCAGTTTGCTCTCTGAATAACATCGTATGTGCTCTTAAAAACAATGGCCATAGGAAAAGAGGAAGATTAATTCCATCATACGCCTTTGAGACAGAAACATTGTTTCTGTTCTGTTTTAAAGATCATAGAAGCTGCTCATGACAGAATAGAAGCAGAAGATTTTTAGTGAACTGAGGTTCTTTCTCTGGCGCCTGTAGGAACTTGAGATGACCTCATGGACAGTAATCATAGTTCCAAGACAATGAAGCAGTTCTAATTAAACAGGAGCACACATGCTGCATGCCACCGACTGCCACAACTGTACAAAATGCAGTTACAGGTTATATCTATAAAATCAGACACAAATATATATGATATATATATTACCCTGGTCCTCATCTCACAGCAGCATCTCTGTTCACTTGAAGTCCTGAGCTTTTCCTCACTGAGCCTTCACACCCACAGGCTGTACCAGTGAAACATTGCCTTTCACTCCCCAGCCAGCCGTGGCTCTGCTTGTCCCTGTGCTGTCAGGGTGAATGTGACAGAGCAAACACAGCCCACAGCAGGGGCTGCTGCCAGTCCTGTGGCTGCACTGCTCAGCCCTCTGCAGGCACAGGCAGCTCCCTGTGCCCCAGCTGCAGGTCAGCTGGCCACAAGCCACCTCCAAACAGGAGCTATTTGGTTGTGGGATCGTGGTGCCAAGCCCAAGTTTACAGAGATGAGCTTTTTTTCAGCAAGGCCTGGGGGGTTGAGTTTGGCATCTACGCCCAAAAACGTGCACCAAACACCAGCTCTGGTCTGGCATCCCTGAAATCTGCTCAGCTTCCCTTTTAACTTTACTTTGCCAAATCAAATCTGTATTGATTAAAATTCTCCCTTCGTTCAACAAGAGTTTTTGAGCTGATTTCAGGTGTGATAAGTTTAGAAACCCCATGTGTTTTCTTTGGTCAGCTACAGTCCTCCCCTCCCCACTCTAAGCAGACTACTTTATAATGCTGCATTCACCCTTCTGTTAATGATAACGTTAAAGAAAAAAATCAATGGCTCAATTAACAATCAGGAATGGAGCTTCCAGGCAACAAGCCCCATGATCAATAACTTATGTTCAGTGAAATTAAAGGTACTTGTTAAGTCAAGTGTTAAAAGCTGCACACACTTAATATGGGAATATCAGTCACGAACAGTTTGGCAGTTTAACTTGAGAAAATCAGTAAGTACGAAGTTCCCATACTGTGTTCCACACCAATGAGTGACTAATGAAGCATAAATATTCGCACAAATTCATTTATGTAATAAATTCTCTAATCCCCCAACACACAGCAGTAGTGCTGAGTCCACATAAGCTTTCACTTTTGTTATGAGTTACACTTTTAAAATATGAATCCAAAATGGAGTTGGCAAAACCGAGTTCCCAGCTTGCACAAAAGTAGCTCCCAATGGTTTGAAGTGACATCAGTGCACGACGGCCTGGCTGCTGCGAGTGACAAAATTTTCCATCAGCATAAAGGGACAAGCTAAGATTTCTTCCAATAAATTTATCTGAAGCCGCCAAAACATGCTCAAATGAAATAAAATGCATTCATCTTACGGGACAGGTGAAAGCAAAGATTGCAAGATAAGTGACATGAGAACGTTTGAGGCCTTTGGAAGAGTTATGGACATGCACGGCGATACTGAAATCAAGAAACCTGTCCAGATGTAATCTGACTTATCCTGTTACTAAATTCCTACCACACTTTGTAAGATGGTGGTTTTGGGGGAGATTTTTCAAAGGCATGAAGGACAGTGAAATGCTCAACTCTCAGTGGAAGCCTGGGTAAATCAGATGTCTCATTCTCATTTATGCAATCTAAAATCTCCCGCTTAACTTTTATACATCTGCTCTCAGTAGAGCTTTTCTTTGAGAAGAGAACATTTAGAGCAATGTCAAAACTGACTCCTACATCAAGCTTGTGACAAAATTCATCTCATGGTCAATAGCCTTGTTTTTAGAGCTCCACTGATAACAGATGATTTAGCAGCATACTCCTGCTCTGGGAATAGCCAAATTGAAGGCTGCTCGTCCGATTACACCGAACTGCTTCTCCTCAAAGGAGGGAATATTCAGAGGATAATTTATCCTTGTTCAAAACTTTTTAAAAATAAATAAAATGAATGAAGAGAAATCTTTGCCTGGCTCGCTTTGCATATCAAGGACTCTCTCCAACTGCAATCTGGTGTATCCTGTACCCTTTTCCAAAGAGCACAGGAGCCTCATGAGGCCTGAATTCCTGAAGCAGGAACAGAGAAGATGGGGATGGGAGTGTGATGGGGTGGCAGGGTGATTCTCTTTATTTAATGAGTTGCCCCTTTCTTCAGTGTCTTAAGATCATATCCTAGGCACTGCTGACTGCACTTTGATGGGTACCTAATCAAAGAAAATCAATCATCTGAAATTGCACAGACAGCATTTCATCTCCATCAAAAATCATCTTCCTACAGAGCTCCATTAATCTCTTCATCATTGTTTAACTCAAAACGAAACTTCTGTTGTAAGAGATATCTGCCTTTGTTTTTAAATTATGATTAAAGCTGTGCAGTGTTCTCCTTGCAGGAAGCAGCTGAGGCTATGGTAAGTATTTGGTTTTCCAGGGTAATTTTCCCATGCAGAATTAACCAATGCACCTTGACTACATGCAGAGGGATGAGCAACTGATAAATTTGAGTGTGAATAACCCTATTTGCTAACAGAAAAACACCTAACCCTTTGATCTCACTCAAGGAGCACACTCTCAGCCCTCCTGAACAAGTCTTCTGCCTCAAGGGAATCAGAAGCCCAACCCCAGATGTCCCCAGGCCAGGCTGGGAGGCACATCCATGGCAGATGGATGGGAAGCTCCTTTTCTACAAGCTACAGATAAATGTTAGGATAAGAGGCAAAGACTTCTGCTCCTGAAAGTACAAGTCCTTCATACCTGCCTCCCCAGCAGTCCTTATAGCCCAGCCTCAACACCCCATAAACTTTTGGCTCAACCTGTTTTACAGGAACACTTTGAGCCCTTATTGCACCCTATTCTATTGCCCTGGTCATTTTACTCCAAACCTCACTAATCCTCCCACTCACCCTCCTGCCCAGAATCACACATGCTGCAAAGGGCATTTCCCAGTGTGGGTGTAGTGTGTAAATCCATAAACAGGGTGAAAGGGGCACAGTGGGCACCAAGAAATGCATCTCTGCTGGCTGGTGTGCTGGTGGTGCCTGCTCTGGAAAGAAGGGTGAGACTGATCCCCTGAGGATACCCTGGTATGCTCAAACAGAGAAGCTGTTTGGAAAGCAGGTAGTAAAAGACCCAGAAAACAGCATATCTAGGTCAGTAGAAAAGACTGGGAGAGCAGCAGGAAACCTGCTGACAGCAGGGAATAAAACCTCAGCTGATGGTTGTCATAATCCAGCAGGAATCCTTCTCTGCCCAGTGCCTGCACTGCAGCCTCTCAGCACAGCTGCCCTCCCTTTGCTCTGTGCACACATTGTCCTGCCCAGCACAGGGAATTACCCAGACAGAAAAGCATCCTCCAGAAATTAGGATTCTATAACTAACCTAGTGGAGAGAGGTACTTGCTGCTTCTGTACTCCAGATTGACACCCCCCAGGAATGTTGCCTGCAGTTCAGATTTACTGTGGCATGGACTGTCACCCACAGGGCCAGTTCTGACTGCAGCAGCTCTGGAAAGACAGTATATCACACAGAAGGGAAAAACAGCCTTGTGGCACAAAGCCAGCAGTGGGTTCAGCTGTTGTTTGCACTGAGAGCAGCATTGATGCTTCCTCTCATGCCTCTTCTGCTAACAAAGAAATGGGACTGCAGCAGGAGTTATTACCTGCCTGCCCTTTTTTCAGAAGCATGGGACAATCTGTGAGCTGCATAACTCTCCACACAGAATATTTAAAACAAAGCTAAGCCATTGAAGGAACAAACAAAAACACTGTAAAAGAAGTGAAACCTAATTCACAGTAACTGGATCTAACAATTTCCTCTACTCCTTCACAGCATTTTCCTTCTGAACATGGAACCAATACAGGGATGGTGCACATTAGTACATCTAAAGGTGAGTTGAAGAGAATAATAATAAGACAAGACAAGGACCATTGCTGTTTTGGGAAACAAAGAACTGTCTTGAGTGAATCCTGGTTTAATCTTCTCGATATCAACCAATCACAACTACTTGACTGGAACAGAATTCATTTCAGCCAGGTTCTATATCCAGGACTGTATAGGTCAGGATCACTACAAAAGCCTTTTCTAAGATTAAGACATCTAATCAACACAAGACAGAGTTTAGAAACACTTGGGAACAAACAACAACCTGCCTTTGTCAATCCCCTACCACCATGATCAACAGAGTTAAGCTAGACACAGATTTTGTGTATCAAGGTAACCACAGGATCTGTTTTTCAGAGCTACACACAACATCTTTGGCTGACTTTGACAGCACATATCAGTACTCAGTGTTTGCTGATGTACACTGTAATACCTGCTCCAGAACTGTTCCTGTCTGATAAACTTGCTGGGAACAAATCTCTCAAATGTGCCCTTCCATGGAGGCAAGGGAGAGGTCATTTCATACTCAGGTCATTTTAAGCTGCTCCTAATTGTACTTTTGAAAGATTTCTCACAATTGTCACTGCTTAACTTTCAAATTCTTGGGAAACCAGAGTACCCTTCTCTTCCTATCCCTGTGGCCTTATGAAGGTGTTTTATGCATTCATTCCCATATTTCTCCCAGGAAATCTGAGGGAAGACCAGCAGATTCAACTTGAGCAGTATTAAACCTTTGCATGGTCTGTTTTTCTGCCTGCCTTGCAAAGAGCAAACAGCAGAAGCAGTTTTCAAAATCACAGCTGCTCTTTGGGCTTGTCAACACAAGATGGCATATACTTTACACACATCTGACAAGCATGATGGATACTGGAAACCAAGAAGGTATTTTGTGTATTGGTTTCACGCTGCCCCCTTACAGAACAGTCTCACTGGTGTTGTATAATTTGTGCTCTGTTAGAAACTGGAAAACCAGATTATCAAAATGCATTTAAAGCATAGAGAAGTCCCAGACTCAAACAGGTTCAATTTTGTCAGGGCCTTTTCCCAGCCCTTTGCAGGACAGTCCCAGGCTGTTGGCATAACAACCTCCTTCAGGTACCTTGAAAGTGAGCAAACATCGTTCCTGGCAAACCTCTAATGTCACAGAAACAAATCAGGATGTCAGTGCAGAAAATTGGGACCCAAGTGCAGGAGCCATAAATCTGTTCCATCCTGATTGAATGAGTTGTGCCCTGAAGGATTGCTGAGTGCTGAATGGCTTTTCCCTGTCAGCTCTCCAATGCAGGCTGAGGGGGAGCAGAGTTATGGAGAGAGGGTAGAGGTGAGCCCTCTTAAGGGCCCAGTGGAGAGAGGAGATGAAAACTCTGAGTCTGGACCAGACCAGCTGAGGAGAGAAATCAGACAATTGGACTGAATGGGATATTATTCAATATGATACACTTCGAGTTGGGTTTTTAAAAAACACTTAAGAAGGTAAATGCATTATGGAAAGGCCTAAAGAAGGAAAAGAGAATAATTTACTTCCCAGCAGAGTTAAGTAGAATGGGCTGAACAGTGAAGTCTCCAGAAAGACGATGTGGCACTGCAGCTGTGAGTTAAAACAACAGCTTCATTTTTTACTATGGAAGAGGTATTGCTTATTTTAAGCTACTGTTCGGTAACTGATGGTTCACAGAATGACAAAACTGCTTAATAAC
Source organism: Illadopsis cleaveri (assembly GCA_013399915.1). Classification (NCBI taxonomy): domain Eukaryota; kingdom Metazoa; phylum Chordata; class Aves; order Passeriformes; family Timaliidae; genus Illadopsis; species Illadopsis cleaveri. The sequence goes on from VXBB01022874.1 coordinate 853,000, forward strand.
AAAGAGCTTCTAGGATATCTCCTGAAATATTTAGTGAGGAATGCACGTAGAGTGCAACTATCTGTTCTGGCATGGGTAGTCAGAGCTGATCATTTATTTATTTAGAGAGAAGAGTGGGAAAAGCAATTTGGATCTGTAAGAGAGAATGAGACTTAGGCTTGAAAACTCTTGAATCACTTTGGAAAATAAGGCTTAAGTATCTATGTCACATAAGGCAAAGCCAGACACACTCGTGCAGCCCTGGCATTTCCACAGCTGATGGCAACAGCCTGCCTGAACACTCCCAGGGCAAGGCCAGGCATTTTATTTTAAACTTTTTTCCTAACTGGCTCAACCTAATCCAGTCTGACAATCTGTTATGGTGGCATAGCTAATAGGGATTGTAACAAACAGCAGGGGGTTGTAACATCTTAAACAAATGCATCTGTTCCCAAACTGTATTTGCATGTGATATTATTATGTTGAAAAATTGATCTTGCAGTCCTACTTCATGCGGGTTATGAGTTTCAGGGTTGATATTTTGTGCTTCATGCAGCCTGAGTGACGCTGGGCTCTTTGGATTCTTCTTTCCCCACAAAAATATGGAAGAAGATCCAGGAAATATTAGTTTTACACGTTTAAGAAAGTTACTGCTCCTGCAACTTGAAGCATTAAGTAGAACATGGCAAGTTAATATTACCTAAAATATTCCTAGAGGGAAATACCTCTGGAAGCATCAAAAGCTCAAGCTTGTTTTCATTGCAGGTGACAGAAATTTTGCCATTGACTTAACTGGGAAAAGGAATTAGATTCTAGTAAGGCAAAAGGGATATAATTTGGTATCATCAGTATTCCAACTGCTGTGTAATAAGTTGCATAGGCCTAATGGAGAGCAGAGCGGGGCTGGAGAAACACCTCTGAAAGATCAGAGATGGTGTATCAGATTTATTGGCTCTCCAAAAGTGAAACAAGTCTTGGGAGCCACCGAATTTTCACCAATGCCACTAAAGTTCACAGAAGTTTTTTCCTACCAGCTCACTCACTGCGTGGATCCTCCCCAGGCACATCTTCTGTGGAGAATAAATCCAAGCTGGGCGACCTTTGGGCTCCCAGGAATTGAATTTCTTCAATTTCAGAGAGCCAGGAGTTCTTGAAATCAGCCATGAGTATCTCCAGTACAGCTTCCTGTGTAGAAGAGCACAGGAATGTGGGATCTTGTTGTCCAAGGAATGCTTTAGGAGCCTGAGGAGCAGACTAAGCAGTCCAAGGAACCTGACCAGAACGTTACTTGTGTGACACATTAATGCCAAGCCAGGGTGCCTACACTTGGGGATGAACTGCATAAACAACACAGTTTAACACTCTTATGACACTGCACACCTCCTCAAGCTGCAATATTCTTGTCAGGCTCCTGTTAGCCAACACAAATCCTTTCTTGTAGGCTGAGCACAGCTGCTGAGCTCCAGCTGCAGCCACCACCAGGGATGTCCTGCTGCAGGATGAGCAGGAATGTTTTTTTACCAGCATCTTGTGAAAACCCATTGGGCTGCACAAACTCCTTTCCTGGGTTGAAAAGAATTAATTGTCTTGAATCATTCTGCATTAGCAAGGTTGATTTACTCAACACAAGCCAATTACTGGGGATAGTAACAACAGCTCTGCAGTCAGCCCAGTGCCTCGATTTCTGCTCTTGTGTCAGTGATTCTCATTTCCTCATATACATGACTACTACAGTAAGATGAAAATTGGAAAGCAAAAACCTGGGTTTTGAAAGGACAACGTGCAGAAGAATATTTGTGCAGTTTCTGCCTTGCTCATGGAAGCCAAAGCCTTGCAAGGTACCTTCCCCTGTGAAGGTGGGGCTGGGAAAAGGTCAACAGAGCTGTGCACTACAACATTTGACATGAAAAGATGATCTTCCCTACTCTGGCAGGTTTTCTGTTTTTACCTTTTCTCTACTTTTCTTCAGCCAAAGATATAGAAAGTTATTTCAGATATGCATTTCTAGTTATTTTATTACCAAAAAGACACTGAATGAATTCTGGTTTACTCTCACAAATTTTTAACTTGACATATATGCAATTTTCTTGTTCTGAATGGTGGAACAGAAGAAAAGATCTGAAGTGATGAGTGTGCACACAAGGGAAAAAGAATGGACAGACAGGAAGATCCCTCAAGGCCAAAGGACTCTTCCACTGAGAGATATTATCTTTGAAAAGCAGGTCTTACACCAAGATATTTTTATGTCACTTTGGCAGCATAAAGGGTTCTCAACACAAAGAATTGGACTCCTGAGAACAAATCCTACAAGAAGAGTGTCAGTAATTGATGAAACAATGTCTGAAGTCTCCTCCAGCTTTACAGCCAGTACAGGAGTTGGATTAAAATGAAATCTGAATGTACTGAGCTAATGGCTTTTCTTCTTCCCTGGTAGCAAACAGATGACAGGCACTGAGATGTCAGAGAAAAGAAAAAGCCTTTGTGTTTTTCCACGTCCAAGCTGAAATCCCAGCACAGCATTTTTTGGTTTGCATTTGTTCTTTGGCCATGGCACCTCAGCATTGTTCAGGAACCTGGGGTACAGAAAGGCCAACCCCATTCCAACCCCATTCCAGCCCCATATAGATTGCAGCTCTGGCCTCGCCCTGTCCAGAGAAACTAAAATTCTGCAATGCTTTGCCTACAGAATATATTCAACAGTGTGACACAAAGGGATCTCATCAATTCCCCAGACACTCTCCCTGTAGGTGGACCCTGCAGAAGAGTGGACAAAGAACATGGGAGAGGCAAAAGAAGAACCTGAAGTACCAGCAAAATGATTAAAATTCAGAAGAATATTTCTAGAATTATTTTCTTTAAACACATCCAGGAAACACAACAGATGCACATAACAACCTTTAGAGAACTGCATTTTCTCAGTTTTATTACTGCTTATTCCTTTTAAAGAACAACACACATGTTCTACAAGATCTTTTTTTCCTCTTCTCTAATTTTCCAGCAAATCAGAATAAACTGCTTCCCTTCAATTAGGTTCAATTGACCAAGAAAAAAAAATATAGATGTATAAAAGGAAAGTTGGATTAAAGGATTCTGCCTCGACTTTTGGAAGCTTCATTCACAGCAAGTACCCAGCAAATCCAAAGTGCTTTTCTGCCTCAACTAACCTCAATTAGTTACTGCTCAATTCCGATATAAATATATGATGAGAGAGGAACTTGAATGTTAAAGTACATTCACCCCAACCTGGACACAGCCACAAATCTGAATGAAATAAAAACTTCCTTCAGTATGGAAGTTACAACTTAAACCAACAAAACTGTGAACGTTTCTTTGATCTTTTTCTGTCATGATGTAATTATTAAAACACAGGCTCTGATTCCTGTCTTAGTTACACTGATTCATACCAGCAGTAGCACCACTTGTTTTAAATCAAGACCTGAAGAATGTTCTGTAGTTCTTTTTAGAATCATGGCATTTTTGTGTTTGGAAGGTGTGCTGGATATTTTCCTATGACTTGTAATTGGAGCAAACCACCAATTTTTATGGTACTGCAGCTTTAAAAGAGATTCTAAGACCCTCAAAGGTTTTATCTGTCATTGCATGGAGCTATGCATGAGCTGAGCGGTCCTGCATGGAACAGGAAAAACACTGAGGGTTGGTGGCCATGAAAACACAGCTCTCACTCCTAATTTAGTAATTTTTTTCTCCCTGTCAGGGATCTCCTACAAGATGAAAAGTTCTTCTTGGTGGTCACCAAGGATATATTCCTTTTTTTGGAGAAGCTGAAGTCTGTAGGGGCTGTACTCTGAATACCAGCACGAAAAAACCTATTCCCTGAAAAATCAGCCCCAAAGATCTCCAGCTGGGAACACAGAGTTGGTTGTTCAGTTGTTGTCTGATTTCAAAGTACATTTGCTACTTATCCATGGTGTCTCTGCCACCTACTCCCAGTCAGTCTCTTTCAAACATGAGACTGAAACAAATGGCCCAGGATGTGCCTCATGTTCATGTCAAGCCCCTTCCCTGCTGGTGTCTCAGCAGGAACCAGGGACGTTTATGTCAGGCGATGAACATTTTCAGGGCCATGGTTATTGTGACCATCTCAGCTCCATTTCCAATGACTTGATCTCAGAACAGTTGACCATGTATCTCAGAACAGTTATTTTTCTGTGCCTTGTTTCCTTGCTTTCTCCTGGAAAAGTGGTTTGTGTGTTTGTGGGCAGGTAGAGGCAGTGAGTGACTTCTAAGGTTTTTTTGGTTATTTTTTGTTTGTTTGTTTTTAAGATTCTAAAGCAGGGCTTTTGCATTTTAAACCAACCTTTTTGGTTAACTTCTGTAAGATGTGAAGGCAGCGTTACAACCACTTCAACAACCTTCCTCTTCCTAAAATGTCTCTTCGTGTTATTTCTTCTACATCAGAGTTACATCAAAACTTTCCCTGAGCCTCTCCAGAACACTTTACTCAGAAAAGCAGCTATCAGATCAAAAAGGACTTCTGTTTATTAGTTCAATCTCCTTCATTAGATTCCCTCTGTCATGTGTTTTCCCACACAAACAGTGATAAAAAAGTCTGCTAAAATCCACTGACAGCTGTGGCTGTGATAGACTTTTCCTTAATCCGATTAGCTGCCGCCTCCCTGCTCGCACCAGTTTCTGTGAGCAGTTACCACATTACACTACAATCTGCTGATTTCATCTGCACTGGCATCAGGCAGCATTCAAAGAAAGTCTGGCCTCATAATAACAGGCTTTGAGAGCCAGGAATCTCCTCTCCACACATATGCACAAGCTGCTGTCTCTCAAATTGTAGAAATCTGCCTGATCCAGGAATTCAGTTCTGAATGAACAGGGCATTCCCACAAACAGCCACCTGAAACTGCTGTCACCCAAACAATTCTCTGCTCAGGCTTGCCTTTTTTTTTCAGCTCTTACATTGTGTTGCTTAAATTTGCTGAGATGCTGAAAGAAAACTCATCCTTGCTCATTCTTCTGGCTTGTGAAAAAAAAAAAAAAAAGGAAAAGTTTCTTCAGATTGGAAGGGGAAAAAGCAGCTTATGTTTGAACACGGAAATCTTGTTCATGTCTGCTCAGCTCCTCACTTGTGAGTGCTTGCACTCATATTTCTTGCTCCCAGCAGCCCAAAGGGATGCACTGGGTGATCCTTCTCTGCACGAGTGCACCAGAAAGGAAAGGCAGCTTTTCAAACTCCTTCCTCACTGGCAGCCAGATTCTGGGGGAAAAGCTCATAGAACAGTTCAGAAAAGGGCTTGAGCAGACCTTGACTCTACATAGACTAGGGGCCATCTGAAGCGATCTAAGTTTGAAGAGAACTTCTAGATTTAAGGTGGATCTTGAAAGAAAATTCCTGTCTTCTGATCATAATGATTTTGTCCTTCTGTTGTTCAGCTGAAAGTCACAGAAGTAGCTCCCCAGAAAAATGCTACTTAATTTCCTCTCTCCACCTACCAATTTTGCAAGTGCTTTTTTTAATTTTTTTTTTTTTTTTTTTCTTAAAAAAGGAAAAGAAGATGGCAGAGCACCAAGTCACAGAGGAATTTTTGGAAGAGATATGGAAATTAGGGCTCATAATACAGTATATAAATGCTGCAAGATGCCAGTTTAATGGTTAGAAAATAGGCAGCAGACTCATTCCAGGGAAAATGTAATGTAGTCATTGTTCCTGAATGGTGTAACAAAGATTTTTCATCCTGTACATGCCCTTGGTCTCTGAGCAAGTGGTTTCCTTTTGAATCCAAGGAGCATGGCTCTGTCAATGATCCTGACATTCCAACATTTAACCTGTCTGGGTTTTTTAACCCAAACCAGCAAAAAAACAAAAAGCACAACAAAAAGAACCAAACCTGTTTAATCTTCAGAACTATCTGCTGATAAGAACCTTTGGCTTGGCTAGTTTGAGCTTTTGAAATTTTCCCAAAATTATCAAAGGAAAAGCTCCAGTGAGGATGTTCCACATTGGCCAATTCCAACGCAAGAAACCATGGGATGCATTTATTGGTTGTGGGCAACGCCTTGGCCCTGAGCAGCTGGACCCCCAACCTGCCCAGGAGTTCAGGAGTGGCAGTGCAGTGATGAAACTCTTTAAAACTTCACTTGCAGGAGAAGAACAAGCACTGGAGCAAGAAGGTACAACTGTACTCAGAGGATCATTTAACACTAACAGTTAAAGTTCCTTCTTTGCCATTTGCCACTTCTTCCAAAGCAGTCCACAGCTCTAAAGAGATTACAACCTCAAAATTCAGGTCTAAGTATTACATGCTATCAAGCAGGATGGTTTGACAGTGTCAGCACTTCCCTTGTCCTAGTTTTTTGCAGATGGAGAATTTCAGCACATTTGATAACTTAACTACCATTTTAGCTCTGATAGAAAGGCAAACTCCAGCAAAAATGGCCCTACCAAAGGGCCTTCCAGCTTGGTCCTAGCTGGCAGTTTAAGAGCCTTAAAATAAATATATAATGAAGCCGAAATATCTTATTATGATTATATATTATTAATAATATAATATGCATTACTATAAGAATGTAATAATATCTCATTATCATAATAATACCTTATTTACAGCAGGGAAATGCAGATAATGTACCACTATAACTCACCAAAAATGTTTTGACTAATAACCAGATTTAGACTTGACACTGAAAATCAAAAATAGAAAAAGAAATTGAAAATTTCAGTGACACGGTCTGTTGTTCTTGCAAAAAGAAACTCTCTCATGAGCTTGTTTTTTGCTCAGGATCTAAACAGAGTCATTGAAACAACACCAAACATGTACTGGAGTTATTGTGAGGGCAAGAAGTAGAAAATTGGATGCTTATTCCGCATGGGAACATGGGAAACAAATGAGAAACTCAGAAATAAAAAGATATGATTACAAAAAACTAAGCACGAAAATGAAATGCTCTGACAATGGAAGGTTTCAAAATCATTTGTTACTTTTTTAATTCCATAAAACAAATTTGTATTTGAGAAATGAGATTCTCTGAATAATCCAAACAAGTCTTTCACTGTAGCAATGATTATTATCCTATTTAAATAAGAGACCTATGTTTCTGTAGTAATTATCATACCATATCCCTAATTAATTATTACTCAAAATATCTGTTAAAATTCTTGCCAACCATTTAGAAACAGGCACAAATTATTCCCTTTGATCAGACTTGCATTGCTAAAGGCACATTAAAAATACAGAGAGAGTCTGGAAAAGCCTTGCAAAATTGTCCATAAAGCCAGAATTATGTTAACTACTGCAGCAGCCCTTAGTCTGCATATTCACAATTTGATTGCATATAAAGACAATTGGACAAGAGGTCAACCCACACCCTCAACATTAACTTGTATACAGTTCAAAAGAATATAATTGCCCTCTAATTTGAATACATGACAAAAGAAATTAAGGAAAAAAAAAAAAAAACCCCACAAGATTTGTGAGTTTCCCATCGTGTTGCAGTTAAATAGGCGATAACAACTGCCCGGATTCTGCAAGGCTGAATTCGATCTCTGGATGTTTAGCACACTGCCAAGTAGTTAATGAAGAGAAAATCCTGGCCAGAGAATGTGATGCTCTGCTCCTGGTCCTTTGAAAAACCCTATGGATCTTTAATTCCCATGAACAGAATCTCATTTTTCAAATGATTCCTGTGAAAGACCCATGACAGCGAAGATAGATGCTTTTCACAATTCAAATTTGTGATGCTCCTGGACTCGGTCTTCAAATCTCTGATGTTTCTTTCACTAAACCTCCTCTGGAGTTGCAATTTCTATGTCAGGATCCTCATTTCTAAAAGAAATGCAGGTATCTTCTCTGTGCACGTTTTCACTAAAGCTCTGAAACCAGTTTCAGATGGTACTAAACCCACAGATGAAATAGGTACTGTCTGACAACCCAGTGGCATCATCCTGTCATCAACTCAACACCCTTTCTGCAAAATTATTTTGCCAATTTCCACGCAGACGGTCCCAGGTTTTCAAAAAATTTCTGATACTCTCTTAACTGAGCACAAGCAAACTAAATTGAAACATGAAGCCTGCTAGGGATGTATTGATATCAGAGACCAGTTGCATCTGCCTGGGTCAAACCCTTTTCAGAACTTACAGAAAAGGTGGAGGCATTGGAGATGTTTCCCTGCCTCTGAATAATGCAGCTTGTGAAAATCTAGGAAAATATACTTTAAATCTTATGTTATCCTATTCACAAGAAAAAAATATTTTTTCCTTCATTTAGTTAATAAAAAATACCCTCAGAGTCTCTCACAGGTTAGATAACACTTTAAAACATCCAGAAGTGTGAAGAGTACTGAGCCACAACGATGCCCCTTGCAATGATGCTCACTTGTTACATATTCACATCAAAAATCCCCCACTAATGAAAATATAACCTATGGAAAATTCCAGTGAAATGCAATCCAAGCAACAAAGTAGTTTCCCATAGTTTATTAGGACAACTTTTGAACTCAGCAGAAAGAACTCCGTCTTGTATCTAGTTCAACAAAACAAAGCCAGGACACCTCCAAGGCTCTCTGGAGGTCCTGCTTAATTATGCAGATATTTCAGGCTCTGTACTTGAACTGCACAGAGGAGCTGCAATGGACAGATCCCTATTTTAAACCTTGAAAGGAGATGTTACCACAAAAGAATGTTTTAATCAGCTGCTAAAAAAGTGGTTGAGAGCCTGAACTCTAAAAATAACCAAGTACAAATTTTAGAAGGAATATTTTCCTCCAAGAACAGTTGCAGTGCAATAATAAAGCCATGAGATTTGTTTCAATATAGTTATCCATAGGAATCAGTCTAGAAGCAGGTAGGACTGCCCTAAAAAACCCAAACAAAACCACTCCACACCCCAAGTCTAACACAGATTAAAGGGCTTCTCCCTCCACCCCCCAATATGTAACATGTGATGCTAATGGGAGTTTTGTGCACTTCAAGAAAAGCATAAAAAGTAATTCCCATATGCTGCAGTTGCCAAAGGGAATTTGTTACATTCACTGATGTTAAATTAGGCCATTGTGTATACACTTCAGAAACAAAGGCAGGCCATAAAAACTCCTACATGTTATTACTTGAGCATTCATTCCTCAGACTGTCTCTTTGCTGATATTAAAGTCTGAATGTTGTTCATCAGAGAGTGACTGATAATAAAGAAGTGATTGACAAACTTATTACTTGGCTTTAAAAATAAGTTCTCCCAATTCAAAAGATTCTTCTCAAGTCCAGGGAGATGTGGCTTGTTCTTTGTAGCAGACGGCTGTAATTGGAAAAAAAAAATATACACAGAGGGGGAAAACAGACTTGGTTTGTATTTAAACTGTGTAAATAACTGGATACATGGTTTTTAGTTCGAAGTATCTAGGATGGCTTAGAGAGAGCAGCAGGAGCTGGGGCTGGGGGGTTCTTTTCTTCCCTCAGCATCGCACTGAGCAAGTGGGGTCACTCCATGGCACACTCTCAAGGAGCTGCTGCTGCAGTAAAGTCAAATCATGCAGTAGAACGATGGGATGTCCCTTACTTGTCATCCAGGCATCCCCTGGGGCCCATAACCCCTGTGCACTCCCATTTAAACCCACCATGACTAAAGCAATGGTCCCACTCTTCCCTCTCAGTCCTCTTACTTGTTCCCAGCAGACGGGGAGCTGGATGGGCTCCCTGGTGCTGAGTGAACCCTGCTGAAGACAGGAAGGGCTAAGCACAAGGGTGTGCTGGGACCAGCAGCAGCTGAGGTCCATGCCTGACCTATGTGACTCCATCTGTGCCTTGGGGACACTTCCCAAACCGTGTGTGCAGCCTTAAGGCTTCTCCTGGTCACCATTTTCTGTCGTTGGGTGAGGACAGGACCCTGCCGGCACAAAACAATTCCCTAGTTATACCACACTTATTCTACCCCTTTTTAGCTGCCTGAGCATCTATTGTCAGGTCAGAGAAGCAGCAGTGCTGCCACAAGGAAGCAGCAGGAACAGAGAGACAGCTGCATGAGCTGCAAGGCCAGCCATGCCTTTCTTGGAGCAGTCCCAGAGCTCTGACTGCAGAGGTGCAAATAATCCATCAGTGCCAAAGGCCTGATTGAAGGCTGCTTTTTGATTCATTTGGCTCCAAATTAAGGTCAGACCTGCTCATTTTTTACTTTCAATGAACTTTTAGCCCCAGGTACCAAGCAGCAAACACTCTAGATGTCAAGCACAGAGACTTAACTTCAGCAGCTCCTTCTCTCGAGCAGCAGATGCTGCTGCAACAAGGTCACTGAGATTCAGGCAGAGGATGGAGGGTTCTGACTGGCAAAGCCCACAGCCAGAAAGTGCAGCATGTGCACAGGTGTTTGCAAAAGCACAGGCAGCCTTCAGGTCTCCTGACCTTGGGATATTTTTCCTGGAATTTGCCTCTTTAAAATTGTATGCACTTCAAAACAAAACCAGCTGACAACAAAACCATGTTATTAGAAGCTGTGTGATGGGATAATGCCAGCTCATTTCATGAGCTAAGGTCTATGCTTTCATTCAAAATAACCCAGCAAACAATCTTTCTCAAGTCTCTCCCCCACCTCCCGTTTTCTTTTAATTCTGGGCCAAGCCCAAATCCCCTGTCAGCCGTGTGCAGCAAACCTTCAATTTCTGTCAGCATGGTTTACCATCAGCCTGAAGTCCTCAATCATGAACCTACACACCGTTACTTGAAGCAGCTGCTTTTTTTCTAGTTAACCTTTTAAACTATCAAAGCTCATTTTTTAGTCGGGGTCATCTTTCCTCTGCTTCCCCTTCCCTGATCCCTTTTTCTCTCTCACTCAATTACTCACACGTGAGCTTAAAAGCATGTTAAATGGATTTATTTGGCTCACCCTCTTTGACTCACTGGCCTTTAAATAAGCACTAAATGTTTTGTTATTTAAGATAAAACCATTGCCTTTCTGCATCTATTTGTCTGCTTATACAGCTGCATTTTATTTTCAGTTTGGATTATAATTTACAACTTGGAACTTGGTTGCACAGCAAGAACTGAATCCATCTTCCTGTTTGCTCAGGGTTCTGAAGGAGTGTTGCCAATAGGTTTTCAATAGTGTCCTGCCACATACATACACAAAACCATAAAGCACCTAGATTAACTCAAGAGTGCAACAATAGCAAAACTATTTCTAGGGAAGCCTACAACAATGCATTGCTGTGTAGGCTCCAAAATCACAGCTGCATCTCAGCAGCATACCTCAGATTTTATTCATCTGAAGAAGAGCCAGGCCAGTGCAATGGCACAATGCAGCTTTTTGTCACTACAAGGTGTAGTGTGAACAGGGTTTCTGACAACCAATGAGTTAGTCCCAGAAAAGTGTTTAGTTTGTTTGAAAATCAGCACAGGTGAGTATTTTCCTTTAATAGAGGTGAAATAAAAATTTACATATTTTGAAAGAAGTGGAGTCCTTGTCCTTATTCAGAAAGGAAAAACAGCAGGCAGTGTTTTGCTTGAACCCCTGCCCAACCTCTGACTTGTCTTTAGGTGACTTTTATTACTCACAGTAATAAAAAGACCATTATCTTGAAATTCAGGTACACAATTGAGATGTTTCCAGGTAGTTCAATGACATTCAAAAGAAGTGGAAAAATATGCATATTGATTTTCCCTTTTGACAGCATTAAGATTTATTTACTCTTGATGTTGCAGTGACCTCTAGTTTGTCTTGGTCAATACATACCTCAAGGGTTGATAAACCTTAATATTCACCTCCATGAGAGTCAATATCCACTTTATAATATAAAAGCTATCCCATGGGACAAACATTAATATTGTTGAATAGATTCAATCCCTCACCTCTTTCTTCTCTTAATGTGAAAAATGACCCAGCTTGAATCGTTGGCAAAATTGAGGGGAAGGAAAAAAAAAAAAAAAAAGGCAATGAATTCTGACAAACTAAAGAATGTGCAAAATGTATCACTGACCTTTATCTAAAAGGACTCTGGATGAAATAATCATCCATATTTGGGTATTGGAGAAGAGTCAGGCTGGTTTTTATTGGATAACTTCAAACTTGTTCTTGTAGAAATTTGGCTATAACTAAAAACTCAAGATACAACTTGTCTATTTCTAACTGAGTGTCTTGTGGTGATGCTCTCCCCAAAAGGCACCAACAGATGGGGTGGGATGTTGATTTCCTTCCCAGAAGACAACAACAGCTGGATGGGATGTTGTTTTCCTAGTGCCACTGTCAACTTCTGGTTGATCGTGCAGCTCCCAAAAATTCATTCTGGCTATCATGAGTTATAATTACCAGTGCATGTTTGGGAGTTTCCTACAGAGACAACCACAGTCCAGAATAAAATACAGGAATTTTGTAATTCCATCTCTCTTTTAACCATTCAGGTTGGCTGCTTTACCACTGAGGGTATCTTAGGCCCTATGGGCTGTGCTCATTCCTGCCAAGGGACTTAACTAAGGGACAGAATAAGTTTCCACAGAAGAAGAATGTGAAGCCAATTTTGACTGACTGGTATTGCCATTAAAATATCACAGTTTTTTTTCAAAGCTTACTATAGTAAACATCTGGGAATTCTTCTATTGAGGTATCAGATACTGTGAGATGATTTTTTTTCTAGTTCTTTTACAGATCTTCTGTCTGCCTCTGTGAGTGATGACCTGGCACTAGGCCAGGCTGACACACATCTGTGTGTGCATCTTACAAGCTGAAGAGAGTTATCAATGCAACTCAACTTTCTGATGATTAATTCCCACTTTTCAAATTTTTCTGGTGGGAAAAAAAAAAATTCCCCTGCAACAGCTGCTGCAGCTCAGAAAGGATCCACTGCAGGAATGTGGACAAGGGGGTGTTCTGGTGTCCACAAGAACTCTGAAGATTTTAAGAGATTATTTATATTAGGATGGTTGTAATTTATACTGGAAACTGGACCAGTGCCCAGGGCTGGGCTAAGTGTCATGAAAAGCTTTGTATGTCCTCCCATACATTTCACTGTATAATCATAAACTGCTACATTCATGTTGAAAAATGCAAGATTTTTAATAAAACACACAGTGTAGAACCATTTTCAGTTCTGCTCCACCACTAAAAATCATAGGTAGTACATTTTTTATCAAACAGTCTTGAAGATTATTTGGGGTATTTCCAGATCTACTTTTACCATACATATTAAATCAGATAATTTATTTCCCAGACAAATTAAAGAACTAATGAAGTTTTCAGGAGGTCTATTTTAGTTGCAGTCTTACTCCTAACTTCCATTAATAATACAGTGCATGAAAGTCTTCAGTTCATCTTTATGCTGATTATGGCATTTTGTATTCAATGGGTGCCTCTTGGTCAGCAATAATGAAGACATAACAATAGAAGTGAAATAAAATTCAGTGAGTATTTTCAGGTATGCATTCTTCACTTGTAATTAAAGCTCCACTAATCTCTTTTAGAAGGAGTATTACCTGCAATATTGCTGGTACCTCACCTAAGTAGAAGAGCTGTAAATCAGATAGTGAAGCAAATCTCATTTTAAAACTACTTGATTCTATGTAAAGCTATTCACTAAACTTTAATACTTACATTGATTCTTCAGAGCAAGAAGGAAAATAATCAAATCTGAACTGCAGTTTAACAATAAGTCCCACTGGACACAGCTGAGGCAAAGTCTTGCTTGTGAAAATTGCCAAGCCAATGCACATTTTTTATTGCCAAAAGCTGGGGTTCTGCTCCACTATGGTCCCTGACTGAAAGCTCTCCCAAAACTATCCTTGTGATTGGGAAGCCTTTGTTAATCTCCAATCTAAAATCACTGATGGCCAGTTCAGATTTACTGATTTTCGTTTGATCATCATTATTTGGTGCAAATCCTTCTTTCCTGGAATAGACCCTGAAGAGTTCTGCAGGGTTATTTCCCTCACTGCCTTAATTTCTTTACCCTGCACATCAGATTTTCTAGTGCTAGAAGGAGAGGCCATTCATCCCTTTTTTCTTGTAACAGCACCTTGGGCACCTCCTCCAGTTTCTTTTCCTTGAGGGCACAGCTGCTGAGTCACAGGGAGAGTTCCTGCCGGATTCTCCTCCTTGACACCAGTTTTCATCACCAGGCTTCCAAAAGTGAGGGTTAATTTCTGTCTCTGTGCCACAGACACAGCAGCATCTGACCTCTAACACGATCCTTCCATCCATCTGCTCCCCTCTCCCAAAGCACAGCTTGGAATTGTCTGTGTATGTTCACCATCCAGTGTTGCTGAAGGTGCTGCCACTTTTCAGTGGAGTGTTTTCTGCTGTTTCAATGGTTTGCCATTGGGCTGGGCTTCTTACATGAACAAACTTTCAGAAATTAATGAATCTGCTCCTAAAGTTAACAATAACTACCTGCTTTTCCCTGGAGAAACCACCATGTTTGCCTCAAATACAGATTTTGATTTTGTGCTGCTTTGGAAATCACCAGGTTGTACCATAACAAAACTAAGAATTTTCTGTGAAGTTAGGCTTGTCTCTTAAATGTCCAGTACCTCAAGAAGAGGTGATACCTGGTGATTTGGCTCCTTTTGGATACACAGAAAAGTGAGGTTTAAGGGTTTACAACTAAAACAGAGTGTAAAATATTGTAAAATATATAAAATACGTAAAATTTGTAAAATATGACATTTTCCACAGGATAAGATGTTATTTCCTGCCCAGATCCACTTCCATATTCTCTTTTTGGCACAAGAATACAGGAGGGTGAAGAAACACTTGTAGTTATTTTTTGTGATGTGTATTTCTGAGCACAAGCTGTGACATTAATCTAATGTATGTCTCTCTGCATTAACCAATCAACAAATTCTTGAAATATTGTGCTCCCAAAACTGAGTGCTGGAGGTTAGAACATACCTAAAATTTCTGCTGATAATTTGCTTCTGCTCTTTTGCTTGGGTTGGTAAAGTCTAAATATTTACGCTATTTGGTACATAAATTGTATTGGACTTGGAATCATTCTGAAGTTCTGCAGCCCAGATTTGTTCTAGAAAGTCATGACAGTCAGAAAAGTTTACAGTCAGACATTAAAACAAACAAACAAAACCCAGTATATATAGATACAGTATAGATTTTGGTTGTTGAATGCTGGCCAAAATATAAGAAAAAACATAAATAGAGGGGTTTTTTTGTTGTTTTTTTTGTTTTTGTTTTTGTTTTGTTTGTTTGCTTGCTTGTTTGTTTTTTTTGTTTTTTTTTTTTTT
>VXBB01022874.1:868167-937215 GCA_013399915.1 Illadopsis cleaveri
TTTTTTTTTTTTTTTTTTTTTTCCTCCCAGATCACTCTAACAAAGAGGCTGGAGGAGTTTAGAGACCCAGTAGTCCAGAAATCTGCTGCATCTGTAACCGGTTCCCCTATAGATCTGCTGCAGTCTGCCTGTTCTCTCAGAGCAACTCTTAGGGATCCAATAAATGCAAACAGCACTGAGAACAGTCCCTAACCTCATACTGAAGTCAGAGCTGTTGCAAGGAGAAGCAGGTTAACAGGAGACAAAGGCTGCACAAAACCTTTGCCCTCCCGTGCAGCATCTCTGCCAGAATGTAAAAAATCAGGAAACGGGATCAAAACCCCACAATAAAATAAAGCAAACATTCTCACACGCAGGTATCATTTACTCTAGGTAATCAGCAAGATAAATATTAATCCAGAGCTTTTGGAGAATTCACACGTGGCTTTCCATGGTGTCTCCTTGGACAAAAAGATTTTTAAAGTTTTCCATCACAGTTGCTCAGTGTCCAGGGCTTTAGAGTTCAGACACTACAGCAGGACAGAATTTCAGTTTCCCATCACACTGGTGTGAAAAGAGGCTCTTCCAGGAGCTAAATGCCCTGGAGGGATGAAGATGGCAATAATTAACTTCTCATCCAAACTTCCAGACTTTTTGTGCAGTCCCTCCATGGCTGAAGACTCCCAGCAGGTTTTGGAGGATGCACTCCTCCCCAGCAGAGAGCTGGGGTGTCCTTTCTACAGCAAATTCCCAACTCCAGTAATTCAGGGAAGGAAATGCAGCAGCCTGTAGGGCACAGTGCTGTGGGAAGCTCTGCCTAAAGCACAACCCACAAACAGGCCAAGAATTGGATTTTTTTTAAAAGGAAACAGCCATAAATCTGCATTTATACCATGGACCCAAATCTTTGATACCAAAAGGTACAAAGGTGGCTACAAGACATTTTTGATTTGTCTCCTGGAGGTGTGATACAGACCAGATTAAAATGTTTACAGTCTTCTTCAGAGGACATTCTAAGGTACCAAACAATAAAGCAAAGTAGCTGACATTAAAAAAACCAAACCAACAGGCAAACACCCTCAGGAGCAAACCTGGAAGAAAAATATTTAGAATCCTATGCAGTACAGCAGGCTGAGTTCATGCTGGCGCCATTTCTGCTGCTGAGTTATAAACCTCTCAGAAACCAAGGCTATAATTACAGCTGGGTGACACTTGAACTTTCCATGGCCAAACATTTCACAGGACATAATTTCTGCATGAGGTTTCATGGCACATTTTAAAGCCTTGAACTTCCTCCATCGTAGCGGAATTTTGTGATCCCCTTTTACTGAGACATAAATGAATAATTATTGGCAAGTTATGATAAAAATTAATTACTTTCTTTTTTAGGAGTGGGATCAGTAAGAAAGCTCACTGTGCGTTGTTGGTGCTGAGGCAAAGGAGGAGAGTGGCCAACAGTGTTATCTGCAAGGTTTTGTTACAGTGAATGATAGCTCCTGCTTTAGAGGAGAGGGCATTTCATCTCCTCTTTTGCTTTCAATCACATCTTTTCATTAGTGATGACTGAACCTCAAACCCAGCTGGAGATGGCGCAGGTGAGCACTTATAAGCTTGGATGGTTATCTGGAGCTTATCTGAACAACTTTTATCAGCAATATTGCAATGGGAATTTCACAAGATCAGTTTTTCTGGTTCTTCCTTTTCCTGATTAGGCACTGCAAGAGCTGGTCTGCTGCTGCATGCAGGACCCAGCCTGCTGCCTGGCTGCAGTCAGAATGGGAAGAAAACCACTTCATCTCATTTCTCACATGGCTTAGGGGATGCAAAATTAACACTGGGGCAACAGCACAGTAAATACAGCTGTTCTTAATTTCCAGCCTAAAATCAGAAAGATAAAAAAGCTCACAAACTATTATCAGTTTTTTCTATCTTTCCTTTCCCCTCTGCTCCCCTTTCCCTTTTTGTGTCATGAAACTAGGAAAAAGCAAATTCAGATCAGGTATGGGAAACAGCTGCTAAGATTTAGCACAACTGGACTGAAAAATAGAGGAAAATGAAAGCCTGGTTATTTGGGTCAATGGAAATGGGACAAAGCAAATTAGTGGAAGACAGAATATAGAGAGAGCAATTTTGAACTGGCTGGAGGGTAAACACAATGACTGATGCAAGCATCCAAGTCTCCCTCGGTGAATTCCCCTGCACAGCAAACAGCTTTTACCAGCATCAGTGGGGACAACGGGAAAATCAGATGCCCAGATAATGCTGGTTTCCCTTCCTGTGGCTCTGCCCACCAGGAGCAGCTCCGTCCATCCACAGGTGCTGCCAGCTGGCCCAGGTTTCTCAGACAGAGGATGGGGTGAGGCTCTGCTTGTCCCTCCCAGGGACCAGGCTCTGCCACTGCCACCCCTGGCTCAGACACAGCACAACCCCAGGGGCTGCTCTGACCTTTTCATCCCACTTCTAAAGTCAGCACAAAGTGGATCGTGCCTCTGACAAACAATGGCTATAAAACTGTTTTCTTAAATACTTTTAAAAAGGTTTAGGTCACTTAATATGTTTAGAAATTAAACACCTTGCAGTACTTTCCTTCTTTTTTTATTTTTGTTTCCTGTTTTGTTGTGGGTTGGGTTTTTTTGAGGAAACACATCAATTAACAGATATTGCCGAAGGCAGACTTTTTGCTCAACAGCTGTTCTCTCACTCTAAAAAAGCAGCAGAATACATTGCAGACAGAAAAAGTCTCCCTCACTCTAGGCTGGTTAGATAACAGAGACCAAAAAGAAGTTCCAAGAGCAATCAGCCTGATACTCATTTTGTAAAAGTTCTTTTCCCTTTACATTGATTTTTCTCCTCTGAAATGTGAAATGTAGTTCAAAATATCCCATGTGGCATGTCAACTTCATTTACCCACTGCATTTCTAATATGTTTTCTCCATACTCTTCTATCCCATCACAGCAATTGCTGTATGCCACAGCATGCTATCATGTTTTATGCAGAATTTCACAGTGAATTCAATGGTGACTAATGCTTAAGAAGAGCTGCCACAACATGGTCCTACCTTTCATTATAAAAGCACCAACCCGGGGTGTGAGATCTGGCTCTTAAAGAGGAGCAGTCACCTCATTTCTACCATTCATTTCCAAGTGTGGGAGGAGACCCACAGCAAAGCTCAGTTCCAAGCACCCATCAAAGAGTCACATCCAGACCTGAGTTTAGATTTACGATTTATAACAACCCCTTGCTTTTAAGCTCTTCAGAACCAAAAGCTTCACCCAGCCCTATACCCACACCGGCAGAACAGGCTCCCACCATGGAACAATGTCAGTCCCTCTGACATCCTGGGTGACAAATCCCACTTCAGTGGGAGAAGTTGTGTCCCTCCCCTGTGGGAAGCTGGAGCTGCCAATCTGTTGCTGCTGGTTCTATCTGCATCCCACTAAAATCTGAGCAATCATAATTAAACTCCATTGACATGTCCCAGCCAATATCAGATGCCGCAAACGAGATAATCCTGGTTTATAAAAATATTAAAGCTATTAAGAGAACAAACATTTTCACGTTTGTTAATCACATCCAGCAAGACTGGCAGCAGGGTTTTGCCACGCAATAAATATTCAGGAGCTGGGAAGTGGCCATATTAGCAGCTTTGCAAACACTGCTCTTTAGAAAAAGTCCTTTCGCATGGGATGTAGGTGGCAGTGTCTTTTCTTCCTTGGCTGTGAGGGAGTACAAACAATTAGCTCAGCTGGGGATGAATCATCCTTAATGCTTCCAAACAGGAATTTGCCAAATTATATACAACATTGATTATGTTTCCTAGTGCAAGAAGATACAGTTTTAATTATATGACAGTTTTTCATTCTTATTGCACAAAATTGTTGCTCCAGACAAAGAATGTCAGCTGCTATTGTGACATTCCCTAATTCTTGCCTCTTATCTCATATTAGCAAAGACCCCTGAACAAAAGGGAGAGTGAGTACTTTGACTTCTATTTTAGTGAAGCAGTATTTAAATAACAGGTAAAATTTAATGCTGGGTGAATTTAAACAGTCTCAGCAGGTTCATAACAGCCAAACTCCCCTCAGAGTTATGGGAAAACTGAATGTATACCTTTCTACACCAAATTTTAATCTAAGGATCAAATATAGTTCCTGCCTTGTCATCTTTCTCTCTCTCCCCCCAATTCAACAAAACAGAAACAAAGTTAAAGCTACATTATTTTGTCTAGATCTGTTTGGGATGTGTGTGGGGAGCAAAACTTACGGGCTACTCATACATTTTTATGTCTTTAAGATTTTGGAATCAGCTGCTCTGCAAGGAAAATAACAGCTTTCACAATAGTTCATTTTGTTGGCAGGTAAATTGCATTGTTTGAGTCTGTAAGGTGATCTTGTGGACATCAGAGAGGGAAAGTGGTGGCCATTGTGAGTAACTGTGTGTAGTAAAAAAGAAAGGAGGCACTGTCTGCATTCCAAAAAGTGGAAGTAGATTCCAGGGTGGAGAGCTGCCACTGGCATCTGAAGATGCAGCAAAAGGAAGCCACAAAGAAATGGAAATTCAGAAAGAATGATATTCAAGGAAGAAGAAATAATTTGGTCAAAGAGATAGAGGATTGAAAAAAACAGAACTGAGCAAGAATGCAGGCAGCAGGAGGATGGGATCCAGTCCTAATTTGGGCTGTGTGCTGTCTGCTGCTTGTATTCAAACAAAAAGTGAATTTACTGGGATTTTCCCATGCACTTGGATCAGAAACAAGGAATTACTGTATCAGACATATCTACCCATTCTTAAACTTTTTAGATGGGCTCAGACTGACCGTCTTGTGTTGAAAGCCACAAGGTACATATCGCTGGCATTCCTATAGAGAGGTGAAAACACGTGTAGGTGACATTCATCATGCCTTGTTAACTGCATTTGTAGTCTCCCCATGTGATATCAATGTCTGAACTCCCACAGAGTCTGATGGGAGCAAGATCAGGTCTGCTATCTGTCACATCAGTAATTGCTACACGCATTAAAAATTAACAATCTAATTTGAAGGAGTGGTTTGTGAACTGAAGCTGCACTGGGTTAAAAGCAACACTTCCAGCAAGAAGCATGGTTTATCTCCTGCTAAATCCACTGCTTCCCATTACTGTTCAAATGAGATCTCTCTCTCCCATCTGCAATATATAATCTACAAAGTCCCTGATCCAATGATATACTCTTAGAATTGAAAGTTTAGACTGATGTTTTGCTTGAGATATTACACAGCTTTCTATTCCCATCAGTAGAAATTCATGCCCTGTCAACACAGAATTGACTGCTAATGTACTCAAATAATTTAGTTGGGAGAAAAGACAACTAATGCAATTATCCCTGAATGGTTTGGATATTAATGTCTCTGGAGCATACTAAGTGCCCCAAAAGCCAATTGTAGCTTCTTAGAAATAAACCTTTAATCCTCTGCACCCCTCTATAAGAAAGAAAAATTCACCTGGGAGCTTAAAAAGGAGAAGAAGCCAATTTTTTTATCCACATTACTAGAGAAGAGCTTAGTTGTGTGTTACACAGGCTATTATTTTCTCCTTTTTTTCTGAAACTCAGCAACACACTCAGAGTTAACAATGCACTGACCTTTTCTAAGACATTTTACAGCTCCATGATCATGCCATTCATACACGTAGTTTACTAGCCTCTAATTAATATTCTCAAGCCAAAATCAACATAATCATGACCTAAAATATTTTTATCCCCTTTCTCTGGAACCTCTTCATGTTGCTGTATTAAAAACAGAATCTTGGGATCAGAGCAGAAGCTGGAGTGAAAAAGGAGGCAAATTAATGTCTTTGTGTTGCTGGTGCCTTTAACCATGTATTTTACACATATGTGTGCACACCCACGAGCTCTCACACGCGCTTGGGCAGCACTAACAGCTGTGCACAGATATTTGAACCACAAGCTTCCAGAGAAAGCCCCACACCTCTCAATCTGCAGCAGGCAAAACAAGGTGGAAGCAGGCTATGCGCAGGTGGTTTGATTGAATCAGCTGCTAAAACTCACAGCCAGTTCCCAAACTGTCTACTTAACACTGCCTCCAACCAGCCCTGCTGTCCCACAGTGCCGTGCCATCTGTGCCTGCCTCGTCTGCAGCTTTCCCTCCTCCTCTCTCACACGTTTAGATTGTACCCCAAAGCCTGCATTTCCTGGCCCTCCTCCCAGGGTAGCTTCTTGTTACAGTGGCAGCACACAGGAACAGGATAAAGGCATGTCAGCCTCGTACCCAAAACACAATTTCTGCAATGAATATGTTTCTTCAGGCAATTCCCTACTCCTAGCTGCTCTGCTAGATTTTAGGATCGCTGGTTTAAGTTGCAGTATATTAAACTGTCACTTTAAAAAAAAAAAAAAATCCTAATGAAAAATGAAACGGCTGAAATTGATGAGCAGTAATAAGAGCTCATCACTGTGGAGATTAAAAAAATGTCAGTGGTAACACTGGGCTGCACAGAAAATACTCCAACAATTCTGTGTGCTTGATTCCCAGTGCTGTAGGTGAGGGGAGTGGAACTCTAGGATTTGATCAGCTCCTGAACTGAAGCAGCCAAAGGGGTGAGGATTTCTTCACCTACTTTACAGTCTGCTCCACAAATGATGACTGTGGAGTTTTTATCATCTCAGAAATACAGGCTCATGTGTCCACTCCCTGGCATGTCATGCAGGATGGTTTCCCAAAGACACAGGCATTCATACAATCCTTATGCTTCTAACTTTAAGAATTTTGGAGACATTTGGCCCATTCCAAACAAATCTGAGAGAGCTGTGTTTTATGGATACAGAAACCTGAGCAGAGAATGGAGACCTATCAGGGAGAACATCTGCAGAGTATGTCCATGCCTCACTAACTCTGGAAAAAATCTGCACCTTCAGCCAGAGCTTACCCAAACCACAATTCAGCCCCAAGGCAGAATTCCACAGGAAGCAGATTTCTGTCACTGTATGCCTTGAGGCTGTGGCCCACTGGAAAACAAGTGGCTCCATAGATCAGGTCTGGCCCCTGAAATTCCCAGAGTACCTCATTTAGGAAAAAGGAGACGTCCATGGGATCCAAAAGAATGAAGGTTCAAATTCTACCACATTTTTCAAGTATAATTTTTCTCTGTGTGCAATGCTCCTGTGGCTTCTTGAAAAAATGTTTTAGTTGACCATAGATAGTAAGGAAATTGTATCTCTGAATTAACCTTGGGCTCTTCCTTCCCTTACAGTTTCCCACTTTTCCACCAGCAACATTCCCCTGGTTACTAAACACCCTCTAAAAACTCGTGACTCAGTAGCAGCAGAAACTTTGTCATTTTACAGAACATACACTGAGGAAGTGCAGACTGCTCAAAAAGGCTAAATAAAATATCAAAACAGATGAAGGCTGTTCTGTACATGCAGAAAGCCACTGCAATAATTGTGTAATGGTTAACATTCTTGAGCAATGTCAGGTATTAAATTCAGGTAAGCAGAATTCTGAAATGGTCAAGTGGGAATGCCTCTGGCCAGGTTTCATTAAACAAAAAATGAAGTATAAGGAGAAAACCACATGCCTGGAAGACATTTGATTATTCTATAAAACTTGTGAGTAAATTAGCCCATGAATTAAACTTTAGTGTGTTTTAGGAGTGGTAACTTGAAACAGATCACTTGTTGACCAAACTGTTTTTCCTTAAAATCAACAGTGGACACTCATTACAGTCAATGAAAACAGACTGGGATTAACCCTGAATATTCCTGGGGTTCTTTGTATGTGGATTATTACTTGGCTGAATAAAAATAAAAATGTACCAGGCCATTATTTGTTCTAAATATACTGAGAGTTTTGGTGGCAGTATAAACAAAACAAAACAGATTTGTTGCTGAGACAGCTGACATAATCTTGAAAAATAAGAGTTTAGGCCTTCAGTTCATGTGAGGGGCAGAGCAACCAATCTCTTATGTCCCTACCTGCAAAAACAAGAATAATATTGTTTGTATCTTCCTGTTTTTTGTCTCTCTTGTCTATTTAGACTGTAAAGTTCCAAGATAAGACCTCTTTCTTTTGGACGTCAGAATGAAACAGATCAAGGTTATACTGTTGGAGTAAATATCTTTTAAACACTTTAAGTTGAAGATGCATTTAGAAAGTTCAGCTGTACTAAATCAAACTTAGGATTCTAAAATTGTTCTGGACAACTTCTGAGAGCAGCTTCTCCTCAGAATTAAATAATTTCTACGTTTGGTCTTGGTGTGCCAAGTTTATAATCCCTATACATAGGATCCCTAGGATCCCATGTATTATTTATAGCCTCTGGAGATGATGAAGTAGAATTAAAAAGTTAGAACAATTTTCAAAAACTCAATTTCCACACTGTCAAATCTCATAACCTGCCCAACCCCTCCATCAAATACTTTCTTTCTTTTTAGAGGAGAAATAATTTATTGACAGCTCAATGACTTTGACTTGGGAAAACTTAAATAAAGGTGGTAGGTTGCTAAAAGAAAGTGTCATGTCCCAACCCCTAAAAGGGGACAAAAACTGAACTCTTAAAAAACCTGAGTTGGGGCCAGACACTAATGCTAAAGGGATGAAGCAAAACGTTCAGACTGTGTGAAATTCAGCAGAGGAAGTCACAGACCTGAAATTTTCTTTTAGTATAAATGTAAAGGAAAGCGGAGAAAAACAAACCATGTAGAGCCAAAGAACTCCCTGCACCTCACAGCAAGACATCCTGACTTGGCAGGATATAAAAAATACAAGTAACATTCATTCTGTGCACTGCCTTAACATAATCCATGTTACAGTTAACTTTATCTTGCTGGGGTTGCTACTAAGAGAATGCATTAAAGCCTGATGGCATTTCCATGTAACTTCATGCACGCTCGCCTTGAACAACATGGTAGTTAAGTTATTCTTCTTTAATGCTATCTGTGGTGTTTTGGGGCAAAAGAAAATTCTTCTGAACTCCTCAGCTAAACCCCAAAAGACAGGAGTTCTGTCTGAGGCTTTTGCTACATTAAGGACAGCAGATGTCCCTGCTTGAGGAGGCCACTGTCTGATTCATTCCAGAGTTCCATTACCAATCAGTTATATGAAGAATGAGGTATTGAAAGCAGATTTTAGATCTAATTGAGCATAAATGGTTTGCCAATTTCCAAGACTGAGCTGAATCATATGAAATTCAACACCCACTAAATATTATTTCTCTCAACAGGCTGCAGGAAAGAGTTTTAAGGATTTTACTTCTTAGACTGAGCCAGCAGATCCCCAGAAAGGATCAGTATAATTGCTATTCCTAATTTAACATATTTTAAATTATTTCAAGTATTGAAATGTCTTTCATGCTGACAACCAGAGGATACAGGACAGAGGGAAGTTAAAAAACAAGATCCCCTTTGTGGACACAGATCCTGATTCTCTGCTACTTTCCTCCTGGTTCTGGGTTATCAAAGGGGGAAAAGCTCTGGCCAGTATCACTGAGGCCAGTAACTAAACACTGGTCACCTAAAGACAAGAATCTGGGGATTTTCAGGTTGATCTCTGCTATCTAATGGTTGGCAGAAAGGAAGTTGGTAAGAATTGTGCAAGTTTCTGTCCAGGGCTATTAAGGCTGTAGAAATGCCCAGTTTCTGGGAGCCAGCTCTGTGGTTTGCTGAGGGCTGCCCCAGGCAGCACAGGAGGCATGAAGTCCTTGTCCACAATCTTTTCTGGGAGCCTGGAGCCAAACAGCCTGAGTTCCCTTGGAATATGACTTAAGTCCACCAGGAAATCCTGCTAGTCATACTGTTTGTATGAGGGAAGGTTTTAATTAACTGGAAAGTCTAAGATTCAAGATGTTCTGATTTTTGAGTCACTTCTGCTTGTAACTTAATGCATGAGCTTGATAACATTAATACTTAATAAGCAATATGCTTATCATACTGGGCAGAGTGAAAACGGGCACTATTCTGAATTTCTGCTGCCTATTGTACATGGGAAATATATGAGAACTCATCTTTTTGCTTATGGCTCTGGAATTGTATACTCTGCTCGGCACTCAGTATTTCACTTAGCAAAGGACAGCACTTTATAACTATTAAATGCACTGCCTTAGGGATGTGGTAACCCATTGACTTGACAAGTCTTTTAAAAAATGCTAGAGTCAAACAGCAAGGCAGGATACATAGGATTTATCTGATAAGCTGAAAAGTCCCTAATGACCCCAAACACTTCAGGCAACACTAAGTATAAAAGTCATTTTGATGAACCTGCAAATCACATATAAATCAGGAGAGAATTTTTGTGTCCAAATATTTTTAAAGGCATATATTTCCACTGTGTCTTCTTTTTCACCCTCTACAATTCCCTTGACATGAAAATATAAGAAATCATTGTGTTAACAGATCTGAATTAAACATTTCTTCCACTTTGGCTCCCTACCTCCTTTCTTTATGGCTTCAGTGGGAAAATGGCAGCCTTCACTCATTTTCCTTTTTGATGCCTTTCAACGGAACATATTTTTCTGGGTTAATTTAAATTTACAAAGGGGTAGACAAAAATGATGCTTTCCCACATGACCATGTGGATGCTGTGCTAGTCCTGAGGATAATTTTAGCTGTATGGTACATGCAGAATTGACAGGAATAAGCCACACGCTCTGTTCAGGGTGCCAGTGCCTGCCAGTCTGCTATTCCAACAATATTCTGTAATTAATGTTGAGTGAGCAATAAAGAAAGACCCAAGAGAAAGGCAAATCTGCTTATTTTCTTTTCATTATGGATGACTATGCAAGAGGAAAGCAGGAATATTCTGACAGTGCAGCTAAGATCTGGAAACTGTACATCTGTTTAGATCATTTGGATCCCAGCATTCACAAAGATGAGCAGTTTATTATGCTCAGTGCCATTTGTCAATACATCTTTCCCTATTTGTCCCTGCTGAGATTATGGCTGCTACAAACTTAACAGCTGGCACCAGCAGTGACAGCCCAGGGCCAATTTATGGAACTCAGCTGGTGAAATACTGACCACTTGTGACACAAAAGAATGTCCCTGTCCCAACCATGCAGCTCTCTGCCCTTCTGGTGTCTCCTCTGCTCCTTTTGGCCAGGCTGCTGCAGGGAATGGCTCCTGCCAGCTCTCCCAGCTCCTGCAAGCCAGCAACACTCCCAGCCCTCCCACCAGCTTGGAGGCTCTTTGCCCCTCACACCCCCTAGTTTTCCTTCTGCTGCAGCTCAGCTGGGTTTTGTGCCCTGACTGCACCATCCTGACACCCAAACTGCACACTTGGAATGTGGTCAGTTGGACTGTGCTGGGAGCAAACATCCTCCTCCCTGCCTTAGGAACTGCATTTAAAGTTCCAGGCTTTTCCCCCTAAAGAGGGGCCTGGTTTACAGTTAAAAAAGGATTATTGTGCTTCAGAATGTCTTTTTATCTCAGCTGAGCAAGCCTAAAACTATTGACAGGCTCCCTCCTTTTTCCCCCCACTGTTCCTATGAGTGGAATTTCACTGAGACTTTTTGTTAGGAGTGAAAAGACCATCCATGTTACTACTGTCACTGCTGTGAGGATCATGTAACTCATTTGCTGCCAAGAGGACAACTTGCTATACAGAGTTTTACAGCTCTGTGTGCTGGTGGGATTTTATGGTGCCATACAACAGCCCCAGTTGTGCCTGTCCTGGTCCTTCCATCCTTCCTGTGCAGAAATTGTACCAGGCAGTCCCCTGCTATGCTCCACCTTCTGTGTTCCTGTTTTGTACAGCAGCATCTTGTGCTTTCAGCTCCCCTCACATCCTTTGCTGGCACACAAGGTACACCACATGCCCCTGGCTGGCACGGTTTGTGTTTTCTGTCCCCTGCATTCCAGCTGGAGCTGTGTGTATTAACAAACCAAATCCCAGCCTTAGTCGAAGTCTACGGGTTGGATTTTTCGTGATTTAAAGTCTACAGATTTCTTATTAGGTCAAACCTTGGTCCAAGTGAAGTAAACCAGAACAGTTTCAATTAAAAGCTAGGAAACACTTGTGGGCCCCATGCCTAGCATGGTGCTATTTCATCTCTCTTTGGGATAGAATATTTCCTGTTCTGATCACTGCCAAGGCAAAAAAAAAAAGGACAAAATTAGGTATGCATGAATTCACCAGTCAAGCTCTCGGGCCTTTTCTGCCATGCCTTCCCCTTGGTGCCCCTCTGAGTAAACACAGCATAAAGAGACACAACTCCTCTCATCACAGAAATGTTTTATATTTGCATTTCACCTCAGTAGATAAAACTTGCTGTAAGGCAATAGAAAGTGGCATTGTTTGGTGCAGCATGTTTCTGTTACTTGTCTCACTCCTAGGGAAGGAAAGTGCTCTCACAAGGCCAGTAGGACCTGAATGCCTGTTTGCTCCTGGAGGATCCCAGGTCTACGAAGAATTTCCAGTGGAATTGTGTTTGTGACAGCTTTGGAGCTTTTGGGAAGGTTTCACAAGCTCATCTGTTCAATAAATAATCTGTTGGAGCCACAACAGTGTTCAGAAAAGCTTTACAAGTTGGCAACTTCTATGTAGAGCAGCAACTCTGAATAGATTTCAGAAGCTGAAGGTTTTGCTTGGGCAGATAAAGTGTCATTTTACTGAAAAAATGGTGTAAATTATAGAGAGGAGACACAAATTTCCCTAAACCACTCATTTTTAATGTGGTTAAGTCTATTAAATGCTTCAAAGTGGGAACCTGAAAGTAAGGCCTTCTGTGCAAGAGAACACAGCTTGGATCTGCAAAGGATTATTTCACAGAACTGCACTGCAGGCAGCCCGTGGGTCTGTGTTTATATGGATTGTTTCACTTCTGTAGCACCAAGAGGGATTTACTCTGCCCCAGTGAGGTACAGCACAAACAAGTTCTCACTACCCTCACAGAAGAAAATCAAGAAGTGAAGTTAGGCTAATTTGTCCCACTAATAGTTTGAATTTTCCTCTTAAGTCTCTACAGAAAAAAGAAGGAAAAAAAAAAAAAAAAAAGAAAAAAGAAAAAAAGCAAAACAGCATCAGACTAATAATCATCAACCCAGACTCAAAATTTCAAACCATGTCCAACCAGAATCTATAACCCACAGTCTGTCTCCTACCAAACATACCTAAAGCTTATTTTACAGAGATGCTGTTCCTGCATCTGAAAATCTATGAAACTTGTGTGAAGTTAAGCCTGTTGGAACCTTAAAAGAGACTTCCCAAACTGAGCAATCGGATCACAGAGTAAATGTGTATGCAAATCTCAGGCAAAATATGACAGCCTTGCTTTCTAGGCTTCACAGAAAGATCAGTCCATCAGTGATAATTAGCTGAGGTTAATTCCACTAGAACTTGGATTGTAAGAGAAAGCAAATCACTGATTGAAAGATGAAACTGGATATAGGCATCAGCAGTGCAGCCTTTCTGAATGCCTGCTGAAGAAGAGAATAAAGTAATGTGTTAATCTATATGAAAACAAAAGACACCTTCATTAGTGTTCATTTCAGGAGTCACTGCGGGACACTGCTGCTGCATATGAATGACTGAATAAGGCTGCTAATACAGCAGGACCAGATTCTGCCCCTGTAAACTAATTCTAATCTCAAGCCCAACTCCCTAGAAGTTGGTTATTTTACACCTTTCATTATTTGTTACCATAAAAGTGATAAAAAGTAGATGTCTGGCATTTTTTTATTCCAATATTTTAAAATCTGTTTTAAAAAAATTATTTTCAGAGTTCCCCTCACCGTTGCTGCTCATCTGCTGCCTTCATTTGGCTTATGAACTGCCAGCAGAAGGTTTGGCAATGCAAATTTTTAGTGGCGTGCAGCTGCACCACAGGTAGCTACAGAAACAAACAGGTAGAGCTCTTTTCACAGCAGCATTTCTGAAATTATTGAGATAAAAATATAGCAACACGAGGACTCAGGCCCAAAATCCAAACAGCCTGTTCCCTCATTAGGGCTGTTATTCACATGAGCTGTCCTGCACACAGCCAGGAGAGCTCCCCAGTTTCCAGGATGTCCAGGTGCCCTTGGATCTCTAGCTGGAATTAGTGTGCGTGGGGCAGAGGGCCACCAAACAGAGCCCTCACCCCTCACAGTCTAAACAATAAAAAAATAATAATAAAAGAAGTGCTAAACAATCCCCTCTGCTCCTGCCTCCCCCAGCAAACACTTGGCAGAGCTGCACATGTGCAGCATGACACTGTACATTGCAATTTTGCTGTTGGGACAAGGGAACAAACCCTTGGTGACAGATGGGAGTCGTGCTGCTGAATGCAACACTGGGAGACAGTTACACACACTTTGGGTACAGGGACAGAAACAGCACATGCACCTACACAGAACAGGAGAGGCATTCAGCCTAAAACCTGAAGCATCTCCTCTGAAATAGTCCTGTTCTACCAGAGACATTGATTAAAGGCAGGAACATTGTCCACACTGAGCCCTAGAAAAGGAGTTGGTAATTTAGGGGGGTATGAAAAAGGGAGTTGTGACACATACATCCTAGGCAGAAGTGTACAGGCAGCCTTCAGATTTCTCATGCTGCTCTACACTCCTGATACATCTCCTGAGCTATTTTTTAAATGTATGTACATCTTAAGGTCTAAGATCTAACATGAATAATAACTGAAATGATACATAATTAAACATTTTGCACATCAATGTGTGATATTGATGGTTTAAATATTTCATGACTAATATGTTCAGTTAGGTTTAAGCCAAGCTACTGAGTTATTTCTCCCTCACCTCCACTGCCCTACATCAGAGAGTATTGATATAGCTTTCACCACAAGTTGAAAAGATTTCAAATCTACTTCCTGGAAGGGTAGTTAAATAATTACTGTCATGCTAAAAAAAGAAACCCTCAGACCATAAAGGATAAGGGGAAAGGCATCATTTTCTATGAACATGTAATCCTCAGCATCTCTCTGGTGTTCAGTTTTCAGCAGTATGGATGCTGCAGATAGAGCTCTTCATTTCCAGGACTAGTAGCCCAAGGTGCCAGCCCTCAGGGCCCCTGGACCCATATCCTATATGTCATAAAACATGGTGCCTTCTGGAATGCCAGCATCTATTTGAAGCCATTTACTGCACTCGGGTTAGTCATGTCAAGATCAAGGCCTGCAGCCTGAATAAATCACTGGTTCAGCGTGTTCCCTCTCTGTTGCTCTGCTGCCTGGTGCTGAGTTACTAGAGAGAGAATTGCTCCTTAGGCTCAGTGAGAGAGATCTTTATTTTTAGTGTTGGGGACGAGAGGATCTGTCCTTGCTGATGACTCATGTCTGAAGGTTGTTACATTTGCAGCCTGTCAGAGGATGTGCTGCACATGAAGAGTAGGGAAAAAAGTCCAGTGGCAGCAAAACTCCTCTTCAGGTTGCCTGACATTTTTAGTCCTGTTCAATGGGACTTTTCCTAGCGTTTCCTTCTGGCTTTCTTCCCCTCTCATGTTGCATTTTCCACTGTCTTTAAACTTGCAGTGCACTTTGAGGCATCACTCTGAAATGCCTTTTGAACTATCATGTCTATTATACATCACTGAATCCAAAGCACTTTTCTTTAGTTCACAGATCGAGGCATTTCCCTTTTTTTTTTGCCTTTTCCCAGTTTTCCCCTATAAAAGTGCCACCCCCAAAAACATATACAAAGGCTTCTTGCATGTCCTATAAAGTCCAGCAGGATGTACAATATAGGTACAAGTTGCCCCTGTTCCAGGCCAAACCTCAGCATTCCTTGCACCTCTACAACATTTTTCAGAACTTCAGCACAAGGCAGACTGTTGGGAAGGTAGAAGTTTTACCCTGAGAGAGCTGAGAAAGCAACAAAAGCCACAAAGAACACAAAAATCACAGTTCTTCTAAAGTTTATAGTCGAGACTTTATATTCAAAGTCAAACTGTGAATCCCAGGAGTTTTGAAGGCATCTGAAGGAGGGAGGTACCTAATTCCTTTGGGCTGCAGGATTGAGGAACTTATTCCCCATGTCATGTCACCTGAAACACCCACAGGTACAGTCCAATAAACAAGGAAAACCACATCAGACAGCCACTCTTAGCACTAGTTAAGGAGATATATATATTCCAAAGGGACTAACAGGCCTGTGATCTGCTGCCAGGGCTGGTATCATACACACTGCATACTGTGCTGAGTGTGCTGTCCATGGGTGACCATAAATATCTGTTGTAATAAGGGAGATACAGTCAGTTATACAGCTGGGATAGCAACAGAAGGGCACATTCACTGAAAAAAAATCAATTTTAATTAGGAAGACAATTATATTTTCTCCCAAAGGTTGCCAGGGTCTCAAGATTTATCTTTAAGGTGATGGAGAAGTAATCTTTTGCCATTCTGTATCTCCTGGGTAGCACTGAACTGTGGAACTATTTTAGGTCCAAGGAAAGACCACGAGGTCCCTCAAGGTCTTATAAGGAAAGGCAATAAAAATCACTGGCACATCATTAGCCTGTCCCTGCAACAGCAGCTGATGATTACATCCTTTGATTTCTCCTGGCAAAGGTTTGTTCAGCTTAGTCCCAAACTCTGTAGCAGTAGCTGGGCCTACATTGCTGCCTTCATTCCCATGGAGAGCTGAGTTTTGTCCAGGTAAGTGGCTCTAGGTTAGTGACCATGTTCCCCAAAATAGGGACAAACCTACACAAACTGATGGAGAGAGCTGCCTGGCCACTGGGAGTTTCCTTGGGACTTTTATTAAGGAAATTTGTTCTAGAAGATGAGAGAAGAGTATTCAGATATTTCTGAAGAAGCAGGAGACAATTACTGCCAAGCCTTTCCAGTGTAATGAGGAAAAGGCAGCAGCTGAAATGCACAGGAGGTACTTGATAAATGTTCCTAGATATCAATGCTTGCCTCTTCTCTACTGCCACTTCCTTGCTCTCTCTGCTCTAAGTTTCCTCTCTGCTCTTCCAGGATCCTTCTTTTTGCTTCCTGGACAAAATGTCAACAGCCACTACAGGGTGTGCCTCTTCACATCCTTCCCTCAACACTCACCTCTGCCAGGATAATCCTCTGGAATTGCTCTGGTAGCCTGCAAATAGCAGCCAGCCTCAATTTCCCTTGTCCTTCCTGACTACTTGCAAGTAAAATACCCTGTGTGCAACTACCAAATCTGGGCCCATGGGCTCAGGATCACNCCTCAATTTCCCTTCTCCTTCGTGACTACTTGCAAGTAAAATACCATGTGTGCAACTACCAAATCTGAACCCATGGGCTCAGGATCACCTCAGACTCATCCCTGACCCTTTGCTTGCTAAGATTTTCCCTGTGGCATTGCCAGGCCAGATCTTTCTGTATTTTGTGTGTGTACACAGTACTCCACAGCCTTGGTGCAAGGGACTTTTTGCATTAGTATCCCCAAATTCCCGGCAAAGTACTGAAAAATCATAGTTGGAGACACACACTTCAATCCACTTTGTTGAGCACCACCATTTGCAATAAAAAACGATGAGCACTGGATCCTCCCAAGCACTGCTGGAAAAAGATCTGTCAAACTACTGCCAATGTTCACATCTTCCTCTTCTCTCTACAGTGCATTTCTATCACAGACTTCAAACATCCCCTGCTCTGAAAACAGCCCCATTGATGCCAAGATGTCTTCAGGACATAAAACAAGTGCAGGGTACATAAGAGAGAGGTACAGCATGGCTCTGGAGTTTTTGCATATTCTTGCAGCAGTGTTCTACTTTTTGAGATGCTGGAATTGCCAGCAAGTGGCCCAAAGCTGCAGGACCTTCCAGGGTGATCAATCTGTAATTTCCACATGTCTTATTTTCTCTCTGAAATATATCCCATTATATATTGCCATGGTGATACTGCTGTGGTTTTGTTTCATATCCCAGTCAAATCAAAGAGGAATGCTCCAGAAGCAATAAAACATTCCCGTGGCTTTTTAACACCACAGCATTTTTAAGCTCTGCAATGCATACTCTGCTATTCACTCATCTCCCAAAACAGTGAAAACCTTCTTGTCCAGCTGTCACAGATTTGATCCTGAATGTGCAAACCATTAGCAGTTCAGGAGGGCTGAAAACTCCTTGCTGACACTGACACAGCAGTAGTGGCTCAACACCCCAGAACGTGTGATCTGTGTTTATCAAAGTCAAAGGTCCAGCCCTGAACAGCATCACTGTGAGCAGCACTTTGGAGTGGTTTCAAACCTAACAGTCTCCAATAAGTGTAGTGCAGCTATTGGAATAATTGCAGAATGTTCCTATAGTGATAAAACACACACAAGGAATTAATAACTGTCTGAACTTTAATACATAACAAAATAATGCTCAGGACCGAGACTAAAAATGCAGGAATTTTGTTTCTCTCCATCTTGGTGATCTTGGAGTGTCCAAAGTGGTGTAAAAGCCATGGAAGTAAATCCGTGGAGCGAACTCAGACTTCAAAGGGACACTTAAAGATTAATTTCAGTTGTAAATAAGAAACTTGCTTATTCTTTTCTGCAGAACACTAGAACAAGCCTTTTTTAAAATAGTGTTTTATCACTATAAATTCTGGAAAGCTTTCTGATTAAATGCAATTGCATTCAGGGATGTTTTTATTATGCGATTTCAACAAACAAACTTGAGAGTAAAACTCAATTTAATTTCAGGAAGCAATGAGACAGGGTAAATTTAATAGGAACATATTGTTCCAGGCATGCTCTGTGTCAGCCTGCAGACCTTGAGCAAAGCCAGCCATCTGAGAGCAGCAGGGGAGAGAATGAGAGAGACAGAGGGAGGTAGAGAATGAGGAGGAGGGGGAGGACAGCACAGAGAAAGAGACAGATAGGAGAGGAAAGTTCCTGTCAGACTTTTCTGTGATGAGAGAGAGAGGAGTTGAACACTGTGGGAGAAAGAGATATGAGGGAGACTCTGAGCTGACTGTGTATAAAATAAAAACAGTACATACAGCACAAGCCCAAGACACCTTCCAACTTTCACAAAGTCAATGGAAAGACTCCTCTAATTCATCTGGTAGCATTGTTCGAGCTGCCAGTAAATAAAAGCCAGTGCCTGTCCCTCTCTTCTCCCTGTGTTCACAACAGGAGGGGGCTGTGGAGCACAGAATGACAGAGTCTGATCCTCCCAATCAAAGCCATCAGGTGACAGGGAGGGAGTTCGCCTGGATTAAACAGGGATAGTTTTAAATCAGGTTGCTCCCCATGCCCTGCTGGCACAGCCCAGAGAAGCAGTGGAACAGGGGGCAGTAGGGCAGGACTAAGCACAACCAAGAACGTTTTCTGGAGCAGGTTGTAAGATTTCAAGGTCTTGGAACATCACTTTCTCCATCAAGAGCTTTTCAGCAAGTTCTGGTGAAAAGTGGAAGATGAAAGTACCCCTAAGCCCTTTTAGGGGAGACACTAGCTTGTGAAAAGAGCTCCAGTGCATCAGCTGACAAACCTGTTGCTGTTATTTTGTTCTTCCTCCCTCCAGCTCGGGTCTCCTGATCACTTTGTTTATTGAACCAGAATGAAAGAACCCTGGTACAAACCCTGTGACACTGAAAACATACCAGATGTGTGTTTGGTTTGAGCCACACTGCAAATGAGAATGTGGAGCACAAAGAGTTCACCCTGATGATTCTCAAGACGTAGCTGAAGTCCCTGGGATGCAGGATGTTCAGCCTGATACACACACACAGGATGAGAAGGAATTTTGCCAGCTGAGCACCTGTAAACTTCAGTTGCTATAGCAATATATACATTGAATTCCTCAGCATGAGGGGGCTCTGTGCTTTGTGGAGCCAGTCTGTGTCTGTGCAGTGTTAGGCTGCCTTATGGGACAATTCACATCAAATCTTAGCTCTCACAACATCTGCATATGTGAACTTAGAAAAATAATTTCAGATATGCTGTTTCTATTCATACTACCATTTATTATTCCAATTGTCCAAACCAAAGACTTAGCCAGGTTACAGAGCCCTCTCTTGCTCAGAAATTGTTTGGGTAAAAGGCTTGTAAGAAAATCCATTTTCTCCTCAGGATGGTGAAGATCAACAAACTTTTATAACTAAAGTAGCACATTTCTAAATAATATAACTCTTTAAAATTTATGTTGATTTAACTGGAAGGACATTTAAGGCAGTTTTAGATTCTTTTGGAAATCCCTCCTTCAAGCTTTCAGTGCAGAGCTGGTTCTCTATTAACACATTCTCAGTTATCCCACGATGTACAATGATTTATGAACACAGATAGGATTAACTCTGACCTTGTGAAAACCAGCAACTTCCCTCTTCCTTTTCTCCTCACCTGAATAACTTACTGGACCCCTTAAACAAATTAAAGAAATAAGTAAGAGTGACTGGAAACACTGCTGGACTATTTAAGTAAGCCTCAGAGAACTCCACTGGATAATTTATTCTTGTGAGAAACATAATGATCACCCAACAAGTTTGGTTAGGAAGGTGGTTTATCAGGCCACCTTGATATACTAGGGCAAAAAAATACACAGAACACCTCCTGATGATGGATTGCAAGATATATTAATACAGAAAAGGATTGAGATTTACTTTCAATAGTAGATTAAGGTGCTCCAATGCAGCTGAGACTAGTTCTTTTAAAACAACAGGGACTGAATTTCTTCTAGATAAGGACTTAATTTTTATTGAAAACCTACCACCTTCAAACTGCTCGAAAGTTGAGGCACTATAAAACTGTCAAATAACACCATTATTAAAAGCTTTATTTGACAAATCTTCCACTGCTGGGATAACTTGTGTGTTTGCCTTCTCTCTCACATGAAATAAAATCATTCACTTATGCAAACTGCTGACAGGAACGGAAACAAATGGGGTTCTCAGCACAGGGTGAAACACACTATCCCCTTTCTGCAGCTTAATGGAAACCAGAGTTATTCATAAATCATAAGGCACTCAGACCAGAGAGCTGCTCTACTGCTGGTTGCAGAGTACTTGGGGGAATGTTTGGGATGGGCTCAGAAAGCTCTGTGTGGTGCTCTGGAGTAGCTGTGATTTTTTCAGGAGCAGCATCTGCATGAAACTGCCCAAGAGGAACAGAAGAGACTGAACAACACCTGACAACCAAACGTAGGATTTATTTTAACCTCATAACAAAAAGGTGTGAGCAGCTCTGCTAGATGGTCTGATGGTTAGCCTTTTATCTGTGCCCAGTGACCTTTTGCTAGCACTTGCTATCGATTCATAGATTTTTAAGGCCAATAAGGACCTTTACACTCTTCTAGGCTGACCTCCAAATTAACATAAGCTTGTGTGAGCTTCCTCTTGTCAGCACCACCTTGGAGCAGTCTGGTGTGAGCAGCTGATGGATAAATACCTAACAATACACCTGCCATGCAGCAGGGATTGAGTTGCAAGTGGGTCACGAGCATTTGAGAAGATTAACCAGCTCCAGGCACCTATGAAATACTCCCAAATATCAGGAGTTTTTGCATCTGGAAATGCCTGGGGAGGTGTCTTTCTGCTACCCTTTATAAATAATAATAAAACAAACAAACAAACAAACAAAACAACTTCAGATTCCCAGCCAAACCTCCAGAAAAACGGCAGGATGTGTCTTATTTGGCAAGTAGGCAAATTCCTTCCTTGGGAGACCCACCTCACACAGCACATTTTCCAGCACACGCTTTGTCATGGACAAGAGAGTTTCCTCCCCCAGGGAGTGATTTCATCACACGTCTGAATTTTGTATTGGGGCAGCTCCTGTGTGATGTGGAACACCCTGGTGATTCCTGACTAGTCCTGGCTAAATTTCCTGTGGTGCATAAATCTGGGGCAGTGAGAAACAAGGCACCCCCTGGGCTCTGGGGAGTCTCCAACCTTTCACAGGCAGAGTGAGACCAGGGGAAATAAAGATGTCCTCAGGTCAGGCTGCATTTTAAATGGGATTTAATAAAGAATTTGAACTAGCAAGGTTAGAGAAACTAAACAAAATTCATTTTCTCTGTTTCCACATAAAGACCAGGAAAAAAAATTGTCAATAAAGGGTAGAGGGGGATCTGAGCTCAATCACACTCGGAGGAGTGAGGCTGGAAGTCCAGCTGAGCCATTGCAAGAGCACCAGAACTCTAACACACCTTCTGTAATGAATTCTGTCAATCAGAGCAGAAAGTCCCACTTGAAGTTAATGTTCCCTGAATATTTTCCCCATCTATTTTAAACTACAGAGCCTGGACCACTCCTTGGAGATCTGGGAAACATTCTACCTATCAAAAACATTATTGGGCACAAGTGATAAAACACTGGCAATAATAAAATTACATTTTCAGGACCCTATTTCACAAACTTTTGCCTTGTTCTACTGCTGCATCACACACAGCCATTCTTATTGTCCAATATACCTTGAGTTTTCAAATTTATCATTTACTTTCTTACCAAATAATAAGTCCATTTTTTTTTCTTCTATCCTTGTGACAGGCCATTCTGCTCCTGACTGTACAGGATTAGCTGCAGTTTCTATCAGTAATTGGTAATCTAGATTTTTATTTCTGCTCTGCACTGCATCACTAAATAAAAACTGAATTGCTTTCCATTGCACTAGATTCAGTAGGTCCTGCAGTCTTCATAATACAAATTAAAACTCAGCCCAGAAGATATTTTTGGGTTTGATTAGCAGATAAATATGTACATGCTCTTAAACATTCTGTGTCCAAGAAACAGGAGAGCTTGTGGGCTGTAACAGCACGATCACAAAGGGTAATGCATGGTTATGGGTAGATTAAAACATCCTTCCCTGCAGCATTTCATGGAACAACCCACACCCTTTTCTGCTTTTCTCCTCTCTTTGCTTCCCCTAAGCTTCATTCTCTTCCCCAGAATTCACCAACACAACTTCTGCTCCAGGAACAGAGTTAACGTGATACAAGTGATTACGTCCCTTTTAATATTGTTTATTAAAGATGTAGAGGGGCAGGTTATGGGGTGGTCTGTCTGATTTGTGAAACTAACCAAGAAACAGGGAACATGACTAAAGGAAAAACTTAGAAGGTCCATTACTCGCCCTAATGAAAACATATAATAATCTGATTTTTAGAATTAAAATAACATTTGGAAGCACCAGATGAAATCAAGCCCTGCATGGGAGGTATTCAACTGTCTCACAAATGGTGCACAAGTTACAGGAGAAAATACAGAGGGAAAACTGAGTGTGGAAAGGGAGGAAGGAAGGAAAACTGAGATGCAAAGGGTTGAAACAACTCATCAAAGACAAGGATAATAAACCAAAGAGATCACAGATGTGAAGAGCTCTTCACCACTATGAGTCATCCTTTTTCACACACCATTGAATAAGTCGATGAAATTAATTGACTTTTAAAAAGATACTGAATTTGTTGGCATAATATTCTCCAAACATTGCTTAGGAGAGAGTATTTTGCCTCACATTACCAATCATTTTATATCTCTTCTGGAATGATTATAACCAGATTATTTGTCCTTTGAAGTACAGCTACCTCCTTTTGTCTTCTCTACTCCCTTGCCACATTTTCACCTAAAGGAGCCCCTCAAATATTACTTGTTTATTGGCTGTATTTCACTTTTCACTGCAAGCCTGAAAGGACTTAATTATTCTGTAAGTCAGCCCAGCCTTCTCTGAAAAACACCAAGAGTGGTGTCATCTACCCAGTGAGAAATTTGAATTGTGGCATCCTCAGGATCCCCACTCTGGTGGATGCACTTCAGTGCTCTGGGTGGATGCTTTTGAAATACATGTGTATGTGAGAGAGAGAGGGAGGGAAAGGGAAAAAAAGGCATGAAAAACATACTGAAACATTAAACTCCACTATTTTAACCGACCTTTTCACCTACTCTAAAGTTTCAGATGAAAATAAACAACAATGATGGAGCAAATGAATATGAGAGGGAGAAACACTGTGCAATGAAATGCACTTCATCACAAGCCTTACTGTGGCAACTGAATATTTTGTTTTTTCAGACCCATGAGGCCCAAACTCCAAGGCACTTCAGGCGCTTGATTTTCTACTCTTGACTTTAAATGAGCTCATCCAGAAGGTTAATTCCTGCTTTACCTCCCACATGTGCCTGCACTGGGCTGAGTCCACAGAAACCTCTCTCCACCCTGGGAACTATCAGAAGGACCTCAACAGGCCCAGCACTTTTGCCCCAGGATATGAGGGCAGGACTTTCCCCTCAGCCTGGCAGGCTCCTGGAGATCTCCTGGGTCTGTAAGGAGGCAATATACCCTGAGAATGTCCAGCTCTCTTCTGGAGCTGCACAAGGAATGAGGCTGGGAGCCCCACCAGCTCCTTGGGAATTTTGCCTGTGGTACTCCATTGCTTATTCCTAGTGCTGCCAAGCTTGCAGAGAATATAGATTTTCTCAGCCTGGTAACAGAGATGGAATGGTAATAGGTAGTAGGAGATGAGAAAGTGTTAGAGGAGTAGCATTTTCAAGAAGTGCAAACTTAGCACGATTTACGACAGTGTTTCATGATGACTGACTGAAAATTCTTGTTCAGATATAATGCCAGGTAAAAAGAAAAACTTGTAACAGCCACAGCCTTTCTGGAATCCCTCTGCCAGGTTTTGTCAGGGGTTGAGTAACTTCAATTGGAAAAACAGGAAGGAAGATTTACAGGTAATCAGTGCTGCCAAAAATAGTGGACTACAACAGCTGAAATATTGGAGCAGGAATTCCAGACAAATCTTTGTCTCACAAATAACATCACAGCTGGTACCTCTAAAGAAACTGAGTATTGTTCAATACGTGGAGAGCAGTGTGTGTGAAACAATAAAAAAATATTGCAAAAAGCAAAAGGAGTGAGTGCTTTTCTGCTGGACCTGCATTCAGCACAGCTTCTGAACAACTCTGAAGATTCACTCACCTTCCACTGCAAACTTGCACCCAGTGTGCTCTAACAGAACCTGGCACAACACGTCTGTATAATCACACATTAATATATAACCAGTCTTTTAGCACTAATGGCATAAACCACAGCTTGAGTGACAATTCTGAAGTGAAAGCTTCTCACCTGGGTGGGTCTGGCAAAATGCATATCCCTGGCTGTTAAAAACATCTCCACTTCTGCCCCACAGCTGAGGGTGCCTCTGTGTCCAGCTAAAAGGAGACAGTTCCCAGCTATCAAAGGCTGATACCTGCACACCAAAGTGAGACAGCTGGCCTT
The DNA here is from genome assembly GCA_013399915.1 of Illadopsis cleaveri. Lineage (NCBI taxonomy): Eukaryota > Metazoa > Chordata > Aves > Passeriformes > Timaliidae > Illadopsis > Illadopsis cleaveri. Next base: position 893,246 of record VXBB01022874.1, read on the forward strand.
TGGTGGGAGAGGATCATTCTCTGAACAAGGATCTTGCAAAGCCACCCTTGTCATGCTGCTACTCTGCATCTGAAAGAATGGCAAAGCAGGGCCTGATGTTGCAGAAAAAACCCTTTAGCACACTCCAAGCTCTTTTGTCTAGACTACAGCACAGCTAATACTGAACTGTGCTCTCTGAGCCAGGCTTTGCTCCAGTAGAGGACACATAACCCCAATGCAAAGGAATAGCAAGCATAACTAAGGGAAAGGGGAAAAAAAAAATAAAAAAATATATATATATTGCTCTGAGATTCTTATTCTCTTGGGTGAAGAAGGTAGAACTTGTCAGTCGTATTCTGATATCTATATCTGATTTAAAAACAGACAATGTCTGTTGATGCAAATGTCTTATAAATATTTCTTTCTGTCAGCAGATAGACAATGTTGGTGTTTCCTTTTTCCTCTTATCTGCTAAGTGCATGAATGCTATTTGTCCATATTTTGCCTCTCAGCAGAAAACGAAAGCAGCACCTACGTGCCAAAGAGCTGGTAACACAAACTTGCACTGCTGTGTAAATGTATTTACACAGACATATATTTGTGCACACTGAGCATCACAGACATCTCCAGGAATTCCAAAAGATTCTGTATTTTGTACATTATATTTCTTCCCTAGGAAAACAACAAAATGGAATATCTTTCCCCTGAATCCCACTCTTTCTCCAGTCAGGATTCCATGCTGTCTGCATTGCACAGAGGCTAACACCTGGATAACAGGAATGGTTCAAATCATTCCTACACCAGCCCAGTGCCTGTTTGGCCCTCGTGCTCTCAGTGACACAGGCAGCTCCACGGGAGAAAAGCACTTACAGGTGCCACATTTTAAGCCCCAAGTCACCTACACTTACTCCCAGCAGGCTGAATTGATGTGGTTCTGCAACACAGCTTTGAGGGCTCCCCTCACTGCTGCTGCCACTGAAACTGCCATACTTTTAACAAGGATGAGAGTTTTGAGGACATGCCCAGAATTTTACCAGCTTGGGAAAGCTTTATTGAAGATTTTCAGCCCTTGTGCCTCCCCACGTTGATTTTGAGAGGGAATGTCAATTGTTCATGTTCAGTGCTGCACACGAGGATTTGAGCCCAGGAACACTCCTGCCTTTGTGCTTGGACTGCTAAACTGCTACCCAAAGAACAAAGAAAATGAATATGATGGAGATACTCAGCAGGTCAGCAATATCTTTGAAGAGAGGGATTTAACTCAGACATTAATCAGTATATAATTGCTTACGTAGCATGCCTTTCTTCACTATTAATGATTTAACATGATGATTTACCAAGGCACTGAGAGAATGCCTGGATGGAGAGAGAAAAAGCACAGAAATATAGCCTGTGGTATTCCCTGCCAGAGAATGAATCTACCCATGCAGGAGTGTCAAATTGATAATGAAAGATAAAATGTATGGGGAGCCCAAGAGGCTACTTTACATATTGCAGTGAATAATGCTGCTGCTCTCCCTGCCCATTACACTGGATCAGCTCCTTGCAGACACAGACAAAAAAAAATATGGTAATCCCACTTCATTCACAGGAATTGTTTTCCACTCAGGATACAGTTTCCAAAGAGCAATTCCTTATCTAGATATGTGCTAGTGAAAAGGAAAAAAAGCAAAATCAAATAAAATACCTGTTGTAAATAAGACATGAGTACCCCAAGATTTCCTCTTCTAATACTAACATCAGGCCCCTAACTATTGGCCTTCCTAGAAATTGCTCTATTGCTGGTTTGGCTGAACGATCTGATGAAAGAAACTTCCCATTTAAAGAAGAAATTTTTTATCTGTTGACATTATTTCAACCTATAACTGGTTTTCAGGTGGTTTACTCTTGGGTAGCTGAGGATTATTTGTAAGTAATCCATAAAAGCAAACAAAGAAACTCAAGCCTACTATCGATAGGTTTAAATTTCCTTACAGGAGTTTGGATCTCCAGACTACAAAGTTCTTAAAAAGTAATATATCAAAAATTCTTGAAAAAACCTTTGATCAAGGAAAATACGATGTAGAAAATATGCTGTTAAATCTGCTGTTAACTTAACACTGGAACAGTCTGCTGTCTTCTGGATTAAGGCACATGAACTAACAATTAGCATCCCAAAATTCTGTGGAAAAACTTAAAAATAATTAATGAAAGTGGTGAGAAGAGAAAAATTTTTAGGATTTCTCATTTGGATCACCACAAAGTTCAAAATCTCTGAAAATTTGCCTTCATTTAGATTTATTGATTTATATTGAAAATAACAATGTTCAACAATGGCTTGAATTTTTCTATCACAAGTACCATGACATCCATTCTTCCCCTTTCTAGAAAGGGGAGCAGGATCAACAATAACAATGTTGAATAACACTGTGACTGATTGAAACAGAATTCATTTTATGTTATATTTGAGTAGAACCAAATGTAACTGTATTGGCTATAAACTCTGTGTTCCCATAATCCCTCAAAATTAATTTTAGGCTCAAGCACACATTTTTGTGATTGACACCCTCAAAACAAAACAAAACAAAAACACAAACTCAAAACAATGCAAAACAAAACAAAAACTCTAAATTACCCTGTACCATCCAAAACACTCTTCAGCTTTAGCCCCAAGTATAACCATACATGTATCTTATGTGAAAATGCAATTCTACTGTTAATAAAATTTTAGTCTCTACCATCATATAGAAACAGTGGCTTGAAGGAAAAAAAGTCACTATTTCCAAGCTCCTTTGTTTGCAAATTTGCATTCTGCTTGCATTTATGGATTAAGAACCACAAAATTCTAAAGTAAATGGGGCAAAATTGTTTATAATGAACTAAGCTGTTGTAACATCCTCCTGTAAGATGTTACTGTAGGAATTAATGGATCCAAAAATTGTGAGCATGAGGCAGTAGGTGTTTCACACCATCTCAATTATCCATGGTCCAGTTTCTGATCAGTGGAGTGGTACAAACTGTGTGGGTTATTTTCTTCAAAGCCAATTAGCTTTTAGCTCCTAACAGTGGAATTATTCTAAGTGCCTGCCACTGTGTTTATTGAATAGAGTCTGAAATCCCTCTCAAAGCATTCCAGTTGGGACTGGGGGCCTGGCCTTGGTGCAGAAGAGCTGCACTGACCCTTTGAGAGGAAGGCTGTGCTGCCAGGGGGTGGAAGGCCCTCAAGGATGCTGTGGTGGCAGAAACATCCCACTGGGGAGACTCACAGGCACCAGAGGTGTGGAGCTCAAATTGGGACAGTTACCTGGACAAAGCTGAGCTGAAGGGATCCCTGTACATGAATTTATCCAGTCTGAAACCTGTCACCTCAGCAATCCAGTCTGCTGTTGTTGTCTTAAGTTATAGCTGTCGTGTTTTCCAGATTCTCTACTGCATTGATATGTAACTGTGAACTTCATAGAAATTGTTAGCAAATTCTCTTCACAGTTTAGATGGACAAAACAATCCTTTTCCAGCCTGAGAACCAAGGACACTGTTTGCTGCAGCTTCAGGCCCCCAAAGTGCAAACAACAGTGAATAGAGGGGAGCAAGCTGGGAGGATGGGACTTCCTAACCTGAAGCTGTAACTGGACAATTAACCCCAATATGTAAATGGACCAAAACTTATAAAAGTGTGAAACCTCGTGACTCAGAATCCATCTGGAGTCCATCTTGGGTGCAGCCATAGTCAGACTCTTGTCCTGCCCAAGATGTATCCTTTAAAGGCCTTTTAATGAATACCTGCTTTATTCCTTTAACTCTGTCTAGCCTCTGTTCCAGGCAGCCTGAAGGCATCACTGTACACAAGGGGGATTTTCCTGTGGGCTGAGCCTCTTCCCAGGCAAGTTGATATGGAATGAACAGGGCCTCCTCTTCCACAAATGTGTGGAACAGAACACAGCAAATGCAGCACCTGACTTTGGGCTCCACAGGCTGCCTGAGCACTGGTGCCAAATCCCTGTTTACAGTCAGCCCAACCTGCACAAGACCAGCTCTTCAAACGCCCTGTAAACACAGACACAAAGCCACAGTTCATGTCTGGGTGCTGTGAGTCTCTCCCAAGAGACTGAAAGAAGCCAGCTGACAAGGGAACAGATCAGAGGCTTTCCTGAGGGTCTGAATGGCACCAGCTTCAGCTTGCACTGTTCTCTTACACAGGGATTTGCACTACACTAAGCAAAGCAGAATTCTTGCCTGTGCAAACGTTGGTGCTGATCCTCACGATGCTTTCACTGATAAATTCAGCGAAATTCCACAGTTCAACCAGAGTCAACCAGAGTGGGCTAATAAATAAGAAGCCCATGTGGCCTGGGAGAGGTTCTGGGATCATGGGCTTTGCTGGCAAGATGGAGCTGATGAGTTTAGCTTTAGGTAAGAAATTGCAGTGCTGGAAGTCACCCCCCACCACCTGAGAATGCTTGAACTACAAGAGCATTTGACAGTTAACTCTGGAAAAGACATGACACAGTGAATAAAAGCATCTGGCCAAGACATGGCCCCTGGTGGCCTCTTCCTCTGTCAGACTTTAGTCTCAGAGATATGGAGGAAATGGAGAGGGAGAGAAAAATGGATATAAAACTGCTGACACTTCAGAGATGATATTTCTAACTTATGAGATACTAAAGCTCCTTTCTGCTAATACACTCTGCAGTGGTTAGCATTAGATCCACTTGGGACAATGGACAAAAAAGAATTAGCATAGCTGCTTCTTATTCCATCCACACAATCTGTTTCCATTTTAAAAGCAATTTTGTAAATTTCTCACACTCCTTTTATTTAATCAATTCTGATGTAGAGTATTAATTTCTAAATTGCATGAATCTTAAGTATTTGAATACCCCTGTGGTCCTAAACCCTCTACATCAGTCCTGTGCATTTATCTTTGTTAGTAAATGACACAGTGCATGAAGAGTACAGTTAAAGAGTAGAAAGATCACAGCTGCTGTCGTATTAATATTTAGAGAGTAGATTTAATAAATACCATATCTCACTCTATGTTATTATCTGCATTAGCGCTATCAGGTTTTAAGGGAATTCAGGAGATGGTTTCTTATCCATCAGGTTGTCAGAAGCAGACAAGAGGAAAATCAAATGTTCATTTACTCACATCTGGTGTTCCACAGGGATCCGTGTTTAGACCCCTACTGTGTTTATCTGTATAAATGGTTTCTATCTATCATCTAAATCAGAAGAGTTTATGTGTAGAGCAAACAACATCAGATAAATATCCTTATCCACTAACTTGGTATAAAAGTACAAACCAAATGTACACAGCACATTGTAATTTCTGCTATTTACTGAGGTTATAAAACCCTCTTCCCCTCTTCCACTTTTATCAACATTTGAGGTTCATAACTTGATTTGCAACCAATTATTACTTTCCCCTTTTCCTCATGCCTTTTATCATTACACTGATACAAGGCTCCTCTTTCTCTTGCACCGTATCAAGGAGCTGGAAAATCGGTTTTAAAACGTGTTATAAATAGGTAACGCTGAATAGAACATGAAAGAAAAGCAGATGTACCCCTGGAAATGAAATATTCAAACCAAGAGATATATTGCATCTTGCTGCAGGGAACCTGCCAGGGAGGACAGAGGGGCAGGGGATTGTGCAGGGCTCTTTGCTAATGCTGCCATTATTATTCTCCTCTCTCTACCTGATCTTTTTACGACGTCAGCTTCCTTCCCCAAGGAGGAGCTGGGAGATTTTTTTATGGGAAGAAAGGAGCAGTGAGAGACCATTAACAAATGGATCTTCGATATCAACAGCCATTTTGGCTTACAGGTTGTTTTGTTTTTAAATGTGAGTTACCTAAATTGTTTTACTTTTATGCAAATCTGGGTAATTAATGCATAAATTTTGAGACCATGAACACCTGTGATTTCAGTTCCCATCTTAAGCAGCTCTATGGAGCTGCTGCTGATCTCTTCCCTTCAGGCAGCTATATGAGGTGCATATAAGAACCATATCCTACTGCAAAGACAACTGTGTCAAGGACATTTAGGTATTGTCCTGATTTAAAATGCCTCCCCATAGCACAAGGAGTCTTGCCCAGCATTAATGCAAGGCCCAGCTCTGTTAGGAAAGAGTTCTAAGAGTTCTAGAGTTCTCTGTCCTCCAACTCTTTAATAAAGACAAATAATAGCAAAAAATACCATGTTTCTTAAAAAAACCCCAAATCCCTCACCTCCAACCCCACCTCACCTAGCTCTCTTTGTCTCTGCCCCCTGATTTCTGTACATTAGACTCATTCCATGAGCTGCAATGACACAAGACCCCGGATTTGGCTTTAAGCAGCACAGCAGACACTAACCTGCTCTGTAAGTAAGAGTTCCCTGCTGATTGTATCACATCAGTTAAAATAATAAATGCATGATTCATTGTTTTCTGCCATCCTGGAACACAGTCGTGCATTTGTTTTAACATTCAATTATTAACAGGAGTGCTATTTGGAATGTCTCCTATGCCTTATTTAAACAGAAAATAATTATTAATCTCCCCCAATAAAATACACATACACTAATAAGCAGTCTGTGGCTTTCTTGAATCTTATTTTAAGAAGGATGTAGTTTGAAATAATTAAAAAGCAATACATTCTAAGACTGCTATAGATAAGAGCTCCACATCTGCACATATTTTACCCCGAATAGTTCTGTGAAAACCCGAGTAACTCCTCAACACTGGAGTTAATCTTACACTTTCCAAAAAGATGCATAAAATCATTTGACCATCTATGGGCAAAGACCTTTCAATTCACACCCTGTCAGTAACATTTTGCTACACATATTTTGATTATTATCCCGTTGGAAAGCATTACAAAATGAACAAACAAAATAAGGAGCACAATAATTAACATGCAGAGGATGCAGAAAGAGAAAACACTGTTAATACAACTTCCTCTCTGCAGAGAAAATGAAGTAGAAAAAGTGTTTATCTCAGCAGGAGGAAGGGTAAATGAATTAAAAAAACAACATTTGGGTGAGGCTACTACCTGTAGCAAATAGAAAGGTGAAGACCCAGTGAAGGATGGTGCAAGGGAAACAGAGCCCACATCACAAATCTGTGCTGGGACAGAATTTTATCTGCTGGTGCTCTAAGATGGCCTTAAGAATTGAAAATATATTTTGCAAACATGTTTTATAGTGTTTCTCAGCTAAGCTAATATGCCAAACCACAAAGTGATGTGCATTGCCATGGGCTGGCATACCCATGATTGTACAGGCAGAACTAAGAGAAATTAATGCAATTAGTTCAGGAAAAGATATATATTGTTAAATAATTAAAATAACCCTGCTTTTATTCTACCATTGCACCAGTCGAAGTTTAAGACAGAATTTTAAAAATCAAATCTTGAGCTTCATTTGTCTTCAAAATCACATCTGTGAAGCCAAGCAATGTTACCAGCTCCTTTAAAGCAAGCAACAGAGGCTCAGAGACCTAAACACTTAACCAAGAACCTTAGAGGAAAATTTAGTGCAGAAACCAGTTTCCAACACATCAAACTTACAACTGGACTTGACTGCCCTGTTCTACCAACTTCCTTTTGTCCTCCATGGCCAGAAAGCTCCAGAACCTTCCAAAAAGCATCAAGGCTAAGGCAAGCTTGTCCTCTGTGTGTATCCATGCAAGCACACACAAAGGGTCATTCTAAACATACAGAATGATCAAAAGCAACATTGTTCCAACAGAATATTTTGTCAGATGAGATGTTTCTTATTCTCAGTTACACCACACATTCCACATATTCTTCTTCTCTGACAGAGTTGAATAAACATGATCCTGAAAAGCCAGTTCTCATTTAAAAGCAGTGTACAGATGGTTTCTTTAGGTGTGTAGTCTCAGAAATTACCAAATTTAATAAAATCCCAGTCCTCATATTTCCAGATGAGAATAAGGAACATATAACGAGTACATTCTGTGCACAATAATTTTTACTATACATTACAAAAATCCATTTTCACCACACAATTTGCCTTTTGAGAGTGGGTATCTGTGCTGTACCGATGTCCCTTCTCAAGTGGCATTTCTCACTGGTATTTACCTGGCCACACCTTCTGTTCTTAATACTCACACAAAAGTACAATGGAAATGAGTCTAGATTTCCTCATTTACAATATGCTTTCCCCAAAAGTCATGAAAATTTCTATTTTCCTTTCCAATCAGTGGCATCAACAATTTCAAGGATACTGCAACAACAGTTAAAATAAATATGTGTAAAACACTAACCGGTGAAAAAGATCTGAGATTTAAAAAAAATTAAGATGAAATTACAGTTAGCATCAAATTAAATACAAAATGTAGTGAGAGTGCTTTAAGAATTGAGAAGGATTTTATCACAGTAAAACACAAATCTAAAGTGTTATTTAAAAGCAGAGCATAGTAATGGCTGCAGTTACAAATGGTTAGGTTTTATGTTATATGTTTGATTGAACCTGTGTTTAGCGAGGTATGGATCATTGCTTTTATATAAGTTGCAAATTTCAATTATTTTTGGAGTTGAATCCATTTTTAGGATTCAGACGTATTTTACTACTGTTTCTTCATGTTATGAAAAACTGTGCTAAACTTTACAGCTTACACAAGAGGTGTGGGATTAGCCCTGTCTGTATTCAGGTGTACCTGGCACAATGTCACTGCACACAAAACTTTTCAGGCAAACATTTCCATTGTCAGTAAGGAAATTGATGCCTGTATTTCAATTCACTCTGTGCACTTCAACGAGCTCACTGAGGTCCATCTGTTGGCAGTGTGCAAAGCACATAATTTGAATTCCATGGCAGTCTGCAGAAATACCAGACTGCAAGTGTCACCTCGCTTCTTTCTAAGCCAAGTGTTTGGGCCAGGCTTCAGCCAATGCCCAGACAACGTGGGTACAACTCTGCTGAGGGCACAAACCAATCCTCCTCATACTCTCATTGCCTCACTAGATGCAGATTTAGATATTTGCCACTTAACCAATAAAGGTACAGAATTTTTCTGTGGTGTGAGTCAGGTTACGCCAATTTCGAGCGCTTCTGGAGCTTCCCCCAGTGGTGACTGCTCATCTGGAATACTCAGCAGCGGCAGTAGCAAAGCAGCTTCATTTCCTCCCCCCTGATTCACGTGGGATCTGTCACCAAAAGCCATTCTGACAAGTGCTGGGGAGGAGCTGCAGGAGCCAGAAACTCTCACACAGCTTCATTACAGTTCCTGCTTAAATTCACACCGGGGACACCAACGTGAGATGTTGCTCCTGAGGGAGAAACTGCATTCAGGGGATCTTGTTCCAGGGACATTTAATCCACCCCTCCTTGAGAGCTTTAAAATAAAGTTTTCTTCAGAGGCACATCAAATCATACATCAAGGAGGCAAGCTGGCTTTGCAGCCTTGCAGTAATCAAAAGTAAGGCTCGATGGTGAGCACCATCTCTCATGCACTGATAAATTGGTTTCTCTCCTGTTTTCATTATGCACTACTGGAGTTATGTTCATTGAAGTTAATGGGAGTATTTCTATGGACTTTGGTGGGTAGTAGGTCATATAATAAGTTCCTCCATATGTTGTAGTCTGAGGGCCAGAGCAGCACTTACTCATTTTAAGCACTATTTTAAGATTTGATGGATGGCTTAGCTCTGTTTTCCCAGTTTTCCAAGGACGCAAGGCAAAAACAAAGCTAAATACAAAATACTTCATGGCATCCTCCTTTTTTTTTTCTTGGTTGGTTGTGCCGCTGTTGGGGGAAAAATGAGCATTTTGTACAGCCGATAAATCATTTTGTCACCTTAATCTTTTATTGATCTCAATAAAAATTGTATTTTGTTTCTCAACAAAAATTCTCCAAGAAGGACATCACATCCAGAGATGTGTATAATGTAGGAAGTGCTCATCATTTAACATTCTTATTTATGGGACAAGATATGGATTTTTGTGGAAAAATCTTCAACTGTTTTTGTAAGGTGATGCATCATATTTTTAAAGATGTGCTTGACTAAAGGGCAGGTTGTTTACCAACTACACTAAGGAGTCATATATTATCGTGAGGTTTTATATAAAGAGATTATAAAAACACTTTTTCTGAAACAGTAAATGGGAGGGAGCAGAGAGCTTTTCTCCACTAAGTCTGTCCTGTCACTTCAGGCTGGTACATCACAGTCATTTCATCTGGTTTCAGATTATCACACTTGGAAATCTTTGGGAGAAAAAAAAAACAATGAAAGAAAGGAAAATGATGGCTAAGGGAGCCCTACAGTTCCCCATGAGGAGCAGTGTGACACCACACTGCCACTGAACACACAAGAAACCTCACACCGTGACTGTATCCCATGCTGGCACTTGTTTGTGACCATCTCTGAGAATACAAAACCTGTGCTGGAGCTGCAGTCTGGGCTCCCCTCAGAAGCACACTGGTAGAGCAGGATTTCCTGTCTCCAGCCCAGCACAGAACAGAGCCATGGAAAGGGGGACCAGTAACTTTTGCACAATCACACACCGAGTTACTGACTACACACATGAGCTGTACCAGTCTGACACCTTCCTGTATCTCACCAGAGATGAACTGTAATTAAGTTCAATTATTCTTCACCATAATTGTATGAAGAATCTTCAGACCCTTCTCCTTTCTACAGTCTGGCAGCACTTTAATGAAGGCTTTAGTGCACCATAACTCTGCAACCAGAATAATTATGTGCTTGCAATAATTGCTTAACAAACGTTTCACTATAGAATAACCTCAATGCGGGCAAGAATCTTCCCCATTTTATTTTCATAACCTACAGGACTACACCCAAAACTGGCTCCAAGAACTGGTTTGCACAGTCTGCAATATATCCAGGCTGCCTCCCTGCCAAGAAAGGCAAAGCACAGGGAGAAGGCCCCTGCAATCCCTCCTTGCAATGCAATTAAAAAATGCAGTCTGAAAAGTCACCAGGACTCTTGGGCCTAAGATTTCTATCCATCAAATCAAGACAGAGTCTGCACCAAGAGTCCCCTTAGTCTCTTACAGAAGGAAATTGTGTGGTCAGATAAGCATGTCCTTAACATCAAAGATTCATTGCTCATAAAATTATCATCAGAGCCATCTCTCACGTGAGACAATCCATTCTGCACAGCAATAGCTACACCTTTGATTTCCTCCAATTATGGGTACAGGCTGGTTTGGGAGGGTTTCACATCCAATATCTCAGACCACAGCACCAAGCTTTCTCAGCATATACTGCCTGTAGAGAGGAGATTTTTTTTTTTTTTTTTTAATTTATTTTACTGCTAGTCCCTAAACCATTTTTGTATCATACTCTCATTGTCAAAAGATTAACCTTAAGCTGAAACAAGGACTACTTCTTTTTCATCAGGCTCTTGAAATTCTCCAAATATTCATCTAGATTTAGAGATGAATATAGAAAATCCTCATGTTTTTCATGTTCTGCTATTCAGCTTGTTGATAGTCTGGCCACACACGGTTTTAGACTTTAGAGAAAAAGAAAGTTCCACCACTGCCCACAATAACCCAGAAGGCACTTATTCCCTGCTCATTCCTATAAGAAGTGAAGCTGAAGAAACACTTTCTCTGTTCTTTATTTGTTTTTCAGGGTCAGAAATTCAAGGCACATTGCACAGGCTTCTTATACCATGGCTAGAGGTCAAATCTCGTAATACATGACTTGTCAGTATCTTTTAGCACAATTGATAGGAGTGTGCTGCTGACTCTTGCATTCCAGTCTGAGAAGAAAATGTTCAGAGCAACTGAGGTTATATGATAGATTTCGTAAAATATCACCAAGTCTCAGCAAGAAAGATGGTGTTGGAGGCTAAGGAAAAGGGCTGCACATCAACCTTACAAAATGCCAGAGTTTTGATTGATGTTCAGAACTGGTCATTAACAGCAGTGGCTCCTGCCAGCCACAAAAATCTCTACCTACTTTAGGAGGAATTCATATGTACAGCAGAAACACTGACAGGCAGATGAACCATCTGAGCTCAAATGAAAAAAAAAAAAACAAAAAGAAAAAAACAAAAAGAAAAAACATTTTTCCTTTATTATAGTTTGTAAGCATGTAGGAAATATAAAGATAAAATTCTGGCCATCTTCGAGTAAACAGAGAAATTCTGTCTGCTTCTGGAGACACACAGCTGTACAAAATACTATTTATGAGGGGGCAGGACGAGCCCAGAATGAGTCTAACTCTTCATAAGTAAAGGGAACTGATATGTTCTCTGTTAGTGTGGAGAACTGGCTTCCAGTAACCTGCAATTGATCCACTCTCTGTTAACATCATGTCCATGAGTGTTCCCAGCAGATCTTGTGAAAGGGAAGGCAAATGCAATCAGCAGATGTGGCTGCAGTCAGAAACAAGGACTGGTGAGGGAACCCCAGGAATAGTACTAGCAAAAATGATAGCCATTGTGTCTTGTTTTGAACTCACCTTCAATGAGCTAATGATAATCAAATCTTTTTAGGATTCTTAGAGCTTACTAAGGACATATGAATACCCCAAAGCAGGTGTTCTTCCATTACCTGCTCCATCTATTTCCCTAGCAATCAGTGATGTAAATAAATCTCACACACACACACTTCAATGAAATTCTCCCCTCACCTGCTTTTTTTTCAGTTCTGGTCAGGTTAGAGCACAAGGGAGGATGGTAAATAATTATCAGGGAAAGGTGAAGCTATGTACACACATTCTTTCTACACACACAGATTTTACTTGATATGGCAATATTTTATATTTAATAAACTTAAAAAAAAATCCCAGACATAGAATGGAGACCACTTTTCCATTATATATACACAGTAGAAAAAGATTATTTCTAAAAATATCCTTAAAAATTCCTACATTTATATTTGAAAAGGAAAAATGTGTGGAACCCTTCTTAATTTCACAAAAAAAGTTGTATTGCAACTATTGTCACGTGACTCCAATGCAGTTTTCAACAAGTTAAATGTGAAATGGGAGCAATGGAAAACAGGGTGAAATCCTACAGCCAACTCAGATCCCTGTCAAGCAGTCAACAAACTCACACTACATGGCAGAAACTGTTAAAACACCAAACTTAGGAAAATATCAAGGTCCAAAAAGCATCTGTTGTGCCACCTGATTATGGTGTGCATCTACTAGCACCACTTCTACCAAAACTATGGGTACAATGCTTGCGAGGATCCATCCTTGGGTGGTTCTTTATGATATGAAAAAAATTACATCTCATAAGAATTGCTTTATTATAGCTTTCCCACACAAGAAACTTACATATTTCAGAGCCAAGTTCTTGTGCTTAGACAATTAGGAGGAAATACATATAATGCCTTTTTATAAGAACACAATTAAAGAGCAATCACACTTTTGTCGTGGCTGACAATTAGCAGCCCTCCTCCCCCAGAGACATAATAGAGCTATGCCATTATCATTACCAAAACCTTAAGCCCACTGAGGGAGTATTAGAGCTATGCAGAAAAACAGGTTGGGAGAAATCCTGGCTCCATGGAAAACAATGGCAAAACTCCCATTTTCCCAGCTCTAATTAGCTATGGTTAAATTACAGTGAACATATAGTGAACTGGGCTAGAGCTGATGAAGGAAGAAAAGCAGATCTTAATAGCCAATGATCCCTCCTGAGCAGTGACTCCAAAGAAAGTAGTTCAGAACACTTTTTTTGAGGCAGCAATCCTAAATCTTGTCTCCTCCTGGAAGTCTGTTGGCTTCAATCCCCTGATAAAAAAAACCACAGCACCAAGGTAATGAGAGGGAAACAGTTTCACAATCAAGCACATCAACACAGTGCTCAGCACTTTTGTCGTGTGCATTTTAACCCTCTAGTATCATGTATCTTGTATCACCTCCCTCCTTCACAAGCCAGGCACCCCAAATGCAGAGCTGATAAAGGAAGTGGCATCAGGCTGGATTAAGGGGGACAGTCCAGCTTGCTCCAGATTTCACCTTTCCTGTTGCCTGATATTGCATGAAAAGCATTAGTCCACTACTGGTGTACAGAAAGAGGGTGAGACCACACATCAGCATCATAAATACCTTGATAATGCTGGTATTTAACACTTCCAATATGCACTCTCCTAGTAGAAAAAAACAGGAAGCAAAATCAGAATATCATCATATCATCATGCTGCCCATCTCCAGAAGAGAAAAAGGCAAAGTTGTAGAGATGCACAGAGGAAACAAACAATATTCACCCGAACAGGCACTGTTGTGAGACCACCAGAGCATATGGAGGAAGCAGAATGGAAACCAGCACCGGTTATCATGATAACAAAGAAGACCTCAGCAAGAGAGGTGAGAGTTCTGACAACTTTCCTTCGTGACATAACTCTCAACTCTTCAGTTTTAAAAGGTTTCATTGAGTTTACATTTTTATAGTTAGTTTTCCACATCCTCAAACCCCAGATTCGAGAGGTTTCTCATCTGTAACTGAGATTTCTGCTCCTCGTAGCCTGCAAGAAAAAGATGCTTGTGTTCATCCATCATTTTTTTTGATAGAGATACATGCTGAGAAGATTTGATTATTCATCTCCCGGTTTTTAAATACATCAGCTAGTTAGCATGGCCCACTGGTCTATCCAGCTGCAAGTCTAATATGTTCTGGCACAGAAAAAGAAATAGATTGGGCCCAGCAGGACCTCCTAAGGAGCCTGCTCTCTTGTCAGTCCATCGGAGAGGGGAGTGACCTGATCACCTCAGACTGCACACACAGCACAGTATCAAGCTGGAGAAATGCCACTTTGTGGAAGTGTGTTAAGCCCAGCCCTCAAATATTCTGTTCTGTGTTGTCCAAGCAGATTTGGATGGTTGCCAAAAGACGAGAGGCGCAAATTTTGGCGAGAAGCCAAAAGACAAGAGGCAATTGACCTAGCACTTTTCTGTTCTTTCCTGGGAATTGCAGAGCTACAACATGCCACAATTGCTTACAAATGTTAGGATTGTTTTCTCTACCTGTGCATTGTGTAAAGAGACTAATGTGCTTTGACCTGCAATTTGCAAAGGGGTTACAACTACCATGGGAGAAGCAAAGCGGAGTGCGCGGCTTCAGAAGTGTTCAGGTGGAAGAAATGGAAACAGCTGAGTTATACTGCTCTCTGCAAGGGATGTGATGCTCCTAAATCTTTACTTGTACATAGACCCAACCAAGGCTAGCAGTATAAAAAAATCTTGGACTGATTAATGCACAGCCTCACACAAAAGCCCTCAGAGCACCTGGACTCTGCTGTTTGTGTGACGCCTGAAGGCCTTTGAGTTTTCTCTGAGCAAGTTCTTCTCTTGAGCTGTGACACAAATGGACTTGGAAAAAAGGGGTTCCCAAACCCCCTGCTCTGAAAGCAGGAATTTGGCTGGGTTGCACCCCCCAGCAGTGGGCACACAGACAGCTGAAGCTGTTGGTAAAAGGTGCACAGCAGGGCAGAGAACCCTGAACCAGTGTGAGCAGCCTTGGGGGTGCACAGACAAAATGCTGGCCCCAGCTATTTACCTTCAAGGGCTTTTATTAATTTCATTCTGCCCTCAGCTGTGCCAGTATGTGGGTGCAGCTTCAGTGCCACTTGTCCCAGCACTGTGCTCTGGAATGGCTGTCAGGAAGCAGCATTTGGGATGCCCCCTCGGGCTGGTGAGGAGCTCACACGCACGGAGTGCAGGGCAAGGATGTCTCACACAGAGTTAACAGCGAGCACAAGGCTTTCTCAAACCATTTGATTTTGTTGCCCTTTTATAAAATGCAAATTAAAAAAATTATGAAACAGTAGGCAATAAACCCTGAATTTTTAATACCAAGCAATCACTGAACCTTTGCACGTGAGTATGAAGGACTAAATAATCCCATTCCTTCTCACAGCACAGACCCAGGAGAATTTCTTTCTCTATATTGCTTTTATAACAGCTATCTATCTTAGTCTGGTCTTGTTGATATATTTTAAGGCTTTTAATTTGGAGACTGTTATTTGCTCAGATGTTATCTTCAGCATATTAAGTACAGTAAGCTTCCACCAAGTCATACACTGGGCATTTGAGCCGGGGCAGAATTTCTGACTTAAATACCCATGTACAACGGCAGAATAAATAAATAAAGAACACCTTCAAGGCCTCCAAGCACCTAGTAACAAAATCACTCTAACCTTACAATAATGCTCTGCTTACAGTCCTCCCAAAATGCAAGTCATTTGCTGGATCCCAAATGATATTTGGTTGATGGATTGCTGGTGATTTCTACATCAGAGCACCTTGGAGCCCTAGTGCTAAACCCCTGACAGCGTTAGCATAAAAGATTTACATTTATGTTATGAGGGCCACACAAGAATAATAATTTTAAAATACATTGCCTTGGCTGCTGGTGCACCATGGGAAATCTAAGAGCAGCAGGCAGCATTCCTGCGCTGTAATTACAAAATGGCAGCACGGGAGAGGCTTTGGAGACAAGGAACCAGAGACTGCAGCCATCTGCATGCCTTGGCGAATTGAAATTACAGTAATATATGAAGACATTACCTGAAAAGCCCAGCACCATTTAAATGATTTACTATTACGCCCCAGCAAGCTTTAATTTAAGGATAAAGTCATTCAGCAAGCTAATCTGATATAGGAAGCATTATTTCACACAGTTAAGTTAATTTACACTAGCTGATTGTTGTTGTTGCAGTTGGCATTATTATCTGCACAAACAGCCGATCGGCCCTGACAGAAGCAATATACTGTTTAATACAGCGTCTTAATTCAGCAGGCCAGCTATCTGTGATAAAGGTTTGTTTATAAGCAATAATGGGGAGGAAAGTCATTTTGAGGCTAAGCTGATAACACTGATGAGAACTATGTGGGGGTTTTTCTGGTAAGAAAACAAGCAGGAGCCATCCACTCATTTGTCCACCTGTCTCATAACGGGAACATCCCGACAGATTTCACTTACATGGGTTTTGCTTTCCCACCCCTAACTGCAGGGTGGATCTTTGGCAGCGTTTTCTGCATATATTTCCTTTGACAAACAGCCATCACCATCCCAGCGCTGTGTGATCACCATCATAGCTCCTCTTCCCCAGTGAAATACAGGCTTCAGGAAGACCTCCACAGCTAAACTCTGCGATGTGAGCTGCCTTTAAAAGCTTCTGATACATCACAGAAAAGGCAAAACACACATGACACATTGCATAGTTTTGGCTGGCTTAGCTCCAACAGCTAATGGTGAGAGGCACTGTGATACTCGTGGCTGAATAAGATAATCCTGTGTTATAAAAAAATCTGATGGAAAGGGATGCCAGGGGAGGCAGATACAGCCAGAGCCTGGGCCAGGGATGGCTTTGTGCCTCCTTTGAGCAGGGCTTGGATCAGGTTGGCCTGATCCCCACAGGTGTTTGTAAGCACCTGTATTCATTAAGAGCTGTAAAAATCCTTACAAACATTAGCATTGTTTTCCCAATAGAAAACAAGCAACAAATAAGAAGCTGTAAGGGAATTGCTTCTGTAGCTCTCTCTTCCCCACCTGGTGAAGCCATCCACTGAATCACAGACACCAAAAATTGCTTGAGGGAATTCCTTCAAGTCAGCTGGTCTGCTCTACACAATATTTAAAGCTCTAGGAACATGCTTCTTGAACTTGCCCCTCCTCCCCAAAACACTATTACCCAATAAAAACATTTCTCTGTTCATGAAGTCAGACTGAATGTAATGCCAGTGTGACCACAAAAAGAAAAATCTGCCCTGAATTTGCAAGCAGACTTTCTTCATCTTTCAACAGAAATACGATATAATAATCTGTAATAGTTACTCAGGAGCAGTGACAACAAAAGGATGTTTGGACACTTCAGCATAAAATGTATCTTAAAACCAGATCATCAAAAGCACTTAGAGGTCTCTGGACCATTTACACATCAAACCCCACTGACTCAGAATCCTAAATACTTCAAGAGTTTAGATGTTTCTGAAAAAACATCTTTTCCACAAAAAACCCTTAAGCATCAGTTAACACAAACTGCTCTAATATCACCAAACCCCAAGTCTGTGCTCAGCTTTTCTGCTGGTCTAACAGAACACTGAAGGTTGGAGTGCAATGGGACACCAGCAGTTTGCAGCTCCCATGGACACGAGTTCTGCTGCACCCAACCAGACCCTTGGGAAGCTGTCCTGGCAGCTAAAGGGGGTGGCTGCTCCTTGCTTGAGCTTCTCTGGCCACCACAAGAGCTTCCAAAGGTCAGTACAGAGATGTCCAACTCTGACAACCCTCCGAGCCCAGTGTTGCAGCACCTGAGGTCATCAAACAAGCCCTGCCCAGCTGTAAACTGGAACACACCCCCTGTGACCTCTGCACTGCATTCACGTTTAAATTTCTGCTGAGCATCTGTCTCACCAGCCACTGGATCCAGTCACAAATTCCAGCTACACTTCCCTCGGGAGCCAACAGCCCCACTCAGCTCTGGGAGGGAACGAGTGCACGGCTCACACAGCCTCATTCTCCCGGGGTTTCTGTTACTGAGAGGAACAAGTGTTGTGGAAATTCTTTTTGATTGCCAAATCTTAGATGCTCCGTGTTTTGCAAGCTTTTTTACGGAGGAATTACATTATTTAACATCTCATGGCAGAAGCTCACAGAACCTGCACTCGTTTCAGCCACTCCTCAATTAGTTCTAATCAGAATTTGGTGGAATGCAGCATGAGAGCACAAAAAAATAATACATAGCAAAGAACAGTGCAAGGGATTTTTTTTCCCCCCATATTTTATAGTAATAACATGATTTTAATTACATACTTTTTTCTGTTAATTTGATTTCTTAATTTCTGGGTTTTTGCTCATACTTGTTTATGAAAGTACGTAAATAGTGCAAAAAAACCAACGAATACAAGATGTTTAAAAAAATCAGTTAGAGCTAAGTTGTTACTATACTATAGTCCTTTGTAATTATATTTTAAGAAACCTAAGGTAGAGCCTTAGCTGGTTTAAAAAGAGGATCAAACATAAAGATTACTTCAGCACAATAAAGGCAGCTGAGTGTGTGTGCAAGCCATTAGAGCACCTTAATCAAGGAGTAAGATTTGACTCCTGCATAGGTTTGAGTATCAGGGCTCTAATGCAGAAGTCTTTAAGAAAGGAATTATAATGGGAAAAAAAAAGGAGGAGAATAAAAAATGCTCATTTTTGTGGTTTTAGTTTGAACAGCACAAATACATTCAGACATGCAGAAAATAAAGAGGAATAATGCAAATTAATTTGAAATTATTTGGATGAATTAGGCCTATGGTATGATAACTGAATTATGCAGTTACATATGCATAACATAGCCCAGTGTAGGGGAATCTAAGGTAATGAGACGAAAGCCAAAACATAATCAGATATTAAAGAATAAAAGGGAGGCAACGCACTTTCACAGATCATTTGGGATAAATTCAGGATGGGATGATAAAACAGCCAAAATGGTGCAAAATGAAAACTGATATCAAGAATACAAACTGAATAAATTATTCATAATTAACTCACGTATTTGTTTTCCTATTTACAATACTCCTTACAGGAAAAAAAAAATCTTCCTTTTGCGATATTAATTTTAAACAGGGACTAATTTCATAAACCACTGAAATTCTATGACAAAAACATGGCTCCAGCCTGGCAGAGTTAGAGAGAGCTCATGTCCAAACTACTCTTGAGTACTTTATTCTATGACGACTCTCACTCACTTTTACTCCATTGTGACTGGGTAAGTTGCTCAGTATCTTTAGTCCTAAAATGAATGGCCTGTCGAGGATGAATTTCATCCACATGAAGGCTGAATCTAAGAAAATATTCTGGGGCTCTTGCATGTCTGATGCAATTTCTATTTAAATATTAAGATACAAATACAGAGAGTACATGGAGGCACTATACACACACACACAACTGGGAGTATTTCTAATTTCACGACTTGTTCCATGGTCAGGGAGGTATGTCATTAAACTATTTTACTCCACCTAATAAAATTAGTAACTTCTATTAACTGGGGGGGAAAAACACTAATTGATTTTGTTTCCTGGACACCTGTACCTCCCAACCATGTTTAACTGCCTGGGTAATTGTATAAAAATGTAGTTAGATAATGCATGGAATATGAAATTAATGGTTGAATTCCTTGTGCTTGATCCGTATTTAGTAGGAACCATCAACCCAGCCCCTGCTCCCTTTTATTCCAAACTGGAACCCTGTTAGTGGATGGCAATAGATGTTACAAGTAAAGGCACTGGGTGCAGCAGAAATGGCAAAGCTCCCTCAGTCAGTCCAGGGATGTGTTTCTACTGAAGAAGGGAAAAGAATAGGAT
This sequence comes from Illadopsis cleaveri, assembly GCA_013399915.1. Lineage (NCBI taxonomy): Eukaryota > Metazoa > Chordata > Aves > Passeriformes > Timaliidae > Illadopsis > Illadopsis cleaveri. The sequence goes on from VXBB01022874.1 coordinate 913,483, forward strand.
AAGACAAAATTTGTTTAGGACAGTCCATCAATTTGTGGCTTCATTTCCTGCTTTATTCCCCTTGACAGAGAGAGGACTAAAAGGAAGATGTAATGGCATAGGTTGTGCATTATTATAACAGCTAATAGTGGACTTTCCTATTTAAACAAAGCAGGATGGCTTTTGGATTGGACTACAAGATTAGGACACAAAAAGACACAGGTCTCAAAATCCAGTTTCCTCAAATAATCCCTGTATGAAAAATGGAGCAGTGTCAGGCTGGGAGGTGGGGGACTGCTCGTGCCTGGTTTCACTGCCCTTCTCTTTGGGACCAGGGGACAAAACACCACGGAAAAAAGCTCATGGGTGGAGATAAAGCCAGGGACATTGGTTACCAGTTACCAACATGAGCAAAATAGGCTCAGCCTATTTCTTAATGAGAAATTAAGAGCCCATTTCTCAGTGAGAAATTAATCTGTTGTCAATTAAAATGGCATTAGATAGTGAGAAACAGGAACAAAACAAAACAAAACAAAAACAACAACAACAAAAAAAAACCACCAAAAAAACCCAACCAAACAAACCCAACTTTCGCCACCTTTGGTTGTGGTTTAACTTCACTTTCTCAGTCTGACCTCCTCCACCTCCCGTCCCCAGAGGAGCAGAGGGAACCTTTAAGGCTGTGGTCAGTCCATGCCAGCCTCTCTGCTGCTGCCTCCTCACCTTTCCCTGCTCCCTGGGGACTCCCAGGGCTGGGGATCACCCTGATTCCTCACTCCTGGGCAGGTTCTGTCCTTTCTGGAACCCATCTGGGACTGCTTGTGCCCAGCATGGGGCAGCCCCAGGCTCCTCTCCCAGAGCCCTGGGCACAGCCAGCCACTGCCCTTGCTCCTCCCCTCAGGCCTGGGTTTAGGGTTTTTCTTTTCATTTTTGGTCAGGCTTTTTATTGCTAATGTCATTGTTTTAAAAAACCACTTGCATGTCTTGTACTATCTCACCTTCTTCCATTTTATATTTAAAGAATTGTTCTAAAACTACTTTTAAGGAGAAAAATCACTAAGAAGGAAACACAAAATTATGTGCTATATTACTAGACGAATACATTCTTAGTCATATACAAGGTCTTATTAAAATGCTGTGATTTACACACATAACTTTTGTATCAATCATGCAGGACACTCAGCTATGTTACTTCTATGAGAGAGAGAACAGGAAAAACCCTTAGAGAAACTGCCTCATAGTCTGAGCAGAATGAACAAAAGATAGAAAAGACCTATATTCACTGCACAAAGTAGACATGTGTTAGACTAGAAGTAACTATATGAAATTTCTCCCACAGGTTTGGGGGTTTTTTTTAAAACAAAAACTAAGAGGACATCCCTGTTGAAAGTATACAAAGAAATGTCTCCAAAGCAAGCCCCAGCAGGATAAAAATATTCCTACCACCAAAGATGACGAGGTTGTACTTAGATCAAGGGCTTTAAACACTGCAGAAAAATCTACAAGATCTTATTAGTAGACATTGATCTGTTAATAAATTATATTTGATTTTTTTGTTTTATTTTTTTATTTTTTTTTTGAAAGTATAAGGTGCTGTAAAGGCTTGGAGCAGAGTCGTGGCTAATGCTGAAGTAGTCTACATTAAACCAAATAAGAGAACGAAACATCTAAGGCTTTGCCATGGGATTGGAGTGGATTGGCAGACCTTCCACTGGCTGCAAAGAGCCTCAGGTGATGGCAACTCACAGGTGCAGCCACAAGGGTACCAGGCCATCCTCCATCAGCACAAGACAAAGGTTTGCCAGCTCTCCAGAACTCGAGGTGAACCACTCATCGTGTTGTGTCCATGTAAACCTGGCACATGCAGCTCTGAGTCACACTTTCCCCCCAGCAGGTTGTGGGTAAATTGGCACTAAAGGGTTATTCAGGGTTTTACAAGCAGAAAAACAATCAATTTGCTTAAATTTATGCCTTCAGTGAGAGAACAGATTACACTTTGGAAGACAGTTGCTGCAAACAGCACCTGAAGCTTGCAGGCTGGCAAAGAGCAGACAGGTAGGAGGCGAAGCAGCAGAGTGGTGTGGTTGTAGAAGATAAGTTCTAGCAATTAAAAAAGGAGTTCAGTACATTGCTCCTGATCAGCCCAGCCATTTCCTTGGGGGTGTCATACAGAACAACTGGGAGGCAGCAGCACTTCCCAAGGTTCCATAAAGAATCATCAATATGAGTAAAAATTTCTGCTACTGCCATTCCTGTCACCGTCCTGGAAAGATTTTTTTAATGCAAAATTCTGTGAAATCACATACAATTATGAGGTTTTGATTAAATGCTTAAGAATGTCATTCATTTTTGTTAAGGTTTTTTTGGTTTTTTTTGCTAATAAATAACACACAGAGATGAACCCCCTTCACCTCTGGGCATGGATAAGAATGTTGCAGGGTTTGTGGGGAATATTACTTATTAGATCAATGGAAATAGCCAGGAAAGGACAGGCATGCTGTCATGTGCACAGGCAAGTCACATCAGTCAGCCTAATAAAAGATACTGCCTCTCCCCACAAACTCCACCTCACATTCTCAAACCTCTCTGTTTACAAGAACAATATGGTTCACACATAAAAGAGCACTGCTGCTTGGATCAATCAGGTAAGAACTTTGCCAACAAAATAACTTTTTCATTAAAACAGAACACATTTAAAATTGGATTCTGGTCTTATATGCTTCTTTAGGGGCCTCTCTGACTGTACCACCAAGTAATGAATTCTAATTGGAAATAAGGATTGACACCCCTAATTTGTGGCACATTAGAGGTGTGTTTCGTTTTCACAGAATTTCTGTACAACAGTGAATAATCTTCAAACTATACAGATATTTCTGACTCTCAAAGATCAGAATTTACTAAGTATGGGTTTTTTGGACAGTCAATTTACACTGGAGATAGCCAACATGGGATATTAAAGGCCTTGCCCCTGCTTCTGCATCATTTCAACTCTTTAACACACTAGCTAGCACACAGATAAAAATATTTGGATTAAATCACTCAGGCACTGTGCAGGCACTCATAATACTCAACTTTGTTGTCTTTCTGTATTCTAAATCACATGCATCAAATCTTCACTCCTTCTCTTACATTTAATATGCAGCTCTGGAACTGCAGTTATACATCATTTTCATTTGTTGGAGAGTGATATATAATCTGGACTGAAATTAAATAATGTCATCCTGTGTTTAGTATTTATTGATACAAATTTAGTCTGCTCATATTTCAACCTCCAATCTTCCACCGAATAATCTGTATTTAATTATGCATTCCACCTCTCTATTGACCTTTGAAAATACCCCTCATGACTACCAATCAAAAGTGATATAAATTAGAAATTCTTTTGAGTCCTTTTACACTATTTATCATTCCACTGCCCAAATTAGTCAGCACTTCAAGCTTATTCTCAAAACCTGCCCCCCAATCCTAAAAGCTCCAAATCCCCAAGCCCTTCAAGTTCCCCACAATTCCAGCTAATTATTAACATGTCACTATCTATTTGACAAAGAGAAGATTAATGAACTCATGAAGCAATCCCACATTATGTAATGGCTAAAAGCAAGGAACATTTTGGGCATACCCTTCTAACCACTGTCAAATAGGTTTGTCTTAGAAGAAACTACAGCTGTACTTTCTGAGATTCAAGTAGAACTTACTAGAAACATTTATTATTTGATGAAACAATCAACTAAAAAAGGCACAAGCAGGTAGTAAAGTGGGCAGAATTCTAGCTCCCTCCACAATTTATTTGCTCGTTCTTACAAGTTGGGTAAATAAGCTGCCACTTGAGCTGCAAAGGGATGTCTGTTATAGATACATGGCTTTTAATTTACTACACAGTACATGAGAGTTCAAACTTAGACTCAACTCACAAAAGAGCAACTTAAAATGTCTTTAGCATGCAAAAAAGAACAGCTGCTTTGACAATTAATTTCTATGGCTTTACCATGAAATTCACTTTACCCTCCTGAAGCCTAAGTATTTTGTGCCTGGTCTCAGAGACAAAACGTCTTGAGGGAGTGAAACCCATCTTACACAGGCTTTGTCCTAACACATATCCCTACGAGCAGATTCATGGGTCAGTCACAACCATCAGCTCCAGGATGCACAGGACTTCTATTCCAACTCTTTTACATGGCAGCAGGAGTAAAACATCTTTGCATAACTGTAAGATCTATATTGCAAATAATCAAAAGCTTCAGAACTTCAGTGTGCCACGAAGAAAAGGAAAAAAAACACAACTTGGATCATATTTCACCTATAAAGTTCCATGCAGGTAAAGCAGCCTAAGGATGTAATAGATGATTTACATGCAGTGGCAAAACACCACCAGTGGTCCCAGCAAAACAGACTGCAGCTACCAGTAACTGGATTAATTCTATCATACAAGCAGAAAAAGGTAGGTATGTACCTCAGAAATTCCTCAGAATTGCTTTAAAGCTCAGAGTCTGAGACACTAACAGCAGACAACTCCTGGTGCTCCAGAGACTACTCCCACTCCAGCTATAATAAGCCAAAGACAAAGGAAATTTTCAGCCTTTAAGAGCAACTTTGCAATAACTCTGCTGTTTGGATTAATAACAGTGCTTGAACAAAGGGCAAATACACTGGAAACATCCATGCATTTTACATGGGCTTTATTAAGTACTGGCCAGAAAAAAAATCTGGCTTCTTTCTATGCTGCTTTATTTTCCAACAGTTCTTGAGCTTCATTTTTGGGATTGTTAGAAAACTTGGTCATTTTAAATATGATATTGTACTGGTATTTTCAAGTTCGTACTAGCTTTTATGCTTGTTATGCTCATAAAGGAATAATCATATTCACATGCAGTTTCTTCTTTGGCTAAGTGAAACAGAGTTCTTTAAGTCTCATCACCCAAAATAACCTGAAGATGTCCCTGCCCTTGGCAGAGGGGTTAGAACAGATAAACTTTAAAGGTCCCTTCCCACATAAACAACTTCATGATTCTATACTATAAATCAGCTTCTCCATTCCCCTGGTCAAGCTCTAGGCCTTAAAGGCATTCTTTCATTTTAACCTTAATCTTTTCCCAGTACAGGGTACAAGCAGCTCTCCAATGTTTTACCCATCTTCATACCAACGTCTTTCTAAGGATAGTTCTGCTTCTTCAGCTGACATGCAAAATTCTAAAACTGCATTAACTGTAGCCCATGCCCTCACATTAGCTCAAAGATCTTCCTTTAGCTCAGCCTGTGGCCCAGTGATGGTACTGGAAGCCTTTATTTTTGTGCACATAAATGCAGCTGTCCGTAGATCAGCCCTAATCCTGAACAAAGATTTGGTGCTGTAGATTCCCTTTGCTGGGCTCCCATTTGGTTTGGACAAGGATGATTGCTGGAAAAAGCCACATGATGAAACAGCACCTTTTTTCTGACCATGTGACCAAACTTTCACTTTTCCTCCAGGACTCTGAGGGTGATCTCTGTCAGAAATCTGCCCATGGCACCCTGAGGTTCTCAGAAGCATAGGCTTCTGGTATCAGGATAATGCACATATTGCACAGCAGTAATTAATTAATGTAGCTAATATACTGAATATGCTATCCCTTTGGTGAAAAATGAATACTGAGGGGGGGAAAAAACCAACAAAGCATAGTAGGAGTTGTATAGGCAAAAGTTTTGATTTGGTTTATCTTTTGAGACAGTTTGATTAGATAGATTAAGTTTCTGTGCATCTCTCTAAAGACCACAGTAATAACCAGTGTCATGACTTTCAAACCCTTTGAACTGCAGAAGGGAATCAAACATAGTTGTCTTTTTATCCCAGCTTTTACTCTTTAGAATTCTAAAAGCTTGCTTTGCTCATCTGTCAAAGGGATGGCATTAAGGGGATCACTGTTGACAAGTGATAGTACAAATTATGCAACACAAATGACATTTCACTACCTCTCCTCTGATCTGCAATTCCCACTCTCAATCATTCCCTATTCTATGAAAATATTAAACCACAGATCCAACTGCAGAAAAAGTGATAGTGTAGGTGTCTCTTGATATCTTGCTACTGAACAAAAATATGTTCTGAAGCCCACACCTATAATTATGTTTGTGAGAGTGGGTTCCATTTAAAGTCCCCTGGTTCCTGTGGGGATGTTGAAATATAAGTATATAGATGGCATGACAGGATCAGGGCTATAAGGTCTTTTCTAAGTAAATGTTAACAGTTCTGAAAGGTCTTGCATTAAATTCAGTGTAAACCAACAGGCAAAATCATTAGGCTGTACTTCATCTGAGGTTTCTCCTTAGGCAAGGAGAAACTGAAAAATATGTGTCCTTCCAGTTTGCCCCTTGACAAAACCTCATCTCAGACCCCTTCAGCATCAGCTCCTGAGGAGTGTTCTCATATTCTTCCATGGTTTAGGAGAGAACTTCAGTGACAACAGGACTCAGAGAAATCAGAATTGCAGCATTCAAGCCCCTCAGATCAGGGCAAGAGCAAACAACCAACCAGCCAGGGGCGTGTCAGCAGTGGTGGAGGGGAGGAGAGGAGCAATTCCAGCAGTGAGGACACAGCCACAGCCAGCACAACAAGAGACAGTCCACACACATTGGCTGCATTGCACTAAATTGAGCAAAAAATGGGTTTACAAATTTTAGCACTGCACTCTTACCACTGCAGTGAGACAATTTAGTCCTTAGGCATTACAAGTCAGACCAACAGAAGGCTGGAAGTAAACCAGTTTTCAGACTGCCTCAGAGGAGGAGGAACTTTTTTCCTATTAGTGAGATTATTCCCACCTCATTGACGCATGCTGATGCTCCTGTAAACTGGAGTAATACAGAGGGCAAAATAATTTTCAGAGTCACCTGAAGCGACTGCATGGGCACCACAAATGATATTGTTGCCAAGGACACCTCTGCACACACACTTTGCAACCAGGGCTTTTGATAACTCTCTGAGTCAACAGTACAGAGGAGGTTCATCCTCAATAGCTTCTCTTTTGGAATAAAAATATTGACTGAAAACAATGCACAAGTGTTTTCTGAAGTGGACAATATTGGCACCTGACCTCAACACAGTGTCAAAACACGGAAATATTGAAATGAACACAAGGGTTGCATCACACAAGAGAAATGGGATTAGAGAGAGAAATTTTGCCACAAGGCTGTATTTAGACTGAAAAGAACCAAAATAACAAATAAAGTTATATTAATCTATTTCTGCCCAAAGCTGTAAAAAGCTCTTGTGTCAAAACCCATTCCTCTAAGTTACACTTGGTATGCCAGCTATATATTATATTAACTGCTTTTTATTAGCAGTCTTATTACTCTTGATATGCACGAGAACAGAGCAGTTTGCAAATGAACAGGACTGGACTGCAAAGAGCACAAAACCATGGGACATGCCACAGGTTATTGACTGGCTTGGCATAAATCTGCATACAGATGGAGGGAGTCAGTCCTGAAGCACCTCCAGGTGAGCCCCAGCAGTCGTGGTTACGAGGGCAGCTGGAAGCTTTGTGTGCACACAATGGGCTCCTGCAAGTGGAAGGGATTTGGGAATTATGGTGTGGCATGCCTTGGAAGAAAAGGAAATAGAGGCCTTGGCTTACTGCTACAGAGTAAGCCACTGGAGCTCTTTGTGAAGAGGGATTATGCTGACTTTAAGGATAAAAATCCCATATTCTAATGCGATTTAGGACACGCAACTCCCTGTGCAGGTTTTCCCAACCTTGATCAGTTTTTTAAAGCTGATTTTAGTTCTGCTGGGTAAATTATCCAAGAATCAGTCAGATTAGGGGGATAAAATGGAACTAGAGGGGAAGATAGATACATTAAGAGCATTAGAACTTAGAATCTTCAGCAGAACTCCCAGTTTAGCTGAATGCTACTCCTTTTTAAAACTGATGTAGTCCCTAAGGATGCCCCCTCACCTGCTGATGGAAACTACAGGTACTGCAAGGGAAATGAAAGGTCCTTCTATTTATTGTGTATAGCAGAGTTACTTCTTGAACTCTCTTATGTTTGTAAGAGTTTTCATTCAACAAAAGGAGAATATTTGGAGGTAAATTAAAATTTATTTGAAACCATGGCTCTGATTTATGCTTTAATCCAAGTAAAGCCTGGGCACTAACATGACAAACCAGGACCATGATTTTTTGCAAGTTAGATTGTTATATAGCAAGATAATTCCTTGCACTCAAGCAAAAATTCCTTAATTAAGATAGGAATGTTGTATGGTTGTATGAAAGAGGACAGTCAGCCCCAATATACTTAATTTTTGCTATCTGTTGTGTGATCTACACAAGATCACTTCTGTTAAATATTTGCATCTCTAATTGAGAAGACAGTTATTTCTCAGGGAGATATATTAAAGTAAGTCCTCAGCTTCATCTGATTACTGAATTATTATTATTCATGGGAGTTCTACTGTTAGTGTCACACCTAATGTAATCTCAAGCTATGTTAATTAATGTAATTTTGGAGTGGCCTCCTCATATTGCTCCTCTCCTCTCTCCTCATCCTCTCCCTTGTGTCCTTTTGTCACCATGTTCAGCATGGATAAAATTGTCCTGTGGAATATAGTGTTTGACAAAATCAACCTTTTATGTCTTGGACTATCTCTTAGCTGGGGCAGCTGGCCCATAAGGGAATTATTCCTTACCATTGCTGTCATTAAGGATTCTGAGTCCTCTACAAGTCCATAGCAGGTGAACTTAGGAAAGTCAATAAGCCTCTGAGGGGACCTTAAGCTGTGATATGAGTATTTAATCCTCTGTTTCTTTTGGAACCTTTACACTAAGTGCTCAGCAGTTGAATTCTGATAAAATGAAAAGGTAAACTCTAATTAGAACAATGCAGTTCAGGCTTTTGCACCAAGGTTGTCACAGCACTTTCAATATGAAAATCAATGTATGAGGGCTTACAGCTTGGACATGAAAAGGTTTCATGGACCTCACTGGGCTGGCAAAGGTCTCTATCACATTATAAAGCTCATTTTTAGCCAGGTTTCATACAGAAATAAGTCTCATTAAACAAAAGGGCACAAATGATACTGTATTGGCATGAGAGCTTGCCTAACCTATCATCTTTGGAGCCCATTGATTATTTTCAGCTAAGACACCCAACAGAAGTGCCGTGAAAATTACTCTCCTGTGCTCCCTTGGGATGCAGCTGTTGGGCAGAGAAGGTGGGACACCAGAACACAGAGAAAAGCTGCAGCACAGGGGTCACTCACTGGTCCAACAGCCAGAGTCCACCTCATGAATGTTACTGGAACCACAGCATGCACAAATGCAGAAAGGCTTTTATCACAGAAGCACTTGTTTCAGGTAAGCTTGTTTGTAGAGAAAAATCCCCACAAAACTGAGGGAAGGTAATAGTGGGTCTGACTGTTTAGTGATATCTACACGAAGTTTCCTTTACCAGGCAGACAACCTGCTCACAGTGAGGAGAGGACTGAACTCTGCATTCCAATCTCTCTTAGACACTTATACTCTGCTCCTTAATTGTGAATTAAGATTCTGGCAAAGTTCATTGCCCAGAAAATCAAAGATAATTTATTAACTTTTTTTTTTTTTGGTCAGTTGTGGTCATGTGGCTATTAACACATGGAAGAAACCAAAATAAAAATTAAGTGCATTAAGACTTTAATACTTCCCTTAGAGGCAAGGGTCACACTTTTGCTCAATGGGAGCTCTGAAACAGGACATATGGGAAAATGAGAGTTTTTTGTGCTGAGTCTACACAAAGTTAACATTCCAAAGTGTGAAGCTACTCAGTAATACACAAAATACATCCACAACAAAGGTAAATTGCTTCCTGGCAATGCTTTTCATCTCAAGCCTAATTATCATGTCCCAAAAATCTTCTGCTGGAACTCACTGAAATTAATTTCTTCCTAAATGTATTTCCCTTTAGGACTAGCTGCAAATACACTTTTCTAGGACTTTCCAAGTACTATAAGCAACAAACAGCTTTATCAGCAGAAAAAAAAAATTAGCAAATTAAGATCTAGATCCTTTCTGCTTTTCTGTGTAGCTCTAGAGCTCTGATAGTCCCCCTTTTTCTAATGTATAACTTTATATAATACTGTGCCACTGCACTTGGTCTATAGTACAGTCTCCTGGGTAATTTGCTTTTCTTGTTTTGAACATGCAGAGAAAAATTAAACAAATATTGATAATTACCCCTAAGACCTGAGATATGAGTAATTTGAGGACAAGTATAAAAGAAAACAGTCTTGGTGTAAAACTTTCAGTGAAAGAACTCTTAAAAGAAAAAAAGATAATTGGAGAATAACAACATGGGTTTGGGCAAAAGAGGAAGGAAAACAGCTTAACTTTAGTACTGTTTTAGATCACATGAAATAAAAGTGAAGCATCACCCTGGAAAAGTTACCCTAGAAACATTAGGCCATTAAATTCTTTCTTGTTTCATCCTGACTCCTGTTGTCCTCTGGCTGTTCAAGCTATGTTAAATAAAATACTTCAAAGGAAAGTCTCAAGTGTTCAACAGCTGATTTTGCTCCCAGAGGTGCTGAACTGGCAAAAGTGGAATTTTGTGGAGCAAATATAACTAACCAGAAAGGAAGGATGGGCTACCAGAGCATTTTAGAGAAGGGAAATAAAATACCAATGAATAGGCCTGGAAGATGAAGAGGAGCATGAACCAGGCTTCATTAGAAAGGCAAGGAATGGCAAGGATAACAAATCTAAGCTTCCTAATACACATCTAATTTGTGCAGATAAAATTATATTCCCATGCATAAAAGGAAATAACCCCTTCCTTCTGCCTCTGGGTGTGCACAAGGTGTCAGGTCAGCCAGAATGGGGTTTCCAGGGTAATGGAGGCTGGGTAAGGAGCTCTGCACAGACCTGCACAGCCCAGGCACTGGGTTCTCATGGGGTTAAGGATCTAGGTACCTGAATATCTGGGATAAATCAGAACTAGAGTCACCCACCATGAGTATATGTAATCCACTATTAGTATAATCCTTTTCCTGCAGAAAGAGTCATCCCTGCTCCTCAATCACACACACACACAAAAAAAACCCCAACCCAGGCCATATCCAATAATTCTGTTAGAGGAAACACAAGGACAATCCTGTGGGGTGAATATTGCCCTGCAGAAATGACCAGATCTTGGGGCACAACTGGTGACACACATTCCCACCATATCTAAAGTTCAAGTGGGAAAAGCAATTTATTCACACCCCACATTTCAGTGGATACACATAAGATCATTACACATTTCTGTTGCAAAACACTGTTGGTAGAATGTCATAGAGTATTAGATTTGCTGTATCTTATTTATTATACATGTCCACATATTGTGATAATTGGGTTGAATAATATTTCATGCAGGCTAATGTGAAAATCATTTTTGCTGAATATAAAATTGCTTATTTTGATTCTGCAGGGATTTGTTTTGTCAAAACTCATGTAGCACTTAGGAAACTAATAATTGTTCAATTGTGGAGCAGAAGTGTAAAATTATCTTAACAGAAGTGCAGAGAATGAAAAGAACAATGAATCTGACCTCATTTGTTTGATTATTAATGGTGTTTCATCTAATTTACAAGGTCTAACCTTGTGTAATGCAAATGTAGAGTGGAAATGTATCTTTTTATCTCACAGTCACTAATTAGTTATGCTATATATCAACCTATTTTTGCTCTAGTTCAGCAATGGGGCAGAAATCTGAAGAAAAAAACACCAAGAATAATGTCTGGAAAACACCATTAAATTAGAAAGACTGAAAAAATCTGTGAAGATTATTTAATATACTTTATAATTTGGTACAGTTCTCACTCCTCAGCTAAGGGAAACAAAATCATTAAATATTAGAAGTGAAACCTTTCTGGCAATGCTGTGATCTACTCAGAAGTTTTCTGTTTCTCTTGCTAAGACCTCCCAGATCTACCAGCCACAGGCAGAAAATGTCCCTGTATTACATTAGTCAGTCACAGGAGCCACCCAGACTCCACACTGACATTGCTTTTTGCATTTCAGAGAAAATCACCTTTTCTCTGAAAGACCAGAATAATTAGATTCCAGAGATGAGAACAGCAAAAATGGTGAAACAACGCAGAATCTGCTCCTATTTCCTCTACAGCTTCCATACAAAACACAGATGGATCTGCTGGGAGATGTGAAGAGGAGCAACAAGCCCTTCCCTGAGCTATGTGGGTTATGTGCACAGCAAGGAGTCAGGCAGAGGGTGTTGGTTCCTCCCCCTGCCCCAGATTTTGTTGCATCAGACTTCAGATGTCTTTCACGACTTTGGTTTCTCTGGAAGTTTTGTAAAGTAAAAATCCACCCTTGCTCAGCTGAGGGATTTTTTTCCCCCTGTAGTTAAACTACCACAACAGCAGGGGAGGGCACACGTTGGGATCAGGCCAGCAGCCTCAGTTTGGGTGGCTTCTGTGAGTCATTGGCAGGTCAGCAGCAGAGAAAAATGCATCTCCACAAAACAATTACGTAAAAATTAGAAGGTGATAAAATGGAAAATTAGTGTACTTAGACAGAATTTAGGACTGAAGCGTCTCGCCTTCCCATTAATTCTGTGATGGATTATCCCACTGTGTCCTCAATACATTTGTTTTAATTAAACAAAACTGAAGGATGGTCCGTGCTCATTCAATATTTTAGGTCAGCACCACTACAGAATTCTGTGTGAGTATATATCCCACCTGTTGCTTCCCTTATACTCTAATGAGGTCATATATCAGTGAAAAGTGAAAAATCTTTAGTTTTCAAACGGTTTTTTTCCTTTTAGAGTTTTCCTTTTGAAAGGGCTGCCCACCCTTACCCCCATTAACAACAAAGTCATCTCCTCTCTTTTCTCTCCTGACACCACCCAAAGGATCCAACAACAAGAAGAGGAGACTAACCAAGATTCTTTCTGCTCCTTATCCATTTGATTTTATCTTTCTGTTTGATGCTTCTGAAGCTCCTAGCACAACAGGACACTGACCCATGACAGCAGCTCTGAGACACAACCATGATACAAATAAGTAAGTAATGTTTAAGAATGCCTTCTCTTCAAGGAAAACCAAAAGGCTCCAGACTAACATGAAAGTTTTACACATATATATTCTCTAAGTTCATTTTTCTTGTTCTCTGGCAATTAGCTGTCTTCTCAGTCCTCAAGTCTGTCTGGGCTACTGAGCTGCTCTTTGTGGCTTCTGTGCAAAGGGACATGTCAAGGGCAGCCAAACCCACTAATGCCACTGAAGAGAAAAATACTCTTAGTTGTTGGTTACATATAAATAAACTCAAGAACCTGCTTCTAACACACTGTAACACCTACTGGCTTTTGCAAAGTCGTTTTTGGGTCGCTGTCATTGCCCCTATTGCTTTCATTAAGTTTGTGCTACATTTATTTCCCTTGGCACCCTGCCATTATCAGTTATTTACACCATGCCACAGATTTCCACTGCACACCAAAAGTGGGGGTTTTGAAGATACTGACCTAATTAGAGTTCTCAAGAGCATATCAGAGGTGGGAGGGTAAGAGGGAATGCAGCAGAATGCAAAGGTGATCCACAGTCTGAAATCCTACACCCAGAACACCAACACCAGTTAAAGTACCACAGCACAGAGGTTTCTTCACAGGGAATAATGCCAAAAAATGAGATGCTTTTCGAGAGTAAGGTATCTGTGGAAAAAGCCCACAAAAACACCAACACCACCCAGCCTGAAGAAAAAAAAACTCAAACAACCAAACCAAAAAGACTTCAATAAAATCAGAAAATGTCCTTTGTATCGCATTTCCTGGCACTGTGTGTATGAGGTCCAGGGATATTCCCTGGCAAAGGACTTCCATAGCTGCTTAGAATTTTCCTCACTGTAACAAGGACAGCCTTCAGCCTGCAGGGGACTGAATCCTGCAATATCAGCAGATCAATACTTTGGTATTCAGCAAAATTCTGTTTCACTTTTTCCCCTTTTCCATCTCTGTTGGCCAGCATGTTAAAGGCTTCTCTCTTCCTGACCAGAAATCCACAGAATTCTCTGTTCTGAAGCCTGGTTTTTTTTCAGACACCCAAGAGCCTCATTCACCTTCTTATTACAAATGCACAATACAAGATTGTTTATTTTTGAGCACAGAATCATTTGCCTTGTCAATCATTTCATTCATATCCTGGCAGGCATTGCCCTCTCTCGCTATTTCTCAGCCCAATTCACTCCTCTAAATGAACAAGTTAATCAGTGCAATTTTTATCTTCTCATCCATGAGGGTGATCCTTTTCCTTTGAGGAAAACAGTTCTCTTTTCCTGAGGGCCCACCAAACCAGCACACCCAACGAGCCCTGAGTTCAGTGAGGATAACACACAGCTCCATAACACAGCTCAGCATGAGCTTGGTGTCCCTTCTGCTTCTGAAATAATCACCTTGCATCTGCCCTTCACAAAAAGATGTGTGTGGATTTGTTTTATTTTACCCATCTGTTCAGATACCCCATGATCCAGACAGGATGTCTCACTGTCATACAATGGATCTTCATATGACTGGATGCTAGGTAATAATTCTGATTAGAATTTTCTCAGTGCTGCTACTCTTGGATGCTTTAGCCACTGAACTTCATTTTGCTCACCCTTAACAAAAAAAACAAAACAAAACAAAAACCACACACAACAGGAATAGGAGAAGTTCAGAAGATAAAAGGAAAGTGATCAGAGACTCAGAAAAACACCTACTTATGAGACTGAGCTTCCAGTGCCATTTCCAACAAGCAGCAGCATTTGAAAGGTTAGCAGAATACCTACTTATAACATTATGGAGGAGGTTAAAACATTCCACAGGAGCAAGATATTGATAATTAATGAACAAGCCTTTGTTCATAGCTGTCTAAATTGTTTCTAGCATTTTGATCAAAATAACTTAAATAAATTAAGCCCCAGGGAAAAAAACCAAAAGACTTAAGGAGAGGAAATGCTCAGTTAATTTTGACAGGCTGTTTAGTCACAATGGTGCTCATATTCAGAAAGCCCTGCTTATAATGGTGCACATTTCCCAACAACAGCCCTTCAGACCTGGGTATTGTGGAGCACCCTGGTGTGGCATCCTGGCTCACCATTAGTTCTTCATTTTAAAGTTTAGATCAAGGTTCTGTTTGTTTTATTTTTTAATTTCAAGGTCTTCGCTAAAACATCTGTGTAACACAGTGTTGCTCAGTCACATTTATTTGTGCTTATTATCTTAATTATTTTTGCCAGAAAGACTGACAATTATGCATTTGCAGATGTAATAGATCAAACCCCCCTGAACACTCTGGTGTTTGCTCTGGGCTTATTACTCCCTGATACTTTTGCTATCAGTAGAATTTGCTTGTTTACCATTGCTATCTCTATTTAGATCATTTATTTGGATGAGAAACAGTGAGGAGTTGCACTGCTTCACATCTGGGAGGCCTCATTTGTTATCTCCTCCTAAATGAACAGTGGCTACTTTACTACTGTTTGTTGTTTTAAGCCAAAGCTTCACTCACACCTCTGTTCTCACTAACACATTGCACAGACCTGAGTTAAAAAGAGATAAAGCCATGCTGGCTCCAAATTCAGCTAAGGGGTAAAAGGTTTCCAGAGGAAACAGAAACATTAAATTCTGGGCCAGTGAGAAGGAGAAGCATTTGGATTTTACAAAATGGAAGAGGGATCATTTCTAGAAAAGAAGGGGGGAAAAAAACAAACAAACAAACAAACAAAAAAAAAAAAAGAAAAAAAGAAAAAAAAAAGGAAAAAAGAAAAATATCAGCTTAGGAATTTTGCTGTGGGACTTCTCTAGCAGAGAAGACAAGTCATCCTCAGCAGAGAGACAAATGTAAAACACCAAAGTAATTTTATCTGGAGTCCAGGTACAGTTTCAAGGAAATTAGTATTCCTTACCTCTAATGTTTCAATGCCCTTTTAGATTTGTCTTTTTTTCTCTTTAGAGGAAGTATTTGAGTGCACAGGAGAGTTAATAAAGCTGGACTCATTGAGATTTCTATTTTGTGATGGGATTTGACTGAAATTTATTACAGTGTAAACTCTGGAACTTGGGTGGAAAACTTGCTATGGGGAAGGGAAGGAGAAGAGGAACTCATTCTTAATTCTAGTTGCTATTTTCAAGTAAGCAAGTTTAAACTATTAATTCTCCATCAGACTTGGCTGAAATAGGCTGATGCACTCAGAACGGAGCATCATCATAACGGATAGAAATCATGATTAGATGAGACAGTTCCTAAAGGAACAAACCCTTTGAAATTAAAAGAATTAAGCAGCAAAGCCACAAATCACTGTGAAACCAAAGGTACAGCTTTGGTAATGAGTCAACCCACCCTCTCAAGCAGCTTAAGGTCTGTTTTTTCATGCTAACTGGATTAACTCACCTCAACTGAGGACATCCTACACAGACCTAACTTTAAAATCTCCAGCTGAAGCCCCAAAGCTCTAGTCTGGACTCTGGGCTTTTGGCATTTTCTCATGATGCATGTAATTCTACCCATCCATCGACTGATTTTAAACTCAGACTTAGCACTTTGTGTTCATCAGGCTCAGAGGAATTACATTCACCTTGTCTTTAGAAAAATCACATCATCTTGACTACTATTTTCAAAGTATTTGCTACCATCAATATGAGGATTTCATGGTGGATCAGGGAAGGACAAGTAATTTACTTTTTATTATTTTTTATAGCTCTCAATCCCAGATCCACCCATTTATGCTATGCTTAGTATGGCGAGGTGTAAAGGAGTTTTTGTTTGTTTTAGCAACAAAAAATTCTAATACTGAATTTCCCTCTTCTAAATCTATGATTTCAGAGAGTGAAGACAAACACTCTATATAAACAGGACTGGACTTATTGTACCCTGCATTGAAACAGCTTCAGGTAAACTATTGAGGTAATTAAGTACTGCACTTCTTTGATTGCCATGTGGCATTCTGGTGTGCAGTGAGCTGGCAAGCACAGCAGTCTCCAGAACAGCTGAAGTGAAGAAAGGAGATTCCCCACAATCAATGTTCTGTGTTTTTCAGCCACATCCCCAGAGGCCTCTACCTGGCTCACATGGCCTCAGTTGTGCCTGTGAATGTGGTCAATTTTTGCCTTCATTACAGCAAGAGAAGTAACACAAAAGGCTGGCACAAACGGCTGAAAAGAAAGCACTCATGGCCAACTTGGCCTCCACCTTCAGGGCAAGAAAGCAATTTGCTTTTCTGCTCTCAAATACATTACCTTGTATTGACCCAACTCCTGTCACAAGAACTCTTTTTTGCCATTGTGGAAAACATATTACAGAATTGAACGATCCTTCTTATTTAGGATGATTCTGTAGGAAAGTATAAACCTCACCGTGAGCACCAATACTATGCAGAATGTTCTGTATCCAAAAATGCTGTCTTCTCCTTTGCACAGCTCTTCTCAGCCTTTATATTTTTCATATCAAGGATTATCTGAGCCCTTTGCATTTTTATGGAACAACATTACATTGAAACAAGGATCATGTGGACCTACAACATTCCTTCTCTTCTGTGCCATTGCTTAATCACACCAAATACCTGCACAAAGTTCTGGACCTTTCCAAAAGTATTTCAAAAGACCTTTCAAAAAGTATTTCAGCAACCTAAACAACTGGGATCTTGTTCACAAGAGCACATAAATATCTGACAACAGTTCCCAAGACTTTTTAAAGCACATTGAACGGGACCTTAATAGACTGAATATCTCCTGCACACCAGAAGCACTGTAAATATTATAAACCACTAAATGGTGCTTGGGCTACACAAACTGTAAAACTTAAATCCTCAGGCCATGGGTCCCTGGTGCTCCTTACAGATGCTTTCCAAGTTTGTTACTGTTTAGAGAAGTGCAGCTCAACTGTAGGCCATTAACATCAACATAAATCCAGATTTTCCCCTCTGATCTTTGTTTAAAGACTGCACAACCTCCTCAGTGTAGCATGCTGTATGCCAAGGATGACATTTGAGCCCAAATGTGGAAACTCTCTCTTTTCCAAAAATCTTCAAGATATTGTAGGAAAATACAGTGGGGTCTCCCTGAGGGCAGCAATTGTCCTTAAGGTAGGGGTTGACAAATCTCTACAGTGAGAGGCAAAATTAAACTGATAATTCTATCCAAAGAGGCACATGTACTGTGGTTAAGACTTTTCTTTTCCTTTTTCTTTTTTCTCTGTGGATAAAGTAACCCTTGGGACGCATGGCCTGCATTGGCAGAGCTTTCAGGCAGCAAGTCACTGGAACAAAGAGGAAAGTCTCTGCCTCAAACTTCTCAGAGCAAGAAGGAGCACTCCAAGCTGACTGCAGTGCTTTCCACAGCACATCACGAGTGACTTGAAATCATTACTGAGAGCCGGGCCACTGCCATCGACTCTGCAATTACTGCGTGTCTCAGCGTGGGTGCGGCCGGCATCGACAACCAGCAGCTGAAACTGGCTCTGGGCTTTTCTATCTATTGGTCTTGGTTAATTGCATTTCTCCTTTCTTTATCACATTTGCTTCTCAACACACTCAGCAGCGCAGAGGATGCTGACAGGGCAAGTAAGTTTTGTCCTAAGTTCACACAGAAGCCTCTACAAATGAGGCTCCAAGCTCGGTGCCGCATTATGCAGCTCCTCTCACCGGGAAAACAAAGCAGTGAAACTCTTGGCAACCACCCTAAGTATGCAGGAAGGAGAACAACAAATGCCTCCAGGGACACACTGATACATGGAGTTAAGCAGCACCTGAAGAGCCCCCCACCTGTGATCCTCCCACTGCTGCAAACAGCGCTGTGTTGACTCAGTGAATCTCAGCCACACGGGGATTCGGCTCACCTCATCTGAGGTGCTCACAAAGCAGGCACTGACACCTCAGTTAGTTATCCTTGTAGAACCAGTGCAAGACAACTGACACTTTTACTACAGCATGGATCATCTTGTCCAAAGAGGCACACCTAAAATAGGTCAGAGGAGTCACAGCCTGGAAGCAATGATTTCTATGGTTTTTATAAAGGACTCTGGATCAGGAGATGCCTTGAGAAGTGTAAGGGCTTTTCAGACAATGGAGTCGAAAATGAAACTCAAGATGTCAAGCCTATTTATGTCAATAAATAAATTAGCCTATTTTCCATTCAGCACAGGGTATGGAACAGTAAAAACCATATATGATTTTCTTTATCATGTTATCCCGGCTTGTCATTCTGCAATTTCTTTGTGACACACAGACACACCAGCCCAGAACACACCTGTCATAGAGCAGAGCACAGCTCCCTGGCTTCACACTGTTAGCTCAGGGAAAAAGAAAAAAGCTCCATTCCATATCTCTCTCCTTTTTCACACTCCTGTTCATACATAGCTACAATAACTACCCATGTGTAAAAGAATATGGGAAAGCTGCTCTTACAGATCACAAAGCCTGAGTGCCAAGAATAGAGTACATCTGTGACTACTTTGAGGTGGACGCATGCTTCTATTTCTCAACATTTATATCAAATATAAAGTGTTTCACAAAAGCACAGCTCCTGTCTTTTAGCAGAAATTCAAAGTTTGAACCTCCCCTACCCTTGGTGTGGTTGTTCCCACTTGTGCTGACCACGAGGCATCTTCTCACCTGCACAGCTGGACACAAGCACCTGAGCTGGCAGAGGCAGTGTCCCTCAGGAGCCCCCAGGGCTCTGAAATTGTACTTATGTGTTTTGTTTTCTCTAAATGGGATCAGATTTGTTTCTTCTGAATAGTGTATCACTTCCTAACTAGCCTTACACCTGAACAGACTGCACAATAAAGTCTCTTAGGGGGAGAATTCTAT
Organism: Illadopsis cleaveri; assembly: GCA_013399915.1. Taxonomy (NCBI): domain Eukaryota; kingdom Metazoa; phylum Chordata; class Aves; order Passeriformes; family Timaliidae; genus Illadopsis; species Illadopsis cleaveri. Next base: position 933,252 of record VXBB01022874.1, read on the forward strand.
GCTATACCTTACACCACCAAGAGCATTCCTGAGCATGTAGATGATATTCTTTGATCCTAGCAGTTAAAGAAGAGAATAGGGGGAAGAATGGTATTTCTTATAGTGCAGCAGGCCCCAGAACCATACTGGAGTACTATAGCCAGGACTGATTCAGGTGCTGATTCTGCCCTTTCCTCTAAATATGATTGCTCATTTTTGTAGTGGTGGGCCAGGATTATTACAATTTTGGTGGAATTTTCTGTCATTTGGAAAGGGTTACATGCAATACTAGTGTTTTATGAGATACAAATTTCTGCAAGTAGGTATGGGGAAAATCGGGCTGCAAGAGAATTGGGGCTTTTGTTTAAACAAGGAACACTTTGGGCAAGAGGAAATGTTGCCATCATCCACTGGGACTCAAGGATCCTGCAGTGCTAATGTGTCACCTCTGCCTCTCTCAGCCTGTTGATCATGTGTCATGAGTATAATGTGCATACATGCATGTGGCACTACAGGGACAAGCAGCACTCGCACTGGTGACATGTGGATTTTGATAAAGCTTTGCTTTAGAGAGGAAAAAACTGACTCTCCACACCAACCCTCTGTCATGATTCATCTACATGTCCTCTTACTCCTAAACCCATTAGTCCTCAGAAGATTAAGTGGCACAGCACAGGCAAAAGGACTAAAGGATTGGGTTGCATTATTTAGCTACCATTCAGTGCCTGACCTCTGCTGTTTTGGTGTTTCTAGCCTGCAGCAGAAAACACCTCTAAATGCATTAGCTGAGATGAATGGGTTGAACAAATGGGTTGTTCCTCCTCATGTTTGGGAAAGAGGAAAAGCACCACAGCTTAGCTGCTGTGAAATAACCAACAAGGGTTTGGGTATTGGGCACACAGATACACAGTGAGGAGGTGAGTGGTACACACAGATACTTGTTACTGCCTGAGGTGGTGTGGTGGCTCTAACCTGCCTTGGATCCCAAAACAGGATCAGTTTCACTCAGCTAGAGCTTGAATATTAATCAATGTGTTCTGTTCAGGTGTTCATTTACTAAGCTTCTACTAAAACCTAAAAAAGGCAGCTTTTGACATGGTTTAGATGTATTTCTTTACTACATCCAGGCCTTTTTCTGTGCCAGCACACTTTTCTTTGATTGTATTCCCTGTGTCAAGGCTTTTGGAATGCTTTCCACCCAGCACAGGCGTCCTGAGCACTGCACCAGTGCAGCCCTCACAGAGTCAGGCTATTGCCTTTTGGAGGGACTCACTCTCTAGCTCACCAGTTTCATAAGAGTCACATAAAAGTTAACATTTAATCTCTTAATAAAGCTGTCAGAGGTAAACAATGCTTTACTACTTACTTCTTAAGGACACTAGAGACACCCTCTGAGGGAGAGATATAGATTTAAATGAAGTCACCTCTTAAACTACTCTCCATCTTCCATAAGGGTAAATCTCCTTCAAAGGGCTCTGACAATATGACTGGTTTGGGGATTGGGGCAGGAGGGAGGATGAGAAGGGGAGAACAAAACAAGATCATCCCCCTCCCCCCAAAACAAACAAGCTTGCATTTCTGACCTCAGACACTGGGAATACAAGATTCTCTCTGTTGCTTCCAAGCACTTTCCTATCCTATCTGCTGTTCTGTTCCCAACCATGGCTGATTTTTGTTGCTTCAGAATAGGGCAGAAAAACAAACAGGATACAGCCAAGTACATGCTGGAGGCGAAAAAAAAATCCTTTTAATGCACTAGGAGACTAAGGTACAAACAATAGAGTACAGAATCTCAGCCTGAGCCTCAACAGCTCTGTGTAAGGTATTATACAAATGAAAAATGAGTTTAAAACAGTCCTGCTATTTTCATCAGATACAACAGTTTACAGGTCAGGGCATTGGTGCTCATACAGGTACACAAGACAGATTCAAAATCCGGCTAGCCCAACACATGCTCCCTTTCCAAGTCTGGCTCAATTATTTCTTCCTGTGACAACTTCTAAAGCTGCAGCTCTTTATGATTCGCCTCTGGAGCCATCAGCTGTCTCTCCCTGCTACTCATTTGCTAAGCCATGACATTCCCCTGAGAAAATGCCCAAACTGCACCTCCACCAATGCAGCAGAGAACACAGCCAGGCTGACAGACAGACAGATATGTGCAGGACACACAGAACACAGCCAGGCTGACAGACAGACAGATATGTGCAGGACACACAGAACACAGCCAGACTGACACAGATGTGTGCAGGACACACAGAACACAGCCAGACTGACACAGATGTGTGCAGGACACACAGAACACAGCCAGACTGACACCCAGATGTGTGCAGGACACACAGAACACAGCCAGACTGACACCCAGATGTGTGCAGGACACAGAATGTGACACTGCCATCAGGGGCCAGCAGGGGAAGTGCACAGCAGCTCCTGTCTGCACACATTAACATCCAAGTCACCCAGGCACTTCTCCTGTGCCTCTGAGTCACCTCGATTGCAATGGATTACCATCCCTCAGGAGATTCAGGATGGCATTCCCATTATCCACTTAGGTACATGCTTTTACTATATCATCTACTTAACTCAAGCTGATCCTACCCACTGCCATTACTTTGTGTTATGAATGCTGCAGTTGATAGACATCAACCTGCCACTGCTCTCTCTTCCAGGGCATGTCAAATCAGGAAGTGTTGCAACATTTAGCTCAGGGCTTATGAAACACCCTGAAATGGCAAAACCTAAGCTTTGAAATAGGTTAGCTATAACTTTGGTTCTTTGGCTATCAGTAGGTAAGCATTACTTGTTTCAGTCGAGAAATGTCAAATTCTCCACAAGAGAAACACTTGCAGTAAATCTAAAGCAGACTGGCAGAACCAGACACGTTCCTGCCACTCCAGTATTTTGTCCAGTGAATGACAAGACTCAGTCTCCACAGCTTTCCCACACACGTGTGCAATATGTCACTTAGTGCAACAAAATTATAAAATGAGTCACAACAACTGTAGTCTGCACTTAAACAAATGGCAGGTATAATATCTACATTATTATCAAAATCTATTTTGTTAGAGACTGATCAAATGATTAATAGAGTGCACAGAGTCAAAGACCATGAGCCACAGTGCAAGACATCCTGCACTCAGTTCTATAATGCTATTCTAGTTTCAAGACAAGCCTAGTTTTAAAATGACCTACTAAGTGACACTACCCCATTAGGTTTTCCATAAAAATCACCTTATTGCCTCCAAGTGCCATTCACTTCCTAATGTCGTGACTCCTAGACTGAATACCTCTCACGAAAAGAAAGTTATTCACTATTTCAAAATTTTCTCTATAACTGTTAATATTACCTTCATGGAAAATTTGACAAAGTTGATAAAGTCTTCATCATATGTATTAGAATGGCCTAAGGAGCTACAAAATAAGAGCCAAACTGTTCCAGGCACTGTTTGAAAAGGCAGAAGGACTACAGCCTGAAGAATTTTAATTTTGAGAGAAAAGAATCCCAACACATTGGAGAGACACATGCAACACACAAACAGAATGGAAAAAAAAAATCCCTCATAATTCAACAGCTTTTGGAAGCAAAAAGGATGCTGGAAAGGCACAAGGTGCTGGGGGAGGCATGGGAGATGAGGGCATGGCAGGAAAAGTGCAAAACTGGGGGGAGATAATATAAAGGGCAATGAAACTGTAGGACCACGTGTGCTGAGCAGAGCCAAGACTACAAAAACCTCTGTATAAATTAGGTATTTACTGAGAGGGAGGAGCAGTTTCATCCTGGGAACACACCCTGTCCTGCTCCTTCCCTGAGGCTTCCATTGCCGCACACGGTGTCCTGTGTAATGCAAAATCCCCTTGGTCAGCTGGGGCCAGCTGTTCCAGCTGTGCCTCCTCTCTCAGCTTCTCCTGCACCTGCAGCCTCCTCACTGCTGGGACAGTGTGAGAACCAGAAAAAGGCCTTGAGGCTGCAAAAGCCCTGCTTTACTCA
>VXBB01022874.1:938031-976889 GCA_013399915.1 Illadopsis cleaveri
AAAAAAAAAATCCCTCATAATTCAACAGCTTTTGGAAGCAAAAAGGATGCTGGAAAGGCACAAGGTGCTGGGGGAGGCATGGGAGATGAGGGCATGGCAGGAAAAGTGCAAAACTGGGGGGAGATAATATAAAGGGCAATGAAACTGTAGGACCACGTGTGCTGAGCAGAGCCAAGACTACAAAAACCTCTGTATAAATTAGGTATTTACTGAGAGGGAGGAGCAGTTTCATCCTGGGAACACACCCTGTCCTGCTCCTTCCCTGAGGCTTCCATTGCCGCACACGGTGTCCTGTGTAATGCAAAATCCCCTTGGTCAGCTGGGGCCAGCTGTTCCAGCTGTGCCTCCTCTCAGCTTCTCCTGCACCTGCAGCCTCCTCACTGCTGGGACAGTGTGAGAACCAGAAAAGGCCTTGAGGCTGCAAAAGCCCTGCTTTACTCAACTAAAACCTGTCTGTTAACACTGCTTTCATCACTAATTCAAAACCCAGCACCATACAAGCTACTGTGAAGAAAATGAACTGCACCCCAGCCAAAACCAGTACAAATGTCTCTGCAGGACAGCAGTGTCCACGCTGATCCCACAAACACTGAAAGAAGAATTGGCACATTCAGGACTATTGTCTTGTCAAAGCCCAACACTGCATGCTAGTCCTGCAACCTGTTTGATACAATTAATAGGAAGAGGATGCAATCCCTCTTGTCCTCAGGGGTTTGCTTTGAAATCACAGACACTGCCACCAGCAAGGCTGGAAGCTGCAGAGTATTTTACAGGATGGTTCCTGGGCTCTCTCTATGTATTCATCTGTCTGTAGTACTACTAGTCATTAAAAAGTCTGTCCACTTTTCAAGTAAAAAAATATTTAGTTTCTCTGGCTTATGACAGTCTTTGTAAAGAGCAGTGCTGTATTGATTCTTCCCTCAGTGTGTATACAAACTCATTTATAATGTTGTGACCTGAACTGTAGAGCACAAATTTAAAATGACCTGTACATATTACTTGGTAACATTTGGATTGCAAGTTAAATACTCCCTGATTAAACATGAATGGTTTTCCCTGGGAGTACGAGATATCTTATCAGAAAAGCCTTCTTATCAAATTCACCATCCTGGAGGCAGACACATTCTCTTGCAGTGCTGGGAGTTTATAATGATAAAATTAACAATGTTGTATTTCCCAGTGAAGTCAGCAGTAGTGCACTGCATCCTACCATTAATCATTAGAGCCAGTTCTCATAACAGAGCCACTTGCTGGCCCTCAGGCACCTGCATCACTCCCCAAGCAATTCCAGTCCCCAGCAATAACTTATCGCAGGAGCCAGGGATCAAGATTAAAAACCCAGTGAATAATGGGAGACTGTGTGCACCTCTATTCCTCTGGTAGATACAAGCAAGCTAATAACCTCCTTAAAGGGGAAGCAAATCATTCCATATTTTTCACTTTATAGACAAGCCAGGAAAGACCGGTATCTACATCTCAGTAAAATTTATTGTACTGTTTAAGTTACTTGTTTCTGCCTTGTGCAAGGCATCAGCATGCATAAAACATTGGTGGGGGAGGGCCCTCTGTGCAGCACTGCTCCAAGTGCACTGCATTCTGCTTACAGAAAAAACTGCAGGGGAAGGAAATTTTCATCTAAATCAGGAAATCAGAAATATTACCCATTTTGTAAAACATTTGGGCAAGCAGTATAATCAGAGGCCAGATCTCCAGCAGGCAAAAAATGGCTTGAATTGACATTTGTGCCATAGAGGTGATGAAAGAGTCCCTGAAAATGCATTTCAGCCATGGCTTCTCCCCCTCTCTCCTTCCAGTCACAGGGCACAGCACTAAAATACTGAGTGTTCTGCTGCTGCTGAGATCAGGGCAGTTCCCTGGGAAAGAGGCTGCTGAGCTGATGCAGCTCACAGTTTCCTAAGCATGCAGCAGAGACAGGCAGGTCTGGAAATGCAAAAGGAACCTTCATGGGGACCTCAGTTCAGTGTCCCTGCTGGGAGGACAAAATGCATGCACACACCTGTATATGGTACTGCTATTGACAGAGAGGTTTTTGTCTCCTTCAACTCAGCATCAAAGATCATTCCATTATTGAGACCATGTTCAAAGGTTATTCCAGATATCCCTATTTGTACCTACAAACCCTATGAAACTTTAAAATTATTATTGTATTGTTTATTCAAAGATTAATCTGCAAAATTAGTGCTACAGTACTTGGAAAGGAAGGAAAGGCAGTAGGGTCTGATCAAAGAGACTGAGACACTCTGCTGCTCTTTGACATTCTTAAGAATTTCATATCAAGTTTTCACTTTTTTGGAGGTTACTACAAAGGGAGTGCTTGAACTCCTGAGATAAAAACAATAATTACTATACTTAGAATAATTAATACTTGCTACAGATTTTGTATGAGGTGAGCAGAGAAAGAATTTCAAGTGTGGCATTGGCGAGTAGGAGAACACAAGGAATTTAAGAAAAGTAAATGTAGAACTACTGTGTTAAAAGTATTCAGGGTATGCAGGCAGCTCCTTGGCACACCTGTATATGATGCCTTTGTCAACAGCAACTTCAGACAACACACTGAGTTCAACCAGCCCAACATATCACTGCATGTTGGAGAATAATGTGTGAAGGAAACAGAACTGAGGCACGGTTGGGCTGATTTCCTAAAGAAAACCACACGGACACAGGAGAATTTTCTGTCACTTTGGATCCCATCTGCCATTTAGTCTACATGAAATGCTAAGAAGTTGCAAATTAATCCTTAGAAGCTGAAACTGTACTAAAATTCTGGGAGACAAAGGAATGAATATCAAACTTGAGCACAAAAATTTGTCAAGTGAGATTAATCATTAAGCCTGGTTATAAATTCTTAGTGTTCCACTGTTTTCCCAAGAGTTTTCATGAAACATTTATTTTTGATTGTCAGGTCTCAGGAATTCTGCCTGATTTTCCCATCTGCTAAGAGTATAAGTTCATCATGGTTATAAAAGCTTGATGCCCTACAAAAGCTTCCCAAGCATACAGCCAAACGAGATAAAGTCATTACAACTTACTGATATATCTGTAAACCTACATAAAAATCACATTATGCTTAATGATTTAGAAATAAATAACAATGTATTAATGCAAAGGATGCATTTCTGAATGGCTGCATCTCCGAATACCATGTGATATAGTGGAGTGTCAAATGATTCAAGCTAAGTGCTACTGCCATCACTTCAAGAGGTTATTGGAAATAGGGACAATGTTGGATTCTAATATGTGTTGAGATCAGTCCAAAACATGAAGTAAACAGAAAGAAAAATTACAGACACTTGTTTCCACCCAAAAATTCACGTCATTATTCTCTGTTTCAGTTTGTGCCCAGGGTGGGAAACACCTGGAAGAATTCCGATTAATGATTTTTTCCTGATTAACTCTGACAACTCATTTTTTCATAAAAATTCAGTTCTTCCTCATTTGCTCTTTATTTTGATAAAATAATTAAATCCATAGTACTATAAAACAAGTTTCAGCAAAATATCTCTACTGACTCTATCTTGGAATCCTGTGATTTTTATTCATATTACAGAAGTCTGTTGTAGAGGGAAGAATAGAGAATACTGCAAGGCATAAAATTGCTGGGATTTTAAAATACACCCATGAATGCATGTCAATCACTTTACAAACATCAGAACTGGTGTCAACTGGAGGCTTTAGAGACATCATGCTGTTAGCAGCTTCTCCTCAAGTTTTTGAAGGTGGGAGGATCAATGAGAGGATGCTTCAAAAGCTGGGTACAAGTGATGTGCATGCTACTGATGGGAACAGCAGAGGAGCTTTGGGCATGTCTTTAGGAAGAAAAGTGACAGTCTCATAAAAGGAATTCTACAGGATTATGCTTCAGAGAACACAGGCCACGCATGGATGAAGAAAGCAGCATAGCAAACCATTTTTACAAGTTTGTGGGATAGCCTGGAAGCAAAGGATTTTATTTAATGAAAAGGATTGACTTTCTAGCCATGTCCTCTGGGGTCACAGAGGTTTGCAAATCAAATCTTTACATCTGGTCAAATAATTCATTAAGAACACAGTGGGATCTGTTTTCCATTCCTGAGCTGATCTTTGCCATGCAGAACTCAAGTGCCAGAAAGTCTTGTACCTCTCATTTCAGTGTTTATTTTGCACTACTTTAGTTGGCCTCTCCCTACTTATCAGCTTGAAGACCTGTCCTTTTGCTGACTTTAATGATAAATAATCAATAGCCCCCTTGTACTGTCACTACCAACTCATTCACATGCAGTGAGGACTGAGCCAGAGGGAACTCGCTGCTGTCCAGGGCAAGAGCAAGAGATGGCAAGCACAAACCAAAATACAAGATAACCTATTTAAACATCACAAAATCCTTTTTTTCTCAGCAGTGACTGAACACTGGAACATGTTGCCCAGACACTCTGTGAGCTTTTTCCATTCTTGAAGCTATTCAACACTCATTTGGACAGTGCCCTACACAACCCTCCCTTTGGGCAGGGGTTTCCAGGGTTTCCAGACGTTGCCACCAACCTCAACTATTGTGTCATTTTGTGATTCTAAAAAAGGCTTTGTTAGTTGACACCATGTGACTCACCCTGGTCCCATGGCTTTGACTGCAGATCTGACAGATACCTGTGATTACAATCAAAATGTGCAGATCCACGTTTCCTCAGCATTCCTTCTCAGCCAGCAGCTTCCAGCACACATCCCACCCTTGCTCACAGCCAAAATGGGCCTTCCTGCCTGCCAGCAGAGCTCCACAGAGGCATACCTGTGATCCTGGGACCAGGGGCTGGAGGCTGACACAGCTGGAACAGCTGTTCTCCACAGCAGCTCCGTGTGTGGGACAGTGCAGCCAAGGCCAGTGATCCACCTACAAAGTGAGGGAGATGTTCATGACACGTCACTGCTGCTGGGGACAAAAACGTGCAGCCTGCCCTCGCCGTAAAACAGACACGTTTATGAGTTCCAGAAACAGCGATGAGAAAATAAGGCTGATTTAAAGATACAGAACAAGTATCAGCTAGACCTGACTTAAGACTGGAAAGACCTAATGTCGCGGTGGCCGCCCCGTGTCGCATGGCCGCGGGCAGCCCCGGGCACCACGGCAACACTGTGTGAGGTTCTTTGCCAACCAGGAGCTGGGCACGGCGNATTTTGGATTAGGGAAACAACTGACAATGCACCAAGCTCAATTCTCTTTCTACAAACATACAAGAAGAGAGTTAAATTTATGGCCTTGCTCAAGGTGTTGTTATAATTGTCTTCTCCAAGAGAGATTCTAAATCAGCATTGCAGGAAGAGACAAAAAAGCACCAGGGGAGATAAGGAGAAGCTGCTCTACTATCACAGACAGTCAAGATTTTCAACACTCCTGATATTCAAAGGAGAGGAAGAGGCAGGCTGTCTTATGTTGTGGACGGAATATTCAAGTTGAGGAGAAGGACAACAGACCAGAGGAAATCTGATTATGACTACTCTTACAAAAAATGTAATATTGGAGAATTTTTTCCCTCCTTTCCAAGACAAAATATTTAATCCCATAGTTTCTAGTCCGACACAATTTATTTTTACTCCTTTGTTTCTATAAAAACCGTAATTTTCTTAAGACCAAGTATTGGATGACTGTGTTTATGAGCTAAAATTTAGATTCCTTAGAGTGTTAGAAAAGTTCCCCTAATTGGGTGATTTTTTTCTCCAAATTGGTCTAAACATATCAAAAATCTTTAGTACTGTTGTGGCACTGCTCATGGAGATTTAAATAAAACAAAAGTAAATAAAATGCTGCAGTAAAGTAAACCAAAATGAAGAAATACATAACATTTGATTTTCCATGAGGAAGCAAAAAGTTGGAATTATTCTACTAGGTTTGACTGTGTGTAAAAAAACCCCAAAACAATAAAACCCCAAGCCAATATAGGCACTATAGGAATGAAAACAGTGGTTTAATCACAAAAATTCTTCTGTACATGAATAATTAAGATACTCTAGAGTCAAATTATTCCTGCACTGGAGTTTATGCAAGTATCAGGATGCACCACAAGTTATCATTTCATACTGAAAATTACAGTTTTATTCTGTCTATTTAAGCTTCCTCAAATTCCTGTTGATTGCAATGAGGCATCTGCAGGAGAAGTTGATCAACCTATGATGATGCCATTCAAATCCTGCCTGGTTTGGTTACGGAATCCATTATTTGTGAGAATATCTGCATCTTATCAAGTCCTACCTTGCATGTAGGTACCTCCAAACCCAAAACACTTATCCCTCAGAGTTAAAAGATTTTATTTCATCTGCTAATGCCTTCCTTGAAACTGCTTGGATTAAAAACACCTCTAAAGGAAACAGAATATGACATTTCAATAAAGCCGTATTTTTTTGCAGTAGTCCCTAAACAATGCATGCTAAAGATCAAGCTGCGAGCACAAGAATGTCTTTGTGAAGACCCTCAAATGTGTGAGCAGTTCTTATGAAAGGAAAAACACAGACATCAGAGGAACACAACCAGTCCTCAGCCTCAAATAAAAACACTTTAATTCTACAAGAATTGCTCAGGTACGAAATGTCATTCAACTGTTTTCCTCTTTCAGGTGGCTTAATTTTACAGAAACTTTCTCTTCAATGTAGAATGTGATGTGACTTCAGAGAGAAGAGGGATTTGGGATTATTTTAGTGTGTTTTTCATTAAGCCATGAAGAGTCAAACATTTTGCTGAGTTAGGGTGATTCACTACATTGCCCTGCTTAAGCTCAATATCTATTTCTGTGTTGCCTATTTTAATCTTAGTTGCAAGTTAAACTGACATTGCTGAAGCTCTTTCCTAAGGGTTTCCAACACATAAGCTAAATTGCAGTGCCTTGTAAATGGGGTTTTGTCTGCTCAGCAGATGGAGAGCGATTGATTAAGCTTCACTGACTTGTCTATGGATATGAATTCTTAAAGACACTGATCTGCAAAATCAGAAACCCAGTGGCAGGTTACATTGGTAAATACTCCAGCACAGAGTTCCTGAGATTAGTGGAAGGTGTGTGTGAGACAGAAGGGCTGATCCAGCACTCTGTTCATGTCGGCCAACAATTTTACACTCCTTAACACTCCACCATTTGGAAGAATGGGAATTCATCTACTAATCTGGTTTCTGATGTTTAAAGGACTTCGATCTCCAAAAAGGCAGATACTTTAGCAAGGCACTTGTAACTGTAAGGAATTGAACAACTAATGACAAAGGATCCTTCTGAGATGACTTAAGGAACTGAGGGATGAGTTTACTGAACCCCACAACCTGAATGGATGATGACAGGTGTGCTGGGAATCGCTTTGCAATGCTCAGGAGCTGTGACTCCACACAACATTTTAAAGAGAAAAGTATATTTCAGAGTTGAGCCAATTTTTAATGTAAATACAGACTCCATCCTTCCTAGACTATTATCCTTATGAATACACCCTGGAATACTTTGGGTTTTTTTTCTCTTCTGAGCAGCAAACTTTGATACAAACAGCTTGTGAATCAATAAGCAACTTGTTTTGTGGCCTCCCTGTGCATTGATTCACAAACCATTTGTCTCCTTGTAAACACTGTAATAAAACAATTATCACTTAATAATGCACCATTACATCATAAGTAGCCAATCAGAATGCTGAGGAATCACAATTTCCTTCTCCCTGTACATTACCTGTACATTGTAGTTCATGCAATTCCATAATAAATCAATATATATTTCTTTCCATGGCCTGGGTGTTTTGGGAACACTTATGTAATTTTTCCCTAAATAAACAAAAGAACACCTGAGAAAATGAGGTAAATCTAGGTTTTAATAATCTGGAAATAATGGAAAGAAAACAGATTTTAAATGAAAAGTATTGAGGAGTTTAGCATAAAGTTTCTATTGCAATTTGTATTCTAATTTTTAGAGAGAAACCTGGTCTGAATAAATTTAAGGACCAACCCTGGGAGCTGTTCACTGAAGTCCCCCAGTTTATCAGGGCCTGTGCTGTGAGACCTAAATGCAAATGCAGGGTTACAGACACAGCCTACTGACTGCTGTAAGTGGAGGGGAATAATCTCCTCTTGTGTGGGAGTTGGCCAAGCTGAAGCAACTCTAAACCTAAGGCTGTGGGAAACCCCTTTGTAGCTGTGGTGAGTAGCAAAGGTTCTTGGGAGTGTGCATGTTAATGAAGTTGTTCCATATAAGGCTATGTTTTTGTGATTCGTCAGTTATGTTGTACAAATATGGTTCTGTTCCCTGTTGGAGTTTCTCATTGGTCTCTTACCCTCAGACCTGCCCTAAATATTGTCATGTTCTCCTCAGTTCTGGGTCTTCAGTGGGTTACCCCCACGGAGTTCCCCTGGGTACTGTGCACGGGTTTGGGGCACCGTTCCTATTTTCTTTTATCCCTTATTAAAGTGTTCTTTTTCTAGTGCCAACCATCATTCCCACTCCTAATTATTTTCTTGCCACCCTCTGCCCTGAAGTCAGGGGACCTGAAGGTTTGTCACAGCCACCCTCTTGTGACACTCTTGATCTCCTGGCCATGCTCCTGATACCCCAGCCCACGGTACCATCACCCCTCCTGGCTGCCCAGACACTGCTGGTTCTGTTTGGGGCCACCAAGGCATCCTGACCCTTTCCTGCTGCCTTTTCCTTAGGGTTTCTTCCTTGACACGTGTGATGGGTGAGGTTTGTCCCTGTTGGGTTTTGGCCAGCTCACTCCCCCAGCCCATCCAGGTTTCTCAGGATGGCAGCCCTGCCCTTGCTCTATCAGCTGATGCCTCCAGCTCCATGTCCCCTCTGAGTCTGATCTGGGCAATCCCTCACCTGCAGCACTGCTAATACACATGTTCAACAGGAGGGTTTTACACACACACCCTGCAGTGCTCCCCTTGTGAGCAGCTCCAGACAGAGCCCCAATCCCTGACCTCCAACCTGTGACCACGACCACAAAAGCAGTTTCTACCCATCTGTTTGTCCATCCATCCACACTGGAAGATCCTAACTTAGATACAAGACACCACGAAAAGTAATGTCAAATGCTTTTGATGTCAAGACAGATGATCTCTCTGCTCTCCTCTCATCCATAAAGCAGCCATTTTTCACAGAAATCAATGAGGGTGGCCAGGAATGTTTTACCTGGTAAATTCACATCACTGCTCCCAGTCATAATGGTTACTTTCAAGTGTATCAGAAAGACCAAAGTGGAGCTGACTGACCTGTAGCTCCCAAAATTATAATTTAAACATGGATGCTAAGCAAATCTGAAAAAAAAATTATAATCCATGATATTCTGAATATAAACTCTCATGTCTGTTAATCACCTGTTGCAAATAATCTCCTCTCAAATTTACACTTACAGATGATGCCTATGGCTTGCATCTAAAATGCCTTTTGGCTTTCTGTTCCAGAAACTATTGTGATTTATGTAGCAATATTTTCATTGTTCTCCAGAAAAGCAATTGTTTCTTTCTTGTAAAGAGACAGTCCTAAGTCTACAACATTCTGATTTATTTTTTTTAACAAATTGCCAATTTGGTCACTTGTGTTCCTATTTTTTACTAGCAATGTAACGTTAAGAGACTAGGACAAAAATTAAATGTGACATTTAAAACTATTTATTTATGGAAAAAACCCCCAGACCTGTATGTTTCATCTTCTCCGATGAACCCAATGTTTGGTAGGACTGTGGTGTAAAAATACCTACCACTATCTGTCACTAATATTTTTCTCAAGAGTTACTGATAAATCCTCCTAGTCTAAAATAAATTTGTTGCATGTTGCAGAGACCCATAGGTGTACTATGTTGACAGTAAAAGCACTCATTTGGTCATTTTTACAGCAGATTGCCAGATATGCCTGAAACACCTCCAAAAAGAACCTTTTGAGGTCATTAAATCAAACCTCCCAATGATGTATGTAAATCTCACCTAGGAAAACTTTCATAGTTTACTTTAAAAAGAGTAGATATTGCATTAACAAATTAAAAACCCAAAAATATACACTTGCAAGTCTCTCATGCTTTACCTAAACCTGGTGAAAATCTACCTCTCTTTTATCACCTCTATTCTGATTATCCATGGCTTTTTGGAGGCACTGAATCTTCCCTCCCTTGATCCTTCAGAACAAGCACTGCAGTGGACAGGCAGATAAATGGAAAAAGGTTATAAAGGGAACTCCCTGACACGGAAAAGTCAATAAAGGTCAACAAGCAGATGTGAGCCTGACAGAGCATCTGGAGCTGTGTCTTTATATACATACATGTAGTGGATCATCCCCTGCAGTTTTTGGATTGTGCTGGGACCACAAATTACAGCAATTTTTGGTTGATACTCCAACTGCTGCACAAGCCTTAGGACAGAATATTGTATCCTGGGAAAACAGGCTAAGTCACCTCTGCAAAAAACCAGAGTACCTAGGGTGTTGGAAAACATTGCTTCCCATGTCTCTGTTTGAGTAGAACTTTAGCAGTACTTTACTGCACACGCCTCAGAATTATTTCTTCATGTTATTATTGTGTTGGTCAATTACCCTGCTTTTTGGTATCTTTAAGGAGTTAATTTCAGTGACCAAGGAAGCACCTTCTGTACTGCACAACCCCTCTTCTGAGCATAATTTCTCCCCAAGACAAATAAAGCCCTCTCTCAGCCTTGGTCTGTCGAAACCCTGCTATTGCTGCATCCATTCAGGGAATTGCACTGCCTGCTTTCACTGCTGCAGCACAGGAAATTTCTGTTCCCACCTCCAGTCACAGCAGTTGCTGCCTCAGAAATCAAAGTTTAACTCCTTGCAGAGGAAAATATGTGGTCAGAAGAACAAAGCAGAGCACTGACCACAGAGTCATCCCAAAAAGTCTGATTTTTGCACACAGTTCTTGGTTTTCAAGTACCTGAAAGGTTCCACCACCACACCAAGGTGACAGGAGGGCTTAGTTGGTGCCAACAGTGCAATGAATTAGAATATTCCTAAAGAACAGAGGTCCCTGGAGGCTACAGGAGAGCTCCAGCAAAGCCACTTTCACATCTTGCATGGCCACAAAGCATTCTGCTGTAATTCCGACCTTTTATTACACCTCATGACATTTCAAGCCCACTTCTTTCCTCAGACAGTTATTCCTGCAGCACTGGGAAGTGATCAGAGGCCCACATTCCCAAGAGTGCACAGGGTGTCAGAGAAGAGATGGGCTGTCCTGGGTCCAGCACCACACTGGGCTGCATTCACCAAAACACTGCTCCATTTCTCTCAATAGCCTGAGGCCCATCTGCTGTTTCTGCTGCTTCCACCCTGGGGACAAGGCCACAGGCTTTGGCTTTTCTGGTGGTTTTGTGGTGTGGGGGTTTTTTTGTGTGGCTTTTTTTTGTTTGTTTGTCTGGGGTTTTTTTTTGTTTGTTTTTGGTTATTTTTGGTGGGGTTTTGTTTGTTTGTTTTTTAATTTTTTAAGAATTCATTTGTTTGGTTGTTGCTGTTTTCTGTTTTTTGTTTTTTTGTTTTTGTTTTTTTTTTTTACTTCTCGGGGAGAATATTTTGGAAAGCAAATTTGCCCTAAACTAACAAGGCCCAGCTCTTTGATGACAGAGACACAGGAGCCCCTCACCACTGAGGCTTTCCATGTTTCCTGTAACAATTACTCGGATTATAGTCACTGTACTTTTTCCAAGTTAATGAATATTATTCTCTTAAACTGCAGTATCTGCTAATTGCTGTATGGCTGTTGAATTGCATAAGCTTTTAAAATCCTCTATCACACTGAGAAAAGGCTGTGCTTGTGAAGCCAGAATTAACAGTGCATGGTAAAAGCAAAATGAGATTAATTTTGGCCGTTACCAACCTGACTCTCAGGGGAGGTTCACCCCGTTCCAGGAACTGCACGGGGTACACCAGTGATCTGAGGCAGAGGAATTCAGTTTTACATGGTTTGGACCCTCTGCTCACTTGTGAGAGAAATTAAACCCATCTATAAATTCTGGCTTGAAATAAAGTCACAAAACTGTTTGCCAATCATATACATCTAAGCACACAGACACAGTAGTGCTGACCATCAACACTTACATGCAAAACACAACATTAAATTCAGACTTTAAAATACCACACAAAAGTCTGTTTGCATAGAAACTGTCCAGAAAATTATGAGTTACAGAACCACAACATCAGCAGTTCAGATGCAACTATGCAACAATGTGCTTTTATGTTTCTAATACTGTATTTTTCTCTGTTTGGACTAGTGAATGATTATTATTTTGGTTGGCACTATGGTAGACTTTTGTGAATCTAAGAAAATAACCTCCCTAAATACATAGCAATGAGCGTTATATTCATCTGGCCCAGAAAAAATGGCATCTGCTTCAGCTTTGATACTTGGCTTACATGGTGTTTCCCACTTTTCACGTCAAACACAGGATTCTATCTTCACATTTTATTTTTACCAATGCCGGTATCAAAACAATTAAAGTATCTTTTAAGATATGACATGGGAAATGTCAAGATGATTCTTTTTATTCTTTATAGAAGTTGTGCAGACCTAGTGCAAAGAACTAGGCTCAGTTAGATTCCAGTTGGAATTGCCTAATGTATTTTGCCATGCATGTCATCGTTATTTGCTCTGATTCAGCCACGGGATCAAAGTTCCCATCTCCTCCCCATAGAAATTCCTGAAAAAGACGTTTTCCAGTTAACTTAAAGATCTTTATGGGGACTGTAGAAGCCCCCGAGATATCAAAAAGGGAAAGTCATTCATCAAGATGATGGTTTCTCCAGAGGAGACAAAGATTCTGTGTTGCAGTTTGAGGTGACAGAGCACATTGGCAAGACACAAGGAGCAAGCCTGAACCTGGCCAAGATGAAAGTTAGGCACAGAACAGCTTAATGAAAGTTTGTAGACACAGTTTGTGAGGAGGGGGTGAACTTGCCTCAATTTCCACAATGCCTGAGAATTCTGATTTATGATTTTGGGGTGTTTTTATTCCCTCTCCTTGCCTTTTGTTGAGAAAAAAGCTCACTGGTGAATCTGCATTCCTTTGCAAAGGAGGAGGGAGGGCTCTTTATGGCAGTCTCTCTCATGCTATCAAACCTAATTTCCTTCTCAATTTGCTGAGCCACTATCTCCAGTAATTGCAATTGGGCTGTCAAAACTGTTGGCATCTTGAAATAATGGAATACTACCTAGTATCAATCTCATTTCACATTCCTGACAGAAAGCATGATTTCCCTTTGTCTGTCCCATTTGCAGTAACAAACTGCATGATTTCCATTTGCACTAATAATTTCAACACACACAGCTGGCTGGCCAGCATTTCAGATCTATTCCTTTATTCTTACACTGATATAAATGTTATTTAATATCTGAAAAAGTGTTTAAGACCTCCAACACTTTTACTTTGCTTTTAAAATAAAAGATCAGAATTTATTTCATTTGCCTGGATCAATACAGGAAAATAATTGCTGAAAGCTTGAGGAATCAAGTTTTATCTTATGTTGGGTAAAACCCAAATGAGACAAAGCTGAGAATAACCATTTTTTTTTTATTTTATTCATAACGAAACATTCACAAGTGTTGGTTCCAAATAGCCAAGAATTCTGTGTACTTGAGATGGAAATATCTTTTCAATCTTTTCACATATGATCTCAGACATTCATTTTGGAGTTATTTCCCTATTGCCCACACGCCAAAAACTTTTGGTCTTTCACATTTAAATCTCACATTTTCAAAAAGGGAGGCTTCACATTTGAAATGAGCAGAAAATGTTAGGTCATATCAATCAATGTAAAGTTTGGAAAGAATATTTTTTTAAGTGGGTTATGACAGATTTATCCAATGAGAAAACTCCAGAGAAGGGCTGTAGATGTAAAGTCACCTTTAACTGTTCTCAGTGGAGCCTCTTTCCCCTGGCTTCTCTCCTTTCCAGCCCCTGGACTATTGGGGGCCCCTCTCAGATTGGATCCAATCTATCAGCAGCTTTTACTGGAGGTCCAAAACTGTACACAGCATCACAAATCCGAGTTTGAAGTGCCAGATAAAGGGAAATATTTGTATCTCATGTACTCCCTTCTAACTGCATGATCTAGTCCACTTGTGTACACCAGAGAACATTCTCCTTCCACTTAAGAAATCCTCATATTGTTTTGATATTGTGTAAGGAATTCTATTAAATTTTGTCTTCAGAACAAAATATGTATTTCAAGCACTACTTTATGCTCCTATTCTCATCATCTCCTTGAAGCTGATTTTTTTCCAGTTACCTGCTTTACTACAGCAGATAGACTATGTCCTAAAGATAACCAACAAATGGAAATTTTTAAGCATGACTGGAATATTAGATTCCTTTTCATCTACCTGCCGTATACAATAAGAGAGTTGTTTAATCACAAAAACATTTCCTTAGTTCCAGTTTTGTAAAAAAAAAATAAAATCAGAAATTCCTATCTGACAGGAGTTTCTACTATGGCTGAGCAATGTTGGGTTTAAATATATTAATGCATATATTAAAACAGGTAACCACACAGGCTGTAGTTGGGGAAAAAAGAAATCTTGAATGACCTCTGAGACCCTTTTGTTGGCATTAAGACCATTTCCTCCTGGAAAGGAACCTGTTCCTACCACATCATGTTATTCCCCTTTGTTATGGTAACTGTCACAGCAGTCTCCCAGGCCTGACTTTTGGGAAGATTTACAGACAGCACCCTCTGACTCCTTACTGAGCTAAAAACATTGGTGTGATCAGAACCCCCTAATCAGGTTGCCCCTGCTGACTCAGATGACCCTGCCTGTTCTCCTCAGAAACGCCACGGCTGCTGCAGCATGTTACACAGACAGAGCTGAGAAAAATTCTGACCCTGCTGCACTCTTTGAATCATCATACAGTACTCATGGACTGGAGGTCAGCCTGAGAGACCCTGCCAGTGCAAAGTGCCCACCAGTGTGAAAAGGAGTTGTTGGCATCCCCACATTTGAAAGCACTGGGAATATGAGAATACCCCATTACTCTCTATTTTAATGACTGCATAAATTAATACACTTTTGGCACCGTTTTTTTTTCCTTGTCTGAGTACAAAGTACTGCTAAAGAGTGATTTCCAAGCAGTATTTTTCATTACCTCCAATGGACAAAATTATCTTTCTCCAAATGCCAAGCTTCAGAGAATTTCATCAGACTTCGTATTCCCCCCATTTTCTGTTTGGCCAGCACATTTCTGCAGTATGATTTGCACCACTTTCACTGAACAGTTTTCCCTTTTTCACCTTGTGATGGCTGAATCCCCAAAACAGCCCATAGCAGCACATCTTGGGAGGAAAGCCATGGGGTATTTGGGAATACTGAGCTGTCCCTGAAGGGCCACTGCACCAGTTCAGTGTCTTCCCCAGAAGAAGAAAGATTTTGGCCTCCCCTTGCACACTGTGTGCTGCAGCTGCCCAGTATCTCAGCAGCCCTCAGCTGGCCCCCTCCAATGGGTCAGTGCCTGTCCTGTCCCTAAAGCCCCACACAGGCTGTGCTCCCTGAGGCTCTGGCAGAGGGCTCTGCTGGCTGCACTCTTGCTCACTCAGCCCAACACGTCTTCAGCATTGCTGAGTCCCTCTGACTCAGTTTCAGGGCTGCTAAAAAGCAATCTGATAAAATAATCCAAACTCCTCTCCCAGCACAGTAAGGATTTCAGCACATGTTCAGTTTGACCTGAGCTCATCCCAGCTTTTGAGTTTAAGAACCCAATTTTTGAGGGGGCCCTGTGGCTCTGGCATTGCTTTAGCATTTCCCAGGTCAGACTCTCATATTAAGTACAGTGGCAAAAAACTTTTGTTTTTTCTTCCCCCTATATACACACAGTGTTCCCACTGTTTGTGCCAAGCAACAGGAGGAAATTATAGCAGACACCCCAGAACCAAATACTGAAGATCTGCATATCAGATCTTCCCATCCCCAAGCCTGATCTCTATTACAGACACAGGGACCTCAGGGAAAATATTCTATTTCTCTGTGTTCAGTTTTCCATCTGTGGAATTAATATTACAGTATCTTCTTATTTCTTAATTTTTGTCTCATGTATTTAAATTACAAAATTCAGTCTTGCAATTTTTTCTAACCTGTGACTTTACAAGTCCTATGAAATATGAGAATTAGAACAATACCTACTCGAGGCAAACAATGCAAAGAAGGGCATAAGCCCTATACTGACATTATAAAGTTTTAGCAGATGCCACACTGTGCTGGCTCTGGTTTTTATTAGGCAGCAGCATACTTGCTTTTGTTCCTCTTGACAAATCTTTGCTGAAGTAAACGTGTGCATTTTTTCCCTCTGTATTTCCATTGCCCTGTGTGCAATTTTGGTGGAATGTCCTTTCTCAGAAAGGACAAATTCGCCTCCATTCATCTACAATTTATCGAGAATTCGACATGGGAAATTTCCATAAGTGCAAAATGAATCTGTTTGACCTCAAAGTCCCTTGCACAAGAAGTTTTGAGTCAGAAGATATAGGATTAAGAGAACTGGGAAAACAGATCTCACTCCATTTCACTTTTTGACATGTTAAAATACAGATAAGATATTCTGAATATGTTTTTGTCATAATTGTTCATATTTATAAACACACACATATTATATTTGCAAGTGCATCTTTTGTGGGGACACAATTTTCGTTTTGATGACTAATCTCACAAGGAACCTTGAAAAACATCTTCTGTCAAAAAAATCAAAAGTCCAAACCAGACATTCAACAATAATATCTGAAAAACTCTGGTCATATTTCACCACAGTCATCCCAAATCAGAGCCTTCTAAAGGAATCATGGAACAAGACTGACCTGCCTGTTGCATCACTTGTTTTAGGACCAAGGTTAAAAGTGTTTGGAGTTTGCCAGCCCCAGGATAACTGTCTGTGTGCTTTGGACAGTTCACCTGATCTTTATCTTCATTTCCTGGATAACTGTCTGTGTGCTTTGGACAGTTCACCTGATCTTTATCTTCATTTCCTGGATAACTGTCTGTGTGCTTTGGACAGTTCACCTGATCTTTATCTTCATTTCCTCACCTGAAAAACAAAAAATGAAAAGGCATCCTCAGCAAAAGTAGTTGAGTAATACAGTTCAGCAAGATGTTACATGAGCAACAGATGCACAAACAAATTAAACAAGTTAAGGTGTTGATGCTCCTAATAATTTAGGGGAAATAATAACAACATACTTGATCTAACAATCTACAGAGCTAGCTCTCAAAATGTTTGACATTGACTGTAAATTCAATTGTCTTAGCAGTTATGATACTACACAGAACAAGATCTGCATCTCTTAAAATAATCTGCCTTCTTTTTTTGGCATGCAAAAGATTTTGCCCTTCCATCAGTGGAAGGGCACCTGTGGGGTGGACCCTGAGTGTCCAGCAGTGCATCCACTGCTGCTGGAGTTCCCCAGCTCGAGTGTTTGAGCACAACACCCTAAGCCACAATCACCATTTTAGTTATGCCTATATTAAATAGAATTTAATTACACCTGCAAGCATGCAACTATGAAAAATGATAAATAGCCCTGGCTTTATGGCTGTGTGACAATGAACACGAAAATCTGCATCAAAGAGCTTTGTGTGCTCCTGGCCAAGAAGGGTTATGTGTCTGTTTGCCAGGTGCTGCACAGGGAGGCCCATGGACTCAGAGCCAAACCCCTAACGAGACAATTATGCCCTCACAGGGTCTCTGCCTTTGATCTCATTCAATGGGAGGTGGGGATGCATTTTGTGCTGTAACACAGTGAAATGTTCTCTCCTGCTTTCCCTTCCTTCTTGCGTGACAGCACCATCTGTTTATAAATACATCACTGGAATGACAGTGCTCTGATGATGTACTAATATAATACATCATCAAAGTGCCATCAGTGATGATCTAATGATGTATTAGAAAGCTGTTTATCAAAACCCTGTTGCTCTGATGATGTATAGGTGCAATACATCACCAGAATGTCTTGCACCGGTGGCACTGCACTGATAGAGACCTTGTGGGGAAAAATGGGTCCTGCAAGGATTCAGCAAGGGAAGGAAATGCAGACAGATAAAAAAGGACAGTGAAGGAAATGCACAGTCACATGTGTAAATTAATTAGATTCAAGAAGCATCAAAGGTGAGGAGAAAGAGGCAGAGGTTTTGGACAACTGAGTTTCTAATGAAATTGGATTCATCAGCTGCAGAGACAGAAATCTGGTCACATTATGAGTGGAACAAAATGAAAAAGAACACCAAAAAAGACCCAGATTATTTATAATCTGTTTCACAGCTCAAATCCCGATTCTCTTCTACCCTTGCCTCTAATTCTTTTCTGCAAGGAGGCTCAGAAGATAAGCAACTGGGTTAAAGGTATGAGGTAGAATAAGAGTAATTGACCCAGAGAGCCCCATGTGACTCACAAATCGAGTTTTAGGACACTTAATTTAAAAAACTCTCCATTGCCGAATTTTTGGTTTTATTGTTTCATTGGGTTTTGGGGTTGCTTTTGATTTTTTTTTTTTTTTTTTTTTAATTTCCACTACCTGATCCAACATGTCCAACTGCATCCTCCTAGTGCACATCTTGCATTTGTGACCAAAACAGTGCTGATAAAACAAGAACTGATAAAACAGAGGAGCTGAGGATGACACCATAAAGTGCCAGTCAAAGCTCACTGCCCTTCCCTCCAGTTTACTGCTGAGCATGAGGTTAAATGAATTACAGGAGACGTGGTTTATGATTTTATTAATCAGTGCACAACAATTCTCTTCAGCCCTCACCTCTCCTTTAAATAAGTGAATGGATTCTGCTTGATTTTTCAGTGGGCCTCTTTGAAAAGAGGACCCATATCAGAAATACCTCTTTAATAATCAAAAAAAAAATAAGACTGAAGCATGAAGAATGCAATGGCTGCTCCAGCTGAGAAGTTCCCACACCTTTGCACTTAAACAATGTAAAATTTCTTGGGTTTGTTTTATTGTTTGGGTTTTTTTTACAAAGGACATTTTTCTTGCAGACAGGCAGGAGGCAGCTGCGTTTGTTTTGCTGGTACAAAGTGGGTCTCATAAATTTTCAACAGCCATCATAGTAACAAGCTCATTTTATTTTTTTCCTAACCTCATCATTATGCATTTCAGAGGTTCTTCACAGGCTCACAAAGCATTTTTCAACCAGCGGAGGAAAAAAAACATCTTTAGGTGACCACTAATGGNTCCCTTAAAGCCACATCTTATCACTGGTGAGGTCTGGAGGTGCAGGAGGCAGTCGTGCTCCTTCCACAGAAGAGCCACGGGCCATTTCTGTGCTGGGCTGCTACGAAATTCAAGGCCAGCTGAACGTACCTCAGTGTCACAATTTCAGTGTGCTCCCAGGAGAAGAACATACATGTTAAAAATTATGAACCTTAAAAAATTCTAAATTTGGAACATGTTTAACTACCTTACTGTCTCTGTTTTTTTACTTTTTTCATGCTTCTGAGCCTTTGAGGAACATGTCAAAGGTACAAAGCTGTCAGAAGTCAGTTTGGTAATTTTACCAACTCAGGACAATCAACACTTTTCCACATTAAAAAAAAGCAAAGAAGATGTTTCAACAGATCTTGTCATTTTCTATTCATGAACACTCTTGAAAAAGAGCCTTTCCTGACTTTGTCACTCAAAATTACCCGTTCTTTCTCCAAAGCAAATTATTCTCTCTCTATGGACTGCTTAGGTACAAAGTGCAAGTAAATTACACAATTGTCTCTGCAATGTATTTGAATAGAATATCTCATTTAGCATGTGCGTATTTGAAGTTCTTTGTGTGACAGCAAAGCACAGAGATCATGCAATCAAAAAAAGAAAGAAGAAAACTGCTAAGTTTTATGTACTCAACATACATTTTTACAACAAAGTACACAATGCTGACTTGGTCACAGATCACTATGTTTCAGGAAAGATTTATTGTTTCAGGCTCAAGTTTCCCAGAGTGTTGCAGGCATTTAAGAGAATCTGATTTTCTGAGGCAAAGTCAGTTCTCTTCCACAACTTGGGACCTGAGAATTTGGACAGCAAAACCAGAATATTGAATATGAAAACTGAGGCCTTGATGGTCAAAGAAAGGGAGCACAAATACCTCATGAGCTTTGGAAAACTGAAACATAAGCACCCACCCACAAATGTAAAAATTAAGTCATTTAAATCTTTACCACGTGTTTCCTCAAGCCTACTTCCAATAACTTCATGTATCAGTGACAGAACAACCCTTAGTGTTCAAGAGCTTAGAGAAACATAACATCCTCTATTAGGTCAATTGATTTAAGGAAAAAAAAAAGAAGAAAAGCTTTGAAGTTCTGAGCCTCTCGATGAAGTTTGAAATTTATCAGGTAGCTGCTATTTCTAATGTGAATTCTCCCACCCTACAGGCTGTGCTATTGGTCAGACTGACCCAGCTACAGAAGTTACTTGGGGAGGTCTGGACTCCTGGAGTTGGATGGTAGAAAGAGGGTTTGGTTTTCATGTCTGATGCCCATGAAAAATTTTCCCAAGACAGACAGGAGCATTTGTTTCAATTTCACTTAAAGGCGCCAGTTTGAGACTTCGGGGCCCTCACAATCCATAGGAATTCTCTCACTCCTGTGGCTGCCAACCCTACAGAAGTCTTTAAATGTCATGAAAGTGAGAACTGTACAGAACTGTTGTGTCTTTATTCTAAGGGCAGGAAAAGAGCAATTACCTGGATGGAATGATTTGTGTGATCTGTTGGAGGCCACTGAGCAGCTCTGAGCTAAACTAGAAGACAGAGAACTAAGCCAGGTGCAATAACAATCTTGTTAGGACTCACACTTACAAGGATTTTCACCTAAGGCCACTGCAAAGATGAAGAGCATGAGCACTTTTCAGGGAGGAAGTAGGTGTTTCTTGATTTAACTTCTTGGTTCTTTGACAGAATGTTTGATTTAAAAGATGTTTTGAAGACACGGATTCCAGCAACACATACAAATTTGAAGGTTGGACTGGAACTCCTGAAGAGTTATGGCAACTTGCCCAGAGAAACTATCAGTCACCCAAAGAGATGTCATACTGCCTTTTCCTGTCAGTGTCACCTGCTGTAACAGGATCCTGTACATTATCTTTCAAGTGCTGAAACTGAAGCATTTAACAGTTGATACCTGAGGAAATAGGTACAGAGACAGTTATTAAGCCTGGGCCTTGAGAATTATCTTCTGCCATGCTATGCCTCACCTGAAATGCTGATCATCATGCTGCCTCTAAAGGTTTCAATACAACAACTATGAATAGAATTGTGTGGGTCTTCTATTTTAGTGCCCCTCCTGAATAGACACAGCCTGAGCAAGGCCACAGACACTTGCTGACACCAGACCCGTGTCACTATGCCCTTGGAGCCCTGAAGAACTCAACACCACAGCACCCAGTCTGCAGGGAGGCCCAGAGGCTGAGCTGGTTTGGGAAGCAGCCCTGGCAGGGAGATGAGCAGCCTGAAAACAGGGGCCAGACTCCCAGTGCTGCTCAGCAATGCAAACTGCCAGCATCAACCAGGATTAATGCAAGGGCAGCAACACACTGATGGGCTAAGTACAAATCAGCATCTGCCTGATACTGTAAAATTGAAATTCTGATCGTTCTAAAGCAGCCAGAATCCTTGGGAAAGTGGGGACAGCTGTGTGGAAAACTAGAAGAGATTTCTGGAATAGCAGCAAGTGCCAGCATTAACAAAGCCACGAGACAAGCAATGCTCCAGCAGTTTGAGCTGCCTGACCACTGAACTAAACCATGCTGAGAGAGCCTAACTTTTTGTCATTAATTACCAAGAGAGCAGAATTTAAGGGAGGATTGAGGCTTTAGTTAAATAAATGGAAAATAGCCAAGCAGAAGGCAACACTTGTAGAACAGCTTTGTAAGGGTTGTTTTTTTTCTTTTAGAAAAATCCAGAGGCATACGACTTCACATACAACAGAATCAATGATTTACCACCTCATTTCATTTTTAATTTAATGGTTCTGTTCATTCATAAAATAGAAATACTACAAGGTGAAACATGGACTGAAATTTAAACACCTCATTAGAGTTACATATTATTTTGTCTACCAAATATATTGCTTTGTCAATGAAACATGCTGGTTTATGCGAGATCTCTACCAGGCTGTTATTTTACAGTTATTTGTTTGGGTTTGTTATTACTCTGCAGTTCCCTGATCTACATGTATATAATTTGGTTTATGTGTAGCACACTCAATGATATTATAATGATTTGTAAGGTATTTGTATTGATTCCACTTTACAAAAAAGTCAAAATGCAATTAATCATAACAAAAAGAGACCTAATGCAATCTTTAGAGTTTCCTCCACAGAAAAACTTATTGAAAAGGGATGGAATCCAGAAAAACATTTCAGTTTGCACATTTCAGTTTGGCTTGAAAAAATTTGATTGCTGAAAATATTTGATCAATACTTGTCACTTCTGATTTGTCATTTCATAATAGTTGCAGATAAAATTCATTGTAACACAGAACTGAAGACTACCAAGATAATTAAGTGGATGTATCTAATCCATACAAGTTCTATAAACAAAATGAATTTTCAGGTCTCTAACTCTTTGAAGATAGAAATTACAGTATTAAAACAAATCTGAATCTAATGAATGCAGAAAACAGTTTGACTTCTATGAAAATGCTCTTCTTTTGTTCAAACTCTTTTTCCTTCAAAACTTTTCAGCAACTTCCCACTGAAGCCAAACACCTAACTACACTTGAAAAATCATGGCAAACTGGAATTTTACATACAGGAAAAAACCCTGATGAATGTGCCAATAAGCCTCCATTTAATAATAAATGAGATCTCTAATAAGTCTGCTAAATAACCACCTGGTTTATATATCTCTGTGCACTGGCAGTTATTGTAGTGCTGGGGAAGATGCAAGCACTGCAGACAGAGCAGGAAGCCAAAGGATTCAGCAAAAATCAGAAAAAGAAAAATGGTAAAAAATCAACACCCATCATACACGTATTGCCCTCCTATTTCACAAATTAGTGCTCAGGAATTCACATTTGGCATCAATGTGGCTGTGCCAAATCCCCCTGCCTGGGTGAGTTTTTCCGCACATGATGGGAGCTGTTGTCAGACAGTTTCTTGGTTTTTTGAGCTGCATTTGCAAAGGGTGTAGAGGAACAAACTTGTCCCCAGAGCAGCACATGTGCTGGGAGAGAGTACAGAGTAAATGAGGCAAGGTGAGGCTTAAGGCAGCTGTTGCTAGCAAGAGATGGCAGGTTAAATTTTAGTGAAAATAGTATTGGTCAGCATCCCAGCAAAAGCAAAATCCATAAATGAAGGAACAGCAAACAGAAGCCAGGTCTTTTCCCAGGATTTATACTGTTATGATGCCAGCCAGAACCAAGTCAATGAATCACTGGAAATGGCTGGTTATCAGCTCACAGGGGTTTCAAGTCGTGCCAGGGAATAAGCCAGATGACCTGTTTTGCATGCATGCCCTCCTCCCTGACACTCCTGTGCTCTCCAGCTGCTCCAAGACCTTCTCTGAAGGGTCAGCAGCACCTCAGAGCAGCCCAAGGGCTGTGTCTCCTAGGCCAGGTTTACAAATGGGAGCCAGGGCAGGAGCTGCATTCCTCTGTCACTGTCCTTGGCCTCCCTCTCCCCATGGTTTGTCCTCTCCCTATGGAAAAGCCTTCAAGAGCTTGAACCCACACCATCAGCAGGGTCAGACAGTTAATCCATATCATAATGCCACCCCCCACTATCTCCATAAAAGATAAATATAACTGAACAAGAACTGAGGGAAGTTTTCAAAAATTACATGTAAACTGCCTTTCCAAAGCTCAATTTTACCTTCTTTTTGTTTGTTTAATGGATAATTGCCAAGCTTTTCAACAGCTTTCTCTAGGCTGCCAGGAAACTGAAATATAAGTAGTTGAAACCCCAAAATAGGTTTAGCTAGTTAGGACTGTGCAATAACAAGGTCACGTTAAATTGGTTTTGCTAGGAGCGCTTATTCTACTGAAAAATAATAAAGACAGTATTTGCAACTATAATAAAAGCAGCAATAATGGTGACAAGTTCCACCTGCTCCACTTCTCATAAACTGGAGCTTGTATGAGCCTATAAGAATAAAACTGGATTCTGTTTTGTGATGTTTTCATAAAAGCAATGCAATTAACAGCCAAATCAGAAAATGAGACATAATCAACTACTTTCTTTTAAATGCAAAACCAAATGTAAACCAGTATTACTGGCATGCACTGTGGAGCAACACTTTCTGGCACATAAAAAGCAACAGAAATCAAAAGTGCCCTACAAATTAATCCACATATTTATGCAGCATGAGCAAACTTCACTGAAAATATATTTAACAGAAACCAATAGAACTCTCTGACACAACAGTATGTTACATATGTAAATCAATGTAACTTCCATAATGTATAATTTAATAACATCAAACAAAGAGATTTTTAAGCAAAACCAAATTTTACCCCTTAACTTGATCTACTGCAAGGAAACATTGATCTCTCCAGAGCATTATCAGGTACTGACATGGACAGCACTGAACATGTGTTAAAATCTGCTGCACAGGAGAAGAAATGGAGCCCTGCACATGGTAGGTGCAGGATTCCTGATCACCTTTTGGTGCCTGCCTGCAGTCCTACACATTATTTTGGGATTCAGATGCCCTTTGGGTTAGCCATCCTCTGAACTACTCTGGTAATTGACTTTCCATTCTGCTGGAAATGATACAGCTACAAAAGTGCTGTAGCTAAAGTCACCACACAAAGCAACCCCAAACTTAAAAAAAGAGTTCGTTTCTCACAGCTAAAAAGCTTTAGCAACAGAGTCCCTTCCAAGGAGAATAATTGCAAGCAGAAAATTTTCAAATGGGTAAATTGAGACATGGGGAACTAAATTAACTTTCCCAAGATCTCAATGAGCCCATGTGAGTTTTGTGCTTTCCCCAAACCAGAAACTAAACCAGTTTTCAGGGTTTAGTTCAGGGCAAGAACGATGATGAAAAAATATTTTAAGAAGTCTGTTTAAAACTCAACCAAAAATATGGCACCTCATCCTTCTGTAAGTCTGGGATTATCCCTGATATTTTCTAAACCAATTCATAGACTTCACCTTGCCATCCTTGATTTATGGTTTCAAAATTGTTAACCTAAGTAATGAAGCAGTGAAATAATAATAAAGAAGTTATTCTTGCCAGAGCAAACATCTAAGCCTAATTATTAATATTAGTTTTCAGTGACATCAAAATGATATTCTGATTTCTAGCAGCAATCTAGTGGGTGAGTGGTGGGGACAATTTATCATGGAAGAACGAAAAATGGCACATGCTGTCACATCATGTATCATAGAAGTATCAAAATTGCTATGGAAACTGTGCACTTCTTATAGAGTAGGCACATAAAATTCACATAATATGTCAGAGAATAAGTTATTACTGTCCTGAGGCTGTAATAAGATCTACACCCTTATTAGTGAAAAGATTTGACAGATTTTGTTTATAATGAATACTTGTAGCCAATGAGTTTGAGTCAAAGTCACCCCATTTTGACCCATCCACTTGCTTTCAGGTTTCTGTCTCCCTTAGATACAGGGAGAGTGCAGAGTAATATAATTTCCAATGGTTATTAGATTCCATTATAGTCACTTGTGATACGACAGGGAAATCATCCATATTCAAAATTAGTAGGAGGAAATACCATCTTAGTCTTGGATTTGATTCTTTTATTATACAGACCTATTCTTAGCATTTATCTGTGTTGTTTACAATTTGTTGTCAAAGAGACAGAGCAAATAATTTACAATTCATTTGATAAGACTGCAAATGGAAAAAATCTAGGTTTCAGCACAAAGTGGTTTAAAGCATTTCCTGTGAAGAACCTAAACACTGGAGCCCTCTGCCACCCTGAATCTCTGTGTGACAGGTTTCTCCTTGATTGACAGCATCTCTGATGGGTTTGGTTGGAGAAAAATGAGCTTGTTTAGGAGAGCAGAAGATACCACAATTAGGTTTTTGCAGTCCAGCAGAACAGTGACTGCTAAAAAAAAAAAAGGAAAGTGGAGAAAAATGGTTGCACGTGTAACACCCTGGGGTGCAAGGGTACATTTATCACCTTGTTTTATATGACACATTGGGTGAATGCTGATGGAGACTGTCAGCATCAATGTCAGGGAAAGCAGCTCCACGAGTAAAAGAGTTTGCGTTAAAAGACTCTCCACCAGGAGGAAATTCACATTATTACTTTAATAAATAAACAATCTACAAAATGGAGCAAAGTAGATAACTGCAAATAATTTATCTGTATTTTGTTTTAAATGTGGGCTCCTGTTTACTGAAGACAGTGCTCTTGTGGTAAGCATAGAGATACCTTGGGAAATAGATTGAAACCTTGGAAAATAATAAAGGTTTTAAAAAAGCCTCTGAGCACACTACAGCAGCAATGAGAAGTGCAGGACTGCACTACAAGTAAATGTTATGTTTACATTGCTTACATATGCTGTTGATGTGTAATGTGTACATTATACTGGTCTACAGTAGTCCATTGGCATCAAAACACACCTCATCAACTAACAAGAATTTAAATTCATATATAGCATCTCCAAATTATATAGGAAATGCCTCCTAGAAACCTGAATTTTTGAAATAATTACCAAGTCCTACAAATGACCCATCATTGCTCATTAAAACAACAAAAACAAGCTACAATCAGCAATTTAAAGAAACCCTAGACAATAGAAAATCCAAAGCAAACCAGAAAAAACCAAACCAAAAAAGCCCCAAACAAACAAAAGAGGATTACCTGATGCACTCCTAAATTTCTTCAGTAGAATAAACCACTCAAATACGAAAATTTTGAGTACATTCTGGGGTGAAGGTGGCCCCACCCAAGCACAGCCATGCACTTGTTGAGCAGTGCTCTGTCTCGTGCTCGTCTTTGGCCGGGGCCCCACAGACCCGACGTGCAGGAGTTCCTTCACACTCCTCCTGATGTTGTCATGGGGTGCTGCACCTTCACCTCTTCCCTGCCACCTCCCCCTCCAGCCACGTCCCTTGCAAGGCATCAGAGGGATTGGGTGTTCTGCCTGAAAGGGCCTCCACAGAGTGACAATAAAATGAAACTAGCTGCCCAGAACTGTTTCTGCCGAAGTTACAGCGGGATCAGAAGAAGGGCCCAGCTCTGCCCCAAGGCCATTTGACCCCTCCACCATCCAATCCCAAAACTTCCCCCATTACTGTGGGTGTTTCCATGGGCTGGGAAGAGGGTCTGACCCCAGAGATCACACATGTATCACTCCAAGTTACCAAAACTTGGAGCTTCCCCTGCATCCTGCAACAGGCACACTTGGAAAGGACAACCACTGGGGAAGGTCAGCTCTGCATTAATGAGAAAACACTGATTTGTCTTGGCCATGCAATCATTGAAACTTCCATTGGGTGAGGATACCACCAGGATGAAATCAGGGATTTAATTTTGCAATAAACTTCTGCTATTAAATTCTGAAAACTTAGACTATTTTCATCTAGCTGTGGAAAGACAAACTTTTGAGACAAACTGCCTCACTGAAATTTCATTTTAAGGATTACGGTTTTTATGGATGTCATACTTGCATGTATCTATACCCTCTATTAAATGCACAGCATATACTTTTCAACATATTTAAGGATATTTAATGAGTTTAATAAACTTAAAGGGATGTTGTATCTCTTCACTCCGTAAAGATTGTTTATTTCAGGAAATAAACCATTTTGAAATGAGTAATATGACTTTTAGAGTTATGACTATCTCATTCAATTAGTTTCTGTAATTACTGTCATTCCACACTGTATATGCAGTACTAAAGCAGAAAATACATTTTGAGGAATTATGGTGTAGGTGTACAACAGTTATTGTTAATGAGCCATAAACTTTAAGTCTCCTGCTCTGTAAATTCAGGCCAGTGTAAAGTAATTTGGCAAAATAAGTCGACAGTTACAGTTGTACAAATACTGTTGTATTTTAATATTTTCTGAGATTATTATCCTCTAGCACATTTCATACCGTTTATTTTTCCTCTACATTTTAAAACATTATCCTAACTTCTAAAAGATATGTTGTGAGATGTGCAAGTAAGATCTGAACAGAACTGAATTCTCCCTGCTCAGTTGCATGCTACCTGGACTAAAACAGAATTTAAAACACTTTCACCTGTGCCCAATTTTGCCTTATCTCAGTTTCAGAGATATTAAAGGACTAATTAAATGTAATCCTAGATTTTCACAACTCATGGATTTAGATTTTGTTTATGTGGGCAAGTGGGAGGTCAGCAGGAGCAAACTAAGGAAACAGTGCTGAGGCCCAAACAAAAGTCACTGGAAAGGTGCTAATTCCCATGAAGAATTTTTCACTTGGAGTTGATGCTACCCAGTGCCTTGCAATTGGGAATACTTCCCACTTCACAAGGTAAAGGTTGTTGCATTTTCCTGACAGACCCTCTTAGAGTGTGTCTGCCAGGTTGTGGAGGAGGAATTTCATACCAAGAAAGAGAAAAATTCATTGTAAGTATCAACATTTGCATTCTGCCCATAAAGTTAATAATAATAATAATAATAATAAATGTTCTTCCTACAGCAGAAGTTTGGAATTGTCTGGCATCTCCAGAACCTGGCACTGAACAGCCAGACTCAATACACTGATGAATGTTAATAGAGATTGTTCTGTTATACACAGACCAGGATAAAATATTCATCATCATTAAAAAGAACCAAAAACAAATACACCACAACAGGGTGCTGCCATGTCACTCAAAGGAAAAGCTTTGATCAGTATTTTCTCTGTTTCAAGTTCAGGGAATCAATACTGACAGATTAAAATTAGTAAAGAACAACAACCACATTCTCTACATTGATATACAAATTCAAGTTGTATTTTTCCATTGCTATCACTATACGTGTAAGATACCTGAGGCTCAAATCCAATAAAAGAAAATTTTGAGTGGATCTTTTACCTTGTGCCACTGCAATAGCAAGAAACATGGTTAGCACCGTATGGCCATACCCTGACACACCAAAGTTTCCCTGAAAATCCTAAAGTTTCCCACAGCTGGTTGGTTCCTCACCACAAACTATTCATTCTCTCTTCAGCCTGGGAGAAGGCAGGACAAAGGCCACTTTTCCAACATGTGAAATGCATTTTGCCTCCTCTCTAAAGAAACAAGGGCACGGTCCATGGCAGGAATATTGCAGAGCAGGGTAGGACAGGCAAACAAGGATTATCAAAAGCAAACAAGTGATTTAGAAGGACTCATCTCTTGTGTTCGTGCTGTAGGTCAGATGCTGAGAGACACCCAGCTTCTGAGGATGGATACCTGGATATCTTTGCTAATCAACCTACTGTAAATGTGATAATGAATAAGAAAAACTCTTTTCACCTTTGAAAACCTTAGTCACAATGTGCAAGTTTATGTGACACCTTCACTTAACTGAATCCACCTGCTCTCCTGGCCTTTGTGAGATTGTTCTCTTGGCATCAGCAGCTACCAAAAGAGCTGGGATCAGGCAGAGGCACTGTCAGTATCAAACAATTCAGATGGCTACAATTCTGTGGCTCCTCAGGGTTTCAAAATCTAAGACTCTGGGCTTTGTTTAAATTGGATGATTGACAGAGTAAAATTAAATTTCCATGCATTTAGAATTCATTAGAAGAAGAGAAGGTAATCTGGAACATTTTTTCCTTTACCATGATTTAGATAGTCACTTTAATGGAATAACCCAGCTGTCTCCAGATGCTACACAGTTTCAAAACAATACCTTTTTAATGTATATATTACTGGCTTTAGGGCAATTGTTACATCATTCAGTAGCTTTATCTGGAAGGACAAAGCACCAAGTTACAGCTTCAGATATTCTGCCTAAGGAAAAAGGACCTGGCTTTTCTTTGCTTTATTCAAAATTAGGATGCCACTCAGGAAGGTACTTATAAGTATATGGGAGGGGATGGATGGGAAGAGGTAAGAGGTGGTTCTTGGATGATTTTTAAGCTATTTTGTCATCATAAACAAACTTCAGCATCTCAGCTGTCAGAACAGAGCTGATAAAAGCACATTTAATTTCATTTGTGATTGTATGAGCAGGAGTTGCTAAAGCTTCATGTTTCTTTAATCCTGTTCACACAAAGGAGAGACTGTTCAGCTGATCTGCATGTCTGGGAGACCTGGGTTTTACCCACTTTGTAGATACAACTGTATTCCTTTTCTCTATCCAAACTACCTATTCCTGCAGCGTTTAGCATTGGTAACCCTTTGCACATAGGCTACAGCCAGAGGGGCTCATTTCTTTTACACAGTGCAGTGGTACAGGAGAGATGTTTAAGTCAATTATCTATATGGACATTGTCCAGGAGAAGCCAACTACCTCAGAGTTCACTTAGTAAAAGTTCAGTGTCACAGTTAGTATCCAAAATCACCACACACACCAAGAAAGAGAAACAAGAGAAAAATCCAGAGAACTTCCATTCTGTTTTAATTACTTTAATAATCTCTTTAATTGCAGAGCTAGCTTACAGAGAAGCAATAATGCAAACAGCACATTGCTCAGTTTTTCTTACTTTGCACATCAAAAATGCATATTCAACCTTGCAGAATGCAGGATTCACAGCACCAGCGTTGGTGCTTTGTGAGCAACATTCCAACCATAGCAAGCAGTAAGCACACAGCCAGCAGCTCACAGCCTACAAACTAATTCAGATTATTCTTCTCCATCAATGCATCTCCCTCCCTCAAAGTGTATTTCTTGGCTTGCCTGGAGTTTGAGTGTATTCCAGAGAAGTCTCCTTTAGAATATCTGCTCTCTTTAAGTTTTACTTTCCTAGGAAGTAATTGTTGTGCTATAGGCTACACAAACAAATATATCTCATTGTCACTTAAAAAACCCAAACAAACCCACAAACCAAAAATACTCAATCACAGCAGAAGCAGACTACTCAACATTTTCTGGGTACTTATTGTACTCTTTCTCAGGTCCTTCCATATTTCCCTACTCAAGAGAAGCTCTCAGAGATAACAAATGGCATGTTCAGGGGATGATTGAACACTCCCCAAACGTTCAGAGTGACAGAGCCCACAGTTGCTCAGCACAGCTGGCACAGTCATTGAGATGCACTGGGAGGCTCCTGGGTGCTCACCCTTCCACAGCAGGGCTGCTCCTGCTGAACCAAACACGAGAGCAAGGAGAGCACAAGGCTTTGTTTGGGGTTTCTCTCCCCTCACTACGACATGACCATGAGAGTTCTCTCACTGCAGGAACCCCCAGGCACCTTCCATGGGGCTCACTGATGACACAAAGTCCTGTTTATCAGTGGGTCTCTGTTGCCCTTGCTTTTCTTGCTTGCAACTGTTTGGACTTAGCAGTCGTGCTTTCTCACGCAGCTCGACTAAACATAGTGTATATCTCTAGATAGTTTACATATTTCTAGATAGTTTACATAGTTGTTCTCTGGGAGGAGAACTGTGATTGATGGTGGTATCCACCATCCAGGTTAAAGAAGTGGTGACCTAAATGACCAATCTCTTGGCCTTTGTATAAACTGTATATAAGATTGGAGTCGGATTGTTGATAAGAACACCCAGAACAGAAGAATGTAGAACAAGATTGTAGAATAAAGCATCATTAGCTTTCCCTTCACCTGCTGCTGCCTGCCTCGTTTCTTCTGTGGGTCTGATCCTCCTACATATCGAGACCGAGTGTCTGAATGCATCAGGTCTCATTTCCCTTCTCCCCATCAGAGCTCTGAGACTGATCAG
Source organism: Illadopsis cleaveri (assembly GCA_013399915.1). NCBI lineage: Eukaryota > Metazoa > Chordata > Aves > Passeriformes > Timaliidae > Illadopsis > Illadopsis cleaveri. The sequence continues at coordinate 969,774 of VXBB01022874.1, forward strand.
CCCTGCCCCAAGCACCCAGAGGTGCCAGGAAAAGTTTGCCAACATCTGGAAAGAGCAGCCAGTTGAGCTCATGTATGGAAATACTCTTCCACTTCCTCCCCCACCTCCCTTTCTTTTCAGACACTTCACAAGCAAATGAAACCAGGCGTGGCTCTGGCAGGTTACACCTGCCCCTGCTTTGCCACTGCAGGGCCACCCCAGCCCCAGGCAGCCAGAGAGTGACAGCAGAAGGCTTTGGGATCTGCATTTACACTGGGCCTGTAACCCCCCACATGTCACATATGGTGGGGCAGGGAAGGGTGGCAGATGTTCTTCTGAACCACAGGCTGAAGTGGCAGCTGCTGAGGGGCTCTGCTACACCCAGGGGGCAAAGACTTCTCTCCAAGTCTCTTTCCTGCCTTGCTTTCATGCCCCACTCTCAGAAAAAAAAATGTGAGCAGCAGTTGAAAGCAAGCTTCAGCAGCTTTGGAGCAAGCAAAAGAAACAAAGACTTGGCATATTGTATCTATAACACAGTTAGGGTAAAAATTCCCAGTTTGTCATTTGTCCTTTCATTAAACTATAATTCAATAAATCAATTAAAGTACAATCCAGTAAACAGTGTAACTGAAATGCACCAGTACTGCTTTTCGGTGCACAGCTGCTGTTCTTTATGGATTCAGAGCTGAAACGCCACTATTTGCATTAAACAGAGCAAAAATGGGAGCTCCCCTCTCTGACATGTCAGAAATTTTCACATCTAACCATTTTTGTTATTTGCTGCAGATGAGTTTTCACTCACTCACTCTGGCAGCAGAGAAATGCAGAGAGGGCAGTGAATTAACACAAACACGTGGATCAGGCTCTGCGTGCCTGAAGGACTGAGCTCCTAAAACCAACTTCCCTTTCACCTCACAAAGATAATTTCTGATATTTTACCACAAGATCATGCCCCCTACAACCTCTACCCCCTTGTGCTTTATCTTCTCATATCACAGATCTCATACAAGTTCTACCCTAAATCTCTGCTGTACGTTCATACAAAAGAAGGAACGAACCCTGTTAAATACAAGGGGCTCAACAAACAGAAGCTCTTGTCAGATAAAGCTGCATCTGTACATAAAGATATTCACAGAGGAAAAGCTGCATCTGTACATAAAGATATTCACAGAGGAATTCCGTAGCATCTGGGAACCTAGATTAAAAATCATGAGATTATAAAAATTGGCCCCATTGAATCATAAATGACAGATAAAATACGCTCAAGTCCTCCTTCACACCCAGCTGGTTTTGAGAGTTTGGGTGAGCCCAGGTACAAGTTTGGAGCAGAGAGCTGGGCTGGCTGAGAGTTTTGTGCATACCCAGGGAGTTCCAGGCAGCAGCATGCCAATACACAGAATTATCAGCACATCAAAGGCATTATATTTATCAAACCCTGCCACAGCACATTTACTAGCTGTATGATGGATATTGTTGTAGCAAGCAAGGAACACTTTGATGTACATGGCCTTCTTTGATTAATGAGGCCTCTTGCTGAGAAGCTGCATATGGAGTAAATTACTCTTTTCAAAAATGGCTGATTTGCACTATTGTACTAATTATGTCACAAGCTCAGAGTCGGTTCCAGACTCAGTCACCCAAAATAAAGAAATAAAAAATTCACATCTACAGGTCATGATTTTGTCACACACATGCATCAGCTCAAAATCCTCAAGTCCTAATTTAATTAACTTAGAGTTTCTTTTTTCTACAGAGAGCACCAGTAAGCATTTCCTTCCTCCACTGAAAGCTTCTACAATCTAGTATACTGGTAAATCATTTCCTTCTCAGAAATGAATGCAATTTTATAGTAAATTCCACTGTGCTTATAAGAACATTGTAAGAACTCTGAAAACATTTCAGTTTTTCACAAAAACTCCACAACACATCCGGCCCAAAAAGCAAACCTAAAACCCCCAAAGCTGAGGAAACCACAACACACAAAGCATGCCTTTTAAAAGCTTCTTTCTAAATTAATTCTACCAGCTAGAGAAACACTACAAAACTGAAGTTATTCCATTAGCCTTGAGTCTCTAAGCATGTGGTGCCTTAAGCAATTTATCCACTTAGTTGCAACAACAAAAGTATTTCTTTGAGAGCATTAAAGCAGTGTTAATTTCCTTAAAATTTTGAACAGTAAATATTTTATGATGTTAATTAAGTATATTTGCAGTCTCCAATTTGTTATTCTAGGTGGCAGAACCATTCCTTTGCCACAATCACATGGAGTGCACAGATTAAGTTTATCTTTGGACATATCAGCAAGATGAAAAGGAACACAAAATCAGCATTTAAGCCCGTGGGGTGACAATCCACTGAGGACAAAATGATTCCTTAAGTGCACTTTCTGTTAGAAAGTCCAGATTTAATCCAACTTGGGCTTCATAATTCAACAGTTTCACACAACAGTTTTAGCTGCAGTTGCATGACAGCACATGACCTACCCAAAAAAAAAAAAAAAGAAAGAAAAAAAAAAACAAAAAGAAAGAAAAGCAGTATCCCACCTTAACCCTATAACTTGGGCAATAAGATATCATAAGACACACAAGGTAAAGTTTAAAAAGCCTTGTCAGATTTGCAAAGAATCACAGATTGATTTGGGTTGGAAGGCCTCTTGAAGATGATTTTGTTCCACCCCCTGCCATGAGCAGGGACACCTTCCACTATCCCAGGTAGCTCCAAGTCCTGTCCAACCTGGCGTTGGGCACTGCCAGGGATCCAGGGGCAGCCACAGCTGCTCTGGGCACCCTGTGCCAGGGCCTGCACACCCTCACAGGGAAGGATTTCTCCCCCATATCCCTCTATCCCTGTCAGGTTGCAGCCATTGTCCCTTGTCCTGTCAACCTGTAACATTCAGGTGAGGGATGGTTTCATGTCAATTGAACAAAGATTTGCACCTGGCACTCTAAGTTTCACATTTCTAGAGCACCTATGAGGTTTCCATGGGCTCCAGTCAGCCAGCTCACACAGGATGGATGGGTGCAAGGTGTTTAAATAGAAATAACTTCCTGGACAAAGTCAAATGTTTAGGAAATGATGATCACAAGTACATTGTGCATAGCATGTGCACACACATTCTGAGACAAGTCAGCCACACTTCCCTTCTTCTCTAGAGATTTCTACACCTCTTTCTGAATTACTGCCAGGGAGAGAAAGAAAAGAGGTTCTGCGAAAGGTATGGTCCCCATACCAACATAATTTCTTTCCATTTTTTTCCACAGCAGTCTTTCCATGAAAGCAGTTCTCCAGGTATATAAATTTATATTAGGCCTCTTGAAAACATAATTCAGAATACCTGCACTGTCAATAAAATCTCCAGTTAGATGTTTCCAAGTTGCTTAGAAGGTAGCAACTCACAGCTGTCAAATCTTCTCTGAAGAGACTTTTGTCATAGAGCAAAAGCTGGAAAAGTTTGGTGGTTTTTTGGTTGTTTTTTTTTTTTTTTTTCCCCCCCAAAGCCATTTTGGATTTGTAATTAGTAGCCACAAAGGGAAATTTTGAGGGGAAGGAGCTGAGGAAGAAGGCCATTCAGATCTTTGACAAGTCTCCCTGGAAATGCTTCTGAAAGGTCAGGAGCTCATTGTGGGGAACTGCACTCACAGCAAAATACAGCACTGTCACCAGGCAGCCCATGAAGGGTTCCACAGACTTGCTTAAAATTTGTGTAAAATTGCCCCTGACCCAACCAAAATAATCCTAGGCCTACTTACAAAGCATATCAGCAGGTGGGGCTGTAGGAGCCATACCACATGGAATGCACTAGAACTGTCTGCCTGGAACCTCTGGCTGAGCAGCAGAGAGCAGGAAGCCCCTTGGTACTGCTGGTACAGAAGGGAAACATGAAAAACAATAACTTTGTATTCTGCAAAACTGCTCTTGGCTCTCGTTCTGGTGCAGTTTCACTATCTGCTTCTTCTACTCCTGAATTTCTTTAGGAATATGTTAATGTTTAATGGATTTAAAGCATTAGGGGTTAACTAGCATGTACAAAACATATCTACTCATGCAAAAACAACATAGCACAGCTGGGTGTGCTGATGGTTCTTTGGAAAACTCTGGGGTGTGTTCAATTCCGTCTCCATGTGCAAATGCAGCCCCTCAGAGCAGCTGAGATAACTCAGGCTCCAGCTTGGAGGACAGCTCAGAGCCTGGCTGCTGCAAGCTCTCCAGGAGAGAGAACAACTCAACTTGTTAAAAATAATCATATTATAGTGTGTCCTTAGGTCTGGTTTAGGAAAGCATTTGGAATGCTTACAGGTTTGGTTTAAATCCAGAAACTGAACTAAAATTAAGTCAGGAACTCTCAATATGCCATTATTCTATAAAGACCTTTACTTCTGGTCAGTCATAATGAGAAATTCTGTGTTGCATAGTTTGAGCTTGACAAACAAACAGATTAAAAGGTTCTATTAAATCCTGCTTAAATTTCAAAAAAAGGTGAGAATATTTCTTACTGACCATAACTGATATTTTCATCCCTGATTTTCTCTGACTTCCAGCCTTCGAGGCCATAGGCAATGTAGATGACATTGTCTGTTGTAGATGACAATTCCACCCCCCAAGAATATTCCAAACAGAATATATTTGTCCAAAAATTCTTCCAAAGTCAAAGTTTAATACTTCATCTGTTTCTTATTCCTGAGCCAAGAACATCTACCTGTGAAAAGTTTCCTATTACTTTATATAATGAAACCACATCATAGCAATCCTTTTGCTGTTTCCCAAGAACCCCTACCATTAATTTCCCACACTAGGTAAACTAGGAAATTAGTTTTTCCAACTCAAAATTGGAAATACTACAGAGGTACATTCTCAGATGAGAATATTCTGTTGTAGAGAGATGTCCAACCTGATTTTTGTATTACAAACAGTGTAAAATAAAAAGAAATGAAACCATAAAGAGTACAAGTTCTGTTGGAAGAGAGCTACAGCTTGCAGAGAGCCCAAAAAAACTGAGGATATATAAAATGCAGTAGACAAAAGGATCTAATGCTGAACTTGTATTAGTTGCAAACTGCTGGATCAGCCTGCTCCCTCCAAAGTCATTCATTTGGCTTGAGGGCATTTTAAATAAGCTTTTCATGCTGGAATTGCTACTGTATAGCTGGAGAATAGCAAATGTTGACTTTAAAAAGCAAAAAATAAAAGCAAGTTGGGCAATTGCAAGCTGGTAAATCCAACAATGGGAAAAGTTCTGAAGGGAGAAAAATTAATGGTTTAGAGGATGGTCCCTAAACTGGGACAAGAAAACTGAAAACACTGAGAAGGGAAAAACTGACTCATGAAGGCATTTAGAGCAAGATGTGCAGATTAGCTAAAAGTTTATGCCAATTATTAGAAAGATTTTAGCAATTAGAATTGTAACAGTCTGAAATAGCTTTATGATTGGCAGGAAAGAAATATGACACTAAAAAACTCCACAAAACCCCCCATTAAGAAACTCCTGTCATCCTGCTGGGAAACTGGGCACTACAGAGAGTGACCAGGCCTGCACCAGCAGAGGACCAGAGCCAGGAGGCCTCTCCAGCCACGTGTTCCAGGTTATCTGGAATTTATCTCAGAACCAGGATTCTTGTCTGTGGCGGCCTACCTGAGCAGCAAAGAATGAAATTCTGGTTTTCATTAGGAGTGCAGTTTTTTGAGGACAAAACACATTTTTCAGCTGTTGTGTATTCGGTTCTGGGGAGTAACAAATATGACAAGGCATAGATGTTAAGTTATTGTTAGCAAGGCAGAATTTTAGCAATCATACTCAGTATTTACAGGCTTCTGAGCTGAAGGAAAAATAAAGGGAAGGGAGGTGGGAGCCATCAAGAAGTAGAAAAATAAACATCCCACCCAATGGTCTTTTGAAATCCTAGAGCTGAACTGCCAAGTGCTGCCCCTGACCCAATAATTAGTCTGGGCACTGTTTATTTCCCCCTGGACCTCCCAATGAACCTGTGCTCATGCTGCAGAACTGGAGTGAACAAAGCAGAGGGGCAGCCCATCAGCCACAGGCAGGACAGGGCACAGGGCTGCCCTTTGTGTCATCACTGGCACCAAGCCCAGCCTAGCACAGCAGTGTAGCCACCTGGTTTTACCAGAAAAACTGACACTAGGCTGGCTCTGACCGTGATAAATGCATAAGCCAAAGGTTGGAACCCTGATTAACTAACATATTTTCCAAATATTCCCATCTTCCATCACTTTGTTCTGTCAGGAGAGGCTGGGCAGCACCACACATCCCCCACAGGCTGGTTTGCTGTGATGAGAAGTGTGAGGGGGCTCCTGCTTCAGCTCCTGGGACTGACCTGGGCTTCATTTCAGTACTGCAGGAAAGTTAATAAGGCCACTTACAGTTTACAAACTACCTCCACTTGCATTGACCACTGTAAGCCTCAAGCAAAGCTGTCATGAGGCTTTTGTAGGGGAAACCTTAAGGGCTTTGGCTAAGGCTTGCTGTCAGAAAACTGCTTGAAATGAATTCAAATCACCAGGCTCCCTTACTGAAGGTCAAACACAACATTTGCAGCTGGAATTGCCAACACAATAGCAACATGAAGGGAAAAATAGAGACTACCTGAGAGGAAGATTCTCTGTTAGTGCTTTACTGGCATTTGGGGAAGAGCAAAATGGGAGGGGGCAGGCAGAGCCACAGAGCCTGTCAGAAAGGTGAAACTTCCTTCAATACAGCAGTTAGCCCAAATGTCTGAATTTACTTTAAAGGCTGAGTCAGCCCATGCCAGTGCTGCAGGAGGAACCAGGCCTGACCATCTCCCTCCCCTGTGCCCCACAATGGGCAGGTTGTCTCCTAGGGAAGGGAAATCTCCCCATCCAGCAGAAAGAGCCCCAAAGGCTCCTGGCAGGCAGCCCCATGCACCTTCCATAGCCACCATCCCACAGCCCCCACCAGCCTTCCCTCAGCAGGAGGCAAAATCCACCCAAAATGTGGCTGCGGGTGTCCTGAGGAGCCAGGACATCCCAGGGGAAGGGCTGTGCTCTATGGCAAAAGGGTCAAAGTGAGGACATGGCACGAGGACATGGCACGTTTTCCCTCTTGCCTTGTCCTGTGACACACTGCTTGGCACAGGGGTGACTTCCAGAAGGCTCTGAACC
>VXBB01022874.1:985435-998959 GCA_013399915.1 Illadopsis cleaveri
AAAAAGAAAAAAAAAAAAAAAAAAAGAAAAAAAAAAAAAAAAAGGAGGAGGAGAAGAGGAAGAGAAAATCAATACAAGCTGTCTTCAGTTTAACCAGAATGTTACAGTGAATAGGTTTATGAAACCTCCAGTAAAGAGGAGCACAATTGCTCCCACAACAGCAGAAGCTGCTAAATTTTAGTGTAGTGTAACTTTCTAAGGTGTCATATAACAAAAAGAACATGCAGGTGTTCTTGCTGTCCAAGGACAGTACTTGTATTAGAGTGTATGAATTACTAACCTGGAATTAACTCATCTGATCTAATGCAGGGGTTGTGACAGCAATCACTACTCTGTGCTACACAAGAAAATAAAAAACCTGCCTCACACATGGGAAGAATAAATAGAGATAATAGGAAGTAGCTCTTCCCATCTCTCTCAGCAAAAAGATTTATCCACTGGAAGAAGAGTTTACACCCCATCAAGCCTTTTTGGTTAAAGTGTATGGATTTAAACTACACAAAACCATAATTGTCTACATTTTCTTGATAAACAGTTCAGTCAGCTTAATGAGCACTGGTGAATTCCTGTCCTTGCTGGTGTCTCGTAGCTGTCAGTCCCACAGGAAAATTCTGAGTTGTATGAAAACAGAATCCTGCTCCTGATTTCTCTCTCTGTTCCCTTTCTTCCTTACATAGATACATGTATATCCTCATTGAACCAGCTGCATGATCCTGCCTGACAAAAACCAGACAGATACCAAGGTACAGAAATAGGGGCTATGGAAAATAAGCAGATGGTCTTTCTTTACTATGCAGGTGCTGTTCAGCAATTTCTCCCACCAGTGAAGCTGCTGTATTTTGCACAATGTTTTCCCAATTCACCAGACAATCAGGAGCAGCACAACATGAATGCTGTGTTCTGCTGAGACAGCAGGTTATCAGTGGTGACTCTGAAGCTTGCTGACATCTGACATGAATTCCTGGCACGCTGACGTTTTAAAAATCGATGGGGACAGACCTCAGAGTAACAGAAATAGCTGTGAAGTTTAACACTGCTGAAACTGTTCAGGCTTGATTGGCTGGTGAACATGGAAGGTCAGAAAGAGGAGCACTGGATCCTCATCAGTAGGAACAGAAGCAGATTATTATAGAAAAAAAAAAAAATCACCCTGAAGTTTCATAGCTTACTGTTCCTGTGAAAGAGCCGAGATCAGGAGATGCATAATGTGCAGCAGACCTCTTCTTTATTAATACAACCTTAAGCTAAGGATGAAAAATGTCTATTGGCATACAGAAAGGCTCAATGGAGTGTTATAAAGCCATTACTTGACCTCCATTTTTGATAATTTTAGAGCAGTTCCTAAATACTTTTTTTAAAGGAAACACTTTAGCCATTTAAAGATTGTTGATGTTAATTAGACTTCACTCTTTGGAGTGGAAGTGGGGAGGGCACTGTTAAGCTCCAGGAGAAAGGCACCTATAAATTTAAGTTTTACTTAAAACATGGATGTAGCCTCTTTGCCTTCTTAATAAAGCAAGTATCTCTTCAATCTAGACCAAATTACACCCTAAAAACTGCAAACCACCTGCCTGCAGAACTGATGAGCCCAATTCCTCATTCATCCTGATCATTTATATGTTCTAAGAAGGCTCACATAGAGAGAAACACCTGAAATATAAAAGAAAGACAGCAAACATCTTTGTAAGGCTTTGAGAAAATAATAATAGTAAAAATAATAAAAAAACCCCAAATTACATTGTAATTTTCGTTTCTAAACACAAATAGGAATGGAAGCTGGATGACAGAAATTGCTGACAGAAGAGGGTGAAAGCACTTGCATCACTATTTTTCAAAAGAATCTTGCACTTATAGGTTAAAAAAAGGCCTCATGCTTTAGAATACAAGTAGTATTGTAATCTTTTTAATATATTTTATTGAAACTCAGTAAAAGGACATTGTCAAGTGCTTTTATGCAGTTTCTAATGTAGGTGTTTCACTCTCCATTGATTGTATAATAACCTCTCAACAGGTTGAAAATATCTCTTTCTCTGTTCCCCTGGTTGGTAAACATGGTTTCTACAGTTATGGACCATGAGCCAGGATGGTAATGGACTTCTAAATTCAGGAGCACTCAAAAAATGTATCAGTGGTAAAACTAAAGTCACAAATCAGTTTTCCTTGAACTTCAGCCTCTGTATTCACATGTTTGTGCTGGTGTACTAACATTATTTTTTTCACTTATCTCCTCAGTTCAAGTAATATTTTTTCATACCTTGCATAATGTGCCATGTTTGCAAACAAGTTCTGCATTAATTACTGGCACCATGGCATGCAGGATGCCCATTTTGGGAGGGAGTTATGGGTTCAGAGTGCCACAATCCCACTTTTCCTTGTGTTTGAGCTGCCAAAAAGAGAAAGAGACCCTCCAAGAGCCATGTGTTTTCCAGCAGCTCTTCCATAAAAAGCAGACCTGTTGCCAGCTGTTGGGTGCACATTTTTCTCCCCCAAAAGAGAGGGACTTCCCCTCTGTGTGGACTCTGTCCTTTACCTGTCTCCAGCTCCTGAAGGGTTCTGCTCTTCACAAGGTGATCTGTAGGGGAACAATCTCCTGCCCTTCCCTAAAGTGTGCTGGAAAACAAGGCCCCACACACACCCCATGAGAGGAGAGGCTCTGGGGAGGCCTTTCTGGTCTCTCTGCAGAGTGAGGCCTCTTGCTATGGATGGCCAATGAGACCAATGTGCTGCTCAAACCTTGGGCATAACATCTCTGCATTCCTTGCCCTGTAAAACTGCACGGCCACCGTGGAATACCTGCACAATGACACTGCCAGCTGCACCCAAAGAGGTGATTCCCTTCTCCCTGCAAATTCTCTTCATCCATTCCATGCATTTTCTGTTTAAATACCTGATGACTGGAGACTCAGTGTGCTGAAATTACCGTATCTAAAAATATCCCAAGCAGGGAGGCGCCCCATTTATTTATTCTCAGAGAATTTTCTTTTAAACATTATTTTGTTCAATACTATTTAGCCAAAGCATTTAAAAGTGAAGCCAACAAAAGCATATACAAACAGAATGCTAATGATTTGCCACATAGTAGAGAGGTCTTTGAGTGATTTCCAAACTTATAGGAAAGCAACTTTCCCTTTTAAAGTATAACAAAATTTTCATGTCAGTCCATCTAACTCAGGTTTGCACAAAGTCATTCCTGTTGCAGTTTACCTCTTACTCAGCTGCCTTCTGGACTTACTCCAGTGATTCCCAGAGCTGTGGGAGGAAAGGAAGGAAAGTTTTCTGTAGATCCAAAAACTAAAGATTTCAAAAGCCTGGAGCTCTTCAGTGGACACACCATTAATTGCCAACTGAGCACTTGGTGAGAACCATTTTTCAATGTATCTGTACACGACTTAGTTCAGGGTTTATTTTTAGGCTACCAGATTCTAGAAGGTTTGGGATACAGTATGTCAAGAATATGAAACCAATCCCAGACAACAAAAGTAAAAAATCAAAGCAAATGTGACTGAACAGAACAAAAATAAAGATCGTGTATTGCATGGTGATGGGTCAGAACATACGATGCCCTGGGCAATATCTTCCTAGAATTTTTTTAGAAGAACAAGCTGTCCCCTTTGAATAGAACATTCAATACATTCCCTGCAAAATTTTTGGGATTTGTGGGATATGTCCTGCATATCCCATGTGTCAGCAGAACCTCTTGATTCCTCCTTGGCTGTTTTTTATGGTTGAATCCCTAGGGCCAGACACTTCAACTAATCAGAGCATTACTTCCTGGCGTGCCTATTTCTGGAAATCAGAACAATCCTCTGCCTCTGAAATGCCAAGCTCCTCTCTCAGATGTGATGCCTCCTACTAAAACAAACAGAGATATTTATGGCAGACATCACTGAAATATAGCACACACAACAAAAACCAGAAGGATTTAACAACATGATTTAAAATTGAAATCCATTTTGGGAAGACAAAGCCACACAGTTGTAAGTGTCCTTTTCTTATTTCTGCTTTGTAAGGACAGTAGATGCCATGCATAATACAGCTTTTTAGTTCTATGCTGTTGACAGCATTTAAGAAAACAAAAAACTCAGGAAACCAAGATATTCTTTAGATTTGAAATTCTGGGAAACCCACCAGATGGATGCCTTAGTGCATGAGAGAAATATTCTGACTGTAAATGTCATCATTTGAGAGTTGCCTCAAATTGAAAGTTTAGAAGGAATTGAATCCCTCTGCTTCTCTCTCCCAATCTATGCTTCTAAAAAATAAACAAGGACTTATCAGTCCCCGTGATTCCAAGGACAGTGGATTATTTCAAGAGTGGTGAATGCCTAGAGGCATAAACTCTTCTCTTGTCAAGTGACTTATAATACATGGGCAATGAATAAACCCAGAAAAGATCTGGATTGAGCAAGAACAGATTCCCTTACAGGATAAAGGCCAGTATTCACTAAAAATGTGAGAGAGTAAGATTCTCAGGTAGCAACAATGAATTTGAAAGTGAGAGAAGTGTAGGAGCAGTCTTGAGTCCAGAGTCACAGGCATGGCTTGGTTGCTGCGTAACCTTAGGCTGAAGTTTTGGAAGTGTACGTGGCAAAGGATGTAATATTCCTTGCCCTGACAAAGCTGCAAAACTTGAAATTCTTCAGCTCAGCTCCCAGAAGATTTTTCAAAAATCAGCCAGAGCAAGCAATGCCCGAGTTTCAGGGCAGGCTGGATGCTGACAGCAGCTGCAGAGCTACTGCAAGGAGCTCAGGGTCACCAGGGAGAGTGAGTGTGCCTCCAACAGGACATCAGGAGCATCCAGGGTAGTGCTGGAGGCCTTCCTGGTTCCCAGAGCACTCTGCAATCAGGACTGAGAGGAGGCAGTTTAGAGATACACAACCTCCTCTTCCACTGGGCTTTCAGTCCTCGCAGCACAGGACAGAGCCAGGCCTGCTCAGCTCACAATTCAGTGTTTAATTCATGTCTCCCTCCAGGCAAACAGTTACTTTGGCAAGTCATTCTTGCAACTTCCAAATAGATTTAAAGGAACCTAGACCATAAAGTCTGAAAATTAATAAGTGAGTTCAAAAAATCACTTTTTTAGTGGTTAAACCTGAGCAAGGAGGTAAAATGAAATGTGGTCCACGTACTTATTATTTTAAAACTTCATTGGCCTGTTGTATTGAAATATCCCCCACTCTATCTGATTTGGTTACATAATAATCATTCCACTGTTTCCTAATACAAATAGGCATTGAGTGCATCTTTTTAATCCAGGCCCTTTCTCCAGGTATTCTGTAAAGTGAACAGTGACACAACATCTCAGAGCACAGTAAGACCCTTGATTTTCATTTCAGAGAGTCAAAGTTCTATATTTGGATTTAATAGCAGTTAATTATTACAGATAACAATGTAGCCTTTTAACAGTCATGAATTAATTTACTTTAATAGGCAAAAAAAAAAAAAAAAATCAATTACCCAGAGAATGACTACTGAGGTCGCAGTTTGTCGTGGTTTAATGTGACTGAAACCACTTTTAAGCTCAGCATCCATCCCAGATTGGATACAGCACATGCACCAGCTCAGCCCACCAAGATCCCCCCACTGAAGCTGTGTCAGAGAGCAGGATGAGAGCCCCAGACTCTGCTCCTGCTCACTGTTTGCTAAAGGCTCTCTGTAATTCAGCTGCACATCTCCCAGGCAGGATAACAGAGTGAGGAGATCTGGGGAGCTCAGTTACTGTGGAAAACATGAGAACAGAAACATCACTGACACTGAGGACAACCTCTGATCTCAGAAACCCAGGGACCTCTGTCCACGAGCGCTGGCTACCGTGTTAAGAGAAACCACTCTCTCAAAGAGAGAAAGAAAGCACTGTCCTTTACTGGCCCCTTTGATTTTATCACCTGTCACAGCATCAAGTGCTCCTTTCAAAATTTGTGAGACTTGAAATATTATGGCCACACAACACCAGACTAAGAAAACGACCTTTTACCAGTTTTGTTTTTTTTTCCCCAGGTAAGGCAGACATCAGGAGCAAAAAGTATCACATTTGTGAAATCCTTGTCAACACTTATTCTGAGGACAGAGATACTACAAGGAAAAAGCATTTGTCTCTGCTGATTTGTTGTTTTTGACACTGCTTCATTCTCTCTGAAGATAATTTTAGGTATTAAATACACCAAATGTCAGCCTGCTGTCTTTTCAGGACTCTAATTCTGCGATTGACTTGAAAAAATACTATGGAGTTCCTATTAGTTCCTATTAAGGGCCCAGACTCAAAGGAACAAAGACTAAGAATTAAAGCAATGATAATATTAGGTTTTGCTTTATGCCTTTTCACTTATAAGCACCAGGCTTTTCATAAGATTATCCAAGGGTTTGTAAGAACAATCCTTTTTTAGGTCTATCTAACACAATACCTATCTTTACACAACTGCAATGTGAATTATGTGAAAAAGTTACTAGACCTGGGGTTGTGCAGTCAGCCTTCTTTAGGATTTATGAAAAAGCAGTGACATTTCTCTATGGACATTTTTGAACTCTGCTCATTTGCAGGGAAAACTTTGCTTGTGGATCAGAATTCTGCAGTGCCAAGCACAGAACAAAAGACAGCCACCATCTCACCACCCCAAAGACAGGCTGTGCTCCCCCTGGACCTGGGCTGCTTGTCCTGAAACATATTTCAAATAGAGGACTGGCTATGTGGAACTGTCTGAATGGGAGACGGAAAACACAGCTGCAGTAAAACAACAACAGCAAAAAAAAATAATGCAGTGAAAAGATCCCAGACAAAGATGAAGAGTTTGTTGTGAGAATATGAAAGAACTCGACAGGAATTTTGGACAAAGCATTCCTGGAAAGGTGCTCAGCTGTGGGTACAGTCAGGACTTAAACCTCTGAGCAGTTTTCTTCAATAAACAGGTTAGTTACATCCTGTGCAATAAACACATTAGGGGCAACCTGGATGGTTTTCAGGTTTTCCACCAAGGAAAAGGAACTCAGAACAGGAACAGGACCTCGTGTTTCATTCATCTAGTGAGGACAAAAGTTTTGTTGGCTGAACAAATCACACCTGGACAAAAGCACACTCAGTCCATCTCAAGAGTTGCATAAAGCAGAACTGCTGTCTTCTAAGAAGCTGTTTTCTATTTAATATATGTACATATAAGATATGTATATATATGTTATATGTATATATATGTATAAATAGATATATTTATAAATACATATAAATATATATATTTATATGTATTTATAAATACGGTGAGAACAAAGACTGCCATCCCAATGGGACTACTGGCAATCCAGAAGTATCAGTGTGTTCAGGAGGGATGCCACTTCCAAGGAGCTGATCTCCATAAACACACTGCTTGTATTTTATTAACATTTTGAAGACTTAAAGGCACATCACAAAACCACATACTCACATTAGAAAGATGCTTCTGTTTCTAACTTAAAATCAAACGATTCACCTGATAGATCTCCAAGCCTTTTACAGCACTGAAATTCAGTTCTCTTAATGAGAATCAGTAATTGTAGATTCAAAGACTGCCCAAACCAGTCAGCAGGAGATAATATGTAATATGTAACCACAGGAAAAGCAAACTGGAAACAGAAAGACCACTGGCTTTCATAAATCATTTTTTGACAGGAAGGTTATTTATCATGGGAAATAAGCTTAATCAATAATAGAGTGAAACAACCTTAATAAAAAAGGGAATCAAGCTCGGTTCTGTTAGAGCATTATAATTAATGTGGGTAGGGGGAGCGAGAAGAGGCAGAAAGAATTGTTACAGAGAATTGTTATTATCCTGACAAATGGATTCTGGATTGTTTCTAAAAGTTCATTTTCATCTAGCAGCTTTGAATGAGAAAGGATCAAGGATTGCATTTTGTTTTCTTAGAGGTAATGAGAAATTTTGAGGGAGGTGCCCAATGAAGGAAGAGTTATTCAAGGGATGAATATATTTTTATTTGATCTCAAGGGAATGATGTAACCAATCGTGACTATATTAAAAATCAGCTTCCTTAAGAGATGTGGGGACACTGTGTTTTTCTCAATTTATTTTTATATACAAACAAAGTCAGTTTCCAAAAGTCATCCTTTTTTGTTCTGGGTTGATTAATTTTATAAATATGAGAGGAAAGGAAAAGCACCCTAGAGAAATTTCAGAAGCTTGATGAAAAGAAGTGTTTTCATCTACATTAAAACACAAACACTTGTGTATAATAGTTACTGTTTTGTTCAGTCACTTTTCATTTATCTTTCCAACTATTTTTGCAGGTAGATGATCATTCCATCAGATTTTGAAAACATTTAGCAAATTTTCTGAAAAATATTGCACAACTTCCTCTGCAAAAGGAGAAACCCACATGTATGTACAGTGTTCACAGGCATCCCAAAGGGAATATACATCCCAAAAATAAAATGTTTTTCTCAATCCTCTTGGCCATATCATCAACATATGTATAAAGAAATTGGGTTGTTAATGCTTAATAAAAAAATTAGCACAAAATTTGTATTTGAAGCAAAATCAAAAAGTGAAAGAAATACCAGTTCCTGAAACAAGTTAACAAAGAAGCCACAATTTTCTGTGTAGGACATATGGTTACATAACACCAAAAACACATTCATAGAGAGAAAGGAAATGTGTGTAAAGGTAAAAATTATGAAAATGGGAATGGAGGAATGAACAACAAATTTGCTGGACTGACTCAGATTCTGTATTTCAGTTAAAATATCCAAAATTCTTAAACCTGGAGGTAACTGTCTACCGAAAAACACCTCAACACTCCAAAGGTTTTAATACTTTAACAATCAATGTAATGATTAGCATGCCTAGCCTCATTTTTGAATTTCAGGAGAGTGGCTCTTTTGCCTCTACAGCAGACATTTTGTTGCTGTTCCCAAAGCCCTTCTGAGCTCCACTCAGTATTCCACTGACTATTCACACACAATCTGCAGACAAGCCACAGGTCAGGAAAAGCAGAGCAGCAAAATAATTCTTATCCAGGAGATCATTTGAAAGCCTCTTAAAGTGTTCCCAGACAATTTGTGAAGGGAGAGAAAAAAAGATTATGAGGTATCCTACCTGTTCCTGTTACAAATGATTCAGCAGCTCAGAAAATCACTCTTTTTTAGAAGACAGATGTTGAAAACAACAGAATTTTTGGTGGTTTATTGTGAAATTCCTAACTTTATATTATATCTCAGGATAAAAAAAAAAAAAATCAGGTAACTTTTTACACAAGCCCTACTCTGTTGTAATTTCAGGTTTTATTCTGCTTGGTCCTACCATGATTAAACTGGCAATGTTCCTGACAACATTGAAGAAACTGGATGAGGACCCCTATCCTTCAGGAACTCATTATTTTTCCACTCCCACTTTATGTCAATAAGGAATCTCAAAACTGAAGTAATTTAACCATAAAGTGGCAGGAAGGAAGTATAAATATCAGCTTTTCAAAGTGTTGGAGCCTACGCTAAATTCTTCTTCAAGTTCCACTGGGAAGAGTTTCAATAACCCAGTGTATGATACCAGCCAAGAATTCAGCCTGCTCTTCCTTCTCCATCCAGCACTGCCACCCAGCCTGAAATTAAACACTCAGCATTTCTTCCTTCATGCTCTGTTTTAGTGCACAGCATCACTGATGTAGAGCTGGGCCACTGTTAAATTAATTACACGGGAGAATGGAGAAGGGAACTCGTTACTCCATTGTTACTGATAGGCAGCAGCAGCACCTACTGGTGCCCTCATCCATTCCCTCTGGAGAACGTTCCACTTTAATCATGCACACTGCAGCACTGCCAATGTGCTTCCTGCTCCTTTCACAGCACCACAGTGAGGTGTTTTCTCCCTGTCTCTTCCAGAAATGCTCTCCTCATTGTAAATGTGGACCACACAGAAGTGGAACCCAGTTCTACATTGGTGTGTACTTTTTACAAAAGTCATTACAGCTGCAGAAGAGGAATCCTTTTTCTGCTGGGAAAGACATGGCAGTAGTGATTGACCATTTTTTTTTCCTGGCTTACTTGCAATAAAACATTTATTCATAATGCATGTTTAGTGCTGCAGGTGGCATTGTTACTGTTCAAAGAACCCTACTCAGCACATAATGTGGTCGGCACTTCGTCTTCCTGAAAATGAATCTTGAAAACTTCTTGAATTATATATCTCCTCCTGCTTTTCAGTAGGTCCATAATTTTCTTCAGAAGATGGATAGTGGATAGCAGCACTGATGAGAATTAAACTAGCAAGGTTCATGTTAAGAACATAGTCAGTAAATCAAAAACTGAAAGTAATGTCAGAGATTCAAAATCGTAGACTGACACTATTCTGAGATGCTGCTAATGATGGAGTCAGGTAATGAAGCCATGAGGTTAAACACCAGCCTTTCATAGACACTCACCTGTTCAAGTATCAGAAACCTGCACTCGCCTCCTAGGAACTGTGAAATCACCCTTGCTGCTTATATGGACGCCTCAGTCGATTAATTCTAAAAGGAAGAGCCTGTATGCAGCAAAAGCCATAGAGCTGCTCCCTCCAAAGGCCAATAAGCAATGCCAATAACCACAAAGAGCTTTAGGAAATTACTGCTGGGGTGTTCTCCAGCATCACAAAGCTACATGTTCAACCAATGGAAAAAAAAAAATAGATCTCCTTATCTTTAGAAATTTATTTTTTTAAAATCCCCCTAAAAACTGTCACTCCAAAGCTATCATATTCACCTCTAAGAGTGATCATATTGATCCTGTTTAACTGAAATCATTCATTAGTGATACTTGGCACTCATATCAATTTATTGGATAAACATGTTCCTAAACCATTCTGTTTTGCCGGTGAATAACCTTGCCAAAATAAGTTTCATACCAATCCCTCCAGCTATCGATGTGAAGCAGAGACTCTGCTCCAGTTGTTGGTTCCTTATCGTATCTGTAGGATAATAAAGACCTCCAAGAAAGGTAGAAAAGAGGATTCACATCCCATACATGTAATATTTCTGACTTCAATTACGTGCCCACTCCCTTCCTTGTGTCATAAACTGTTCTACTACTCTGTTCTCAAATCCTTTGCTGAGGAGAACCCCACATGGGGTAAATACTGGTTTCAATAATCATGGATTGGGCTGTTAATGTTAATGGGAGCCTTGCAGCTCTGTCTCTGTGCACACACAGACTTCACCTGTGTGCAGGGCTTTGGGCTTTCAGGAGTGTCAGGCTCAGGAAATTGATAGGCTGTGTTCCTGTATTGCCATTGCAGTGCATCCACATCTGTCTCTATGGGATTGATGTCCACAAACCAACATGTGGCAGGATAAGACGCTACCCTGAGTTTATGGAGGTAACCATGTTAGCTCATGAAATGCTCAGCACTAGAAAGCTCACATCTACATGCAGCAATTTTCCTTTTTTAAAAAAAAAAATGAGGCGCTTGCATTTTCACATGAATTTAGTCCTTGTGAAAACAGCCTGTGAAAACAGCTCTAAACATCCCCTTTTCTCATTTATCTACAGAAGTGACACAGGACAAATGGAAGCACCGTGACTGTCCTCCACAGAGTTCACCGAAACCTCTCAACCTTGGCCAGGATAAGAGGGTAATTCAAACTTGGTGTCAATAAAATCATCACAGGCTCACTGAAGTTTCCCAGTGCAATGGTGAATTCTGGGGCATATGAAATAGGGGCTAAATCAAATCCAGCAATTTTCCACTGCTCTGATACCTGCTTCCAAAAGAGGAAGAATTTAACAAACCAGAGCTTCAGTTGATATAAATCAGCACCATTCCACTGAAGCTAATGCAGCTGCATTGATTCACAGCCACTGAAGTCTTGGACTCTGGTCTCAGAAATATGATAGAAAAGTTCCATTTGCTAATGTAAATGTATATTGATGGTTTATCACGTAAATTTGTTCAGGAAAATGCATGAATCAGTGCTGCCTTTTTAGTAATAAATCGCTATAACAGGTAGGAATAAGTTTTGAGCTTTTAAAGAACCTGAAATATGTACTTCAGTCACGCAGTAATTCTGCAAGTAAGCTCTTGCTTTGAAAAACACCTTTTTCCTTAGTGCCCCTCTCTTGATGCAAGCCCAGAAACTGCACCACCACTCCTATGACTGTAGACAACAAATTTAAAACACCCTTAATTGGAAGCTGAAAAAACTAAGCGTGCTGCACAATGGCTGAGACACAAGACTTATGGTTGTTTACTGTAACACTAAGACAGTCCCATTAACAAGAATGATGGGAAACTGCATCCTGGCATTATTCTTAGCAAAAGACTTGACAAATATGTTTTGTAAATGAAGGAACTACAACAGAGAAAACATATAATACACTTTTCCCCTCTTTTTTCCCAGCGAAATGGTTGCATGTTTAATGCTTTATACATTATTCAAGGCTCCATTTTCCAGGGTTCATCAATAGCCTAGTCTGCAGCAGCTAGAAGCTTGTAACAACTGACAAATGTAGACAAACATGCTGCTTAACCCAAGAACAGTGGGTCAGAGAACAAACAGGAAAATTTATTGTCTTTGCTATATTACTGTTGGAATGGAGAAGTAAATGAATACCATACGTTATAGCTTATCACTTACAGTATGAGTGTATCATGAACAGCCCAGCATGTCCTGCTTAAATAATACTGATGGATAACATGCAGGCAGCTTTTGTTCACTGCTGAGGTTTTGTCTTGTCTACATGTTGTTTAGACTTATTTAGGGCTAGAGGAAGAGACAAAAGAATAGCAAGAGCCATGCTAGAGGCTCATACAATCCCCTTCCTCCACGTAGCCATAATGAATCCAGGCTGTGCCTACCCTGGAAGCTATATTGCAGAGAAATATGGAAGCCTTCTTGGGGTAAAAAGCAGATTCCACAATATATCCTTAGACCAGACATTATGTTATTTCCCAGCTGCACATGTAAGCAGCTCTGCAGAGGACAAAGGAGAAAAAGGAGGAGAAAAAAGGTGGTGGCGGGGAGGAATATCAACCTGAGTTTTATTGCCTCTGCCTGCTGGAGAACTGTAGGGAGATTAGCAATAATTTTTATATTCAGCACTGTACCTCTGAAGGTGACTCAAGAACTTGTGTGAACTAGAATTCTAGCAGAGCATAAGCAAACCCCCAAACTTGTGCTGCTGTTTCCCTCCTGCCCTCAGCCTGCTGTTTGGCCAGACCATTCCAGCTGTGCAGGGCAGGCCCTGTGCACCTCTGGATTTCTGCATTAACATCTGCAGCACGATTTCTCAGGTGTCTGCTGTGAGGGGATCACTGCCTGAGGATCTCATCCCACGCTGCCATCACACTATTTCAGACTTTATGCCGGTGCTGTGTGAATGGCAAATGGGGAGGAAAAGGCACAGCACACTTGAGCAATGGAATTCAGAGCCATTTGATATTCACCCTGCTATTGTGCCACAGAAACTGCAGGGCAATGTCGAATCAAGCCCCCCATGAAGAAATAATTTGACAACATCAGGGATCCTTTTAAATTATGATTAAGCTTTTCTCTATTCAATGGAAAAAATAGAAATCC
>VXBB01022875.1:0-11543 GCA_013399915.1 Illadopsis cleaveri
GTCCCCAAACCATCCCAATCCCAGGGGAGCTTTAACCATTCCAGTCCCCAAACCATCCCAATCCCAAAGGAGCTTTAACCATTCCTATTTCCAAATCAATTCCAATCCCAAAGGAGCTTCAACCATTCCTATTTCCAAATCCATCCCAATCCCAAAGGAGCTTTAACCATCCCCAATCTCAAAACCATCCCAATCCCAAAGGGGCTTTAACCATTCCTATTCCCAAACCATCCCAATCCCAGGGGAGCTTTAACCATTCCAGTCCCCAAATCCATCCCAATCCCAAAGGAGCTTTAACCATCCCCAATCTCAAAACCATCCCAATCCCAAAGGGGCTTTAACCATTCCTATTCCCAAACCATCCCAATCCCAGGGGAGCTTTAACCATTCCAGTCCCCAAATCCATCCCAATCCCGGGGGAGCAGCCCTGGCACCGTTACAGGACTGGGGGTGGTCTGTGTTGAAACACTTCTCTGTGTGGTTTTCAGGCATGGAAGTTTCTTTATTCTTTTGAAATCAATGATTGGACTGAAATAAGTTATTGTCTGCCAGGAAGAAAATCAGGGAAGTGATTTGTTTTTTTAAGGAGGAGGTTTTGTCCCTTGGCAGAGAACTTCCTCCTTTAATGTCAGCTGCAATGTTTGCCCTTTGGAGACCTCCAATCATACCCGCACACCATTAAATAATGGCCTGAAAATCATCCTACTCCTTCTCTCAGCTTTAACACTCAAACCAGGAGCTCGCTGCGACTTTGGGCTCATCCCCAAACCCTGTCTGTGGCTGCTCTCTCCTGGTCGCTGGCTGGAATTGCTGCTTTCAGCACTCAAGATCGTGTTGAAAGGTGAAACTCAGAGCACCTGGGATTTGTTGTGGCTTATTTCAGGACCGCCCCACTTTTTCAAATCTGCTTTAGTGTGAAAAAATTTTTATAAGGGAAAAAGGATGCTTTTTTTCAATCAGAAAGTAGCGAGGAAGATAAAATTTTGAAATTCCAAATTCTTGAAGTGAGTTAGAGTTTTGAATATGAATATTAGGAAAAAAAACCCAATAAAAATATTTTCAGTTCATTACTAAGAGCTTTTTTAAATCCAGGCTCTGATCCATCGAGTCTTTTTATAGATTTTTCAGGAACTGGACTAAAAGCAGCTCAGACTCACAGAATCACAGAATAACTGAGGTTGAAAAAGACCCTTAAGATCATCGAGTCCAGCACTGCCAAGGCCACCACTAACACATGTCCCCAAGTGCCACATTCACACATCTTTTAAATCCCTCCAGGCACGGGGACTTCCCTTTCCAGCCTGTTCCGTCATTCTGGCACAAATTTGTGCTCTGTCCATATGCAGCCAGAAACAGGTTGAAATATCTTCACTTTGATTCCATGTACTGCCGTGTTGTGCTACTTGCATAAAAAAAAAAGTTAAAATTAAATTTAAAAATCGTTTGAGAACTAAAATGATCAACAATGTCTCTGAAAAACAAAAAAAAAAACAAAAAACCAGAAAGATTAAAACACTTGACTTTTTTGTTTAATTTCCCCCTTTGTTTTCACTTTAAAAATATGAAAAGTACCAGTTCTGTTTATATAATTTTAATTTTAGGTGTTTTGGGGTTTAGGCAGCTGCTTAGCTGCTATTTCTGTTTGTAGATCAATTAGTTATGTTCTAAATGGAAAGCAGGAGGAATTTTTCATTCTTTAGTGTTCTAGCCAGTGGGTCCAGGTAACCAGGAAAGGCAGCAGAGTTGAAGTTTTAGCACAAACTAGATTCTTTATTATCTGGGCTTTAATCTTCCTGTGATCAGCCTTTTGCTCTCACCTCTCTAGGCCTGGAGAAGGCAAAGCTGGGTTCCACAGTGTCCTTCTCCTTTGCTTCCTGGATTCCTGGGGCACCTCTGCAGAGCTTAGAGTGCAGCAATAGGGGGAAAATATCTTTTCTCTCCAGCTAAAATTTTTTTTTCACATCCCTTTCCTTACCTGGGAAGAGTTTCCTTCATTGTTGAAAATCACTGTTGGGTGATTTTTATGGAGGAGCAATTTTCAAAGGTTTGGAGACCTGGTGATTGCAGAGGGAGTCTATAACAGAAAAAGTCTGCAAGATTCAGATTGAAGTGTTCAGAAATCTTCCTGAGAACGTTATGTTCTGGTGTGGTTTGTTCTCAGATTTTTGGGGTGTGATCCTTAGGAGTGAAGGTTGGAAGCAGCCTGAGATGTCCTGGCCAATCTTCTCTGGATGATACAGAGGGATTGCATTGAATCCTGCTAAACAAAACCTCCTGCAGATTGGGAGACTTTGTACTTGACTGGTTCTAAAGCATGGACAGAGATTAAAGAGTCATCTTTAATTGGATGCTTTTTTAGGGTCCAAAAACGTTGTGTGATTGCTTTTCCTTCTGAGTATTGTCTTATGCCAAAATACTCTCCTTCTCTATCTCCTGTAATTTGTCATAAAATTGCTATCCTAATCTTAGGGACGTGGTGATAATTTCCATGACAACACGAAAAGCTTCCAGAAACAGAGATTTCTGACTAAATATATGAAGGCTGTTGAAAAGTACAACTGCGAGAATTCTGCCTACCCACTGTAAATAACAGACAGAAACGTTAAGGTTACATGAGCTCATCTTTTGAAACTGAAATGTTCTTCACATCATGTTGATTTACTGAATGTTGGGGTTGTTTTTTTTTTTTAACTGGGTGAACAAGCATCTGTCCAAACAATAACAATAAGCCCTTAAGATGCTGATCCACAAAGCCTTGCTCTGTGTCATGGTCTTAAATAAAAATACACAGAACAAATGCCCAGAACTGAGGCTTTCTGACAAGATGGCTGGAAACAATTGAAACACTTCTAATCCAGCATTTGAGCTGAATGTAAAACTCTGTGAAGGTGCAAATGTCAATGAAAACTGTGCTCAGATCTCAGCCTCCAGTTCCAACCCATGATAAACTAAATCCTAAAGCCTCATGTTTGGAAATGTTCAAAAACAAAGAGGCTCCAGCCCTGAGCTGCCATTTCCCTTGCTGGCTGATCTACCTTTGATGGAGTATCCAGTTGTCTTGGTGTCTAATGGGTTTTTAGAGCAGTTTTCCAGGATTTTAACCACCATTCTCTGTTAGATGAACAACACCCCTGTGTCTGATGCATTCTGAGGCAGGATCAAGACAATCCTTCAGCAGATTAAAAAGAGAAGAAGCCACTGGGCCTTGCCCAGGGGTGCAGCAGGGTCAATTCCATGAAGTTCTGTACTGGGTATGGCTGTCCCTGAGCACCCTAAGGTCGACTCCACAATGGCAGCCCTGTTTGCATGCTTTCTGGGCACACCCTTCGAGTTCTCACGTGCTTCTTTCGCGACACGTAGTCCTCGTGGGCGTCCTTCGCAAAGCTGAGATTCGAGCCTGGCCCCACGTTGGGCGCCAGTTATGGCCATCCCTGAGCTGCTTTCCAGCTAGCNGGAAGGAGTCACCTGTTTAATAAATGCATTTATGGGTTTAGAAAAGCTCTCCCTGAAAGCCTGTGTGCTGCCCACACACTTTGCAGTGACTAACAGTTCCTAATTCATGCTAATAACTTCCCAGAGGAAAATGGCAATGCCTGGCCTTTCACCCTGCCTTGCTCTTTTATTGTGGTTCTCTTTAGAGATCTCCAGCCGTGCAATTTAACCTGGTGAGAGAACTGGCCATTCCCACCTTTCTGCTGCCTGGATAAATGCTCCATTTGCATGGGAAGTCATGCAAATCAGCTGTTGAATTTTTGCCTTACTTAATTGCAAAGCTGGTTACTGCTCTGTGTAAACAAGCTGATGGTGTTTTGTTTGCTGACAGGAAAAAAAATACAGAATTGGGACAGTTTATATTTGGCAATGCTTGGTTTTTGTGGGTGGCTTATGGCCTAATCCTGATGGAGACAGTTGGTTTCTATTGTATGCTAGAAAAACCAAGATTTTAGAAAAGAAATCCTGACTCTTCTTAGTGTGAAGTGTTTGATTCAGACCTGATCCATTTTTCCCCCTTCTGTTATATTAATAAAATCTGAAGTAGCAAATGAAAAGGGATTAATTGCATACAGGCATCCAGCAGCTTTGGTTCTGTTTTCCCAAATTTTCTGTTGCTACTTTCATTGCTAAAAGGCTGTAAAACCTTACGATGCTCGGTGGGTGAAATTTCATTCGTTTCCCCTTTCATTTGCAGAGGTGGAAATAATTCCAAAGGGGGAGGAAAATACACTTTTGCATGTCAGTTTTTCTGTGTAAAATCTTGTACCCTGAGAAAGTCCAGGAATTCCATCCCTGTCTGTGGCAGCACCCAGGGACAGCAGCCCTCTGCCCACAGCATGAGGAGAATGCTCAGGATTGGGGCTTGAGGGGGAAAAACCCCCTGGGAAGGGCTGGGGCATGTGCTGCACTATGTGAGGCACTTTGCCAAGCAGTCTCAGGTTCTCCAGACTCCATTCCCACCTTTACTCTTTGCTGTCACAGTGTGGCTCAGGATGCTCTGAGTGCTGCCTCTGAGCAGCTTTCCAGAGGGTTCCTTTGGAGGTGTCTGTCACATTCCAGGGAATTATGCAATAAAACCTACCCTGATTCCCCTTGCAGACTTTGTGTGTGTGTGTGTGAGAGATAATAACAGGAGATTCCCATCTCCTGGTTATCTACAGAAATGGGAGCTGGGCACCTCCACTCTGTGCTTCAGGGCCTGATCCACAGAGAACACCTGCCTGGACAAGTATTAATGATGTCATTTTTGGGAAAAAGGAAATCCATCTTTTCATCCAACAGAATCTTAAATTGGATCAGCCTCTCAGACTTCCTGTGATCCAAAGGACATTAGCACAGCCCCATGACTCCTTTCCATTCCACAACAGCCTGTGGTATTTTAGTGATAGGGAGCTGTGGGGAGCTACATAAGCCTTGTTGTTCTGGGCCAAAAATAGTTTCACAAGAAGTGACTCCTGCCAAAGAATTGGTTCTCTTAAGTCACAGACTTTGGCCTCAAAGTGTTGTGGAATGCCATGAGCTCTAAATGCAGGAGCAAAAACATATTTGCAGGCAGAGTTTTCATTTGATTCTATCAGTGGGGACGCCGAGTAGTATAAATAAATGAATTTCAGGAACAGACTGTATATAGCTCTAATTAAAGGAAGATTTCAAAAATTGCCAGATTAAGTAAATACTGTATTAGCTCTGTCTGTTAGAGCCATGGCAAACCAGCCTGTTTGGGAGCTGAATTGTTTCCTGGAGGCACATAAGAAGAGAGTGTGTTCTACATGTTATTTCAGCACAGAAAGTTTGGGATGAGCAAAACGCTCCTCATGCCCAAATTAAGAGCCCAAATTAAGGGTTTTATGTCTGCTCTGCAGCCTGTGATGGTTTTCTGTGCTGGGCAGGAATTGCCCCTCAGTGACTGTAGTTACACAGCTCCCAGAAATGTTTAATGCAAGGAAAAACTCCTGGGAACGGCTGTAGGACATTTCACCTCCAGCTCATTTTGCTTCTGGTGTCTCAAACAAGAGAGACCCTGAACCATGGGGAGATTTGATAGAAAAACAAGACAAATATGATGCAGTTGTACCCCTCATCTGTGACAGCTCCTTGGTACAGCCTTGGCTCAGAGGTTTTGTGCCACAGGAAGAGCCACTGAAGCTTCGGGTGCTCAGTTCTTGAGGGTGTTGTTTGTCCCACTTGAATTTTTCAAAGGGGTAGTGGTAAGCATTAACATATGTGGGCTAATCAGATCATATCCAACCTATTTCAGCTGAAAATTTAATTGAAAAAATTGAAATCTCTTCATAAAAGGAACTGGCAGGGTCCGTCTTCAGGTCTTTGCAGCAGAAGTTCATGTAATGTACAGCAAAGGCTGAGGCAAGAAAATCTCTCTTGTAACATGAGGCCAGAGCTCATCTCTTCACACTAAATATTTGCCACACCAGAAAGTTGTTCAGACTCTCCTTACAGGATCTTTTAGACAAGGTTTTATGTCTATTGTGTAAGGTTGATATATATGGTGTGTCCAAATAAGGGAAAAATAGGTTCCTCTCTGAGGCACAATTCATCTCACCCTGGCAGAGATATTTCCAGATGTCCAGGATAAGACAAAGTGTGCCCTTCAAGCACTCACTTCTCCAGCTTGTAGAGAGAAGTTGGAAAACTGGCCCTCAGATATATTTATGTGTGCTCTGGGGAGATCCAGAGGTACTGACATTAATCTGGGCTGTGTGCTCTTCAGGGGTGCCAGCAGATAATCCCTCTGTCCAGCTCTTTACCTATCAACAAATACAGAATGTTCTCACCCTGGATTTTCTGTAATGCAGATGAATAATTTCAAGTGTTACAGTCTTAGAAATAATTTAGGGAACTTTCATTATTTGTGCATGGTTGTAGTGTCACCCAGAAATATGTTAGAAAAAGACAAAGAAGACATTTTAAAATTTAGGACAAATCTGAAGAATTCAGTAAGGAACTCTCAGCTGGGATTCCTGAGTCTAATTACTTTGCTTGGATCTCGCCTGTAATTTATGGCAGCCTGTCCAAGCAGAAATCATTCTGGCAGTGTTCCAGCAGACTGACAGGATACAGGTTAGAACCCATCCAGCTTCCAAAGAGATGGTTCTTCCCTCCCCACTCCCTTTCTTTCCACATTATGTCTTCAAAATGAGCAAGGCCAGTGCTGAATCTGAGCTGAGGACTGAGACTTTGCACAGTCTGGTCACGTCTCCTGCCTTCCCCTGCCTGGTGAAGTGCTCAGTGCACCACCAGTCCTCCACAGATTCGGTCAAAATCTTCATCTAAAGGTGAGGAAAAGCAGAGTTTTGAGGGGAATATTATCACTGACCCTGAGACTTTCCAGTGAGACATCAAGCACCTTGTTTGCCATTGCTGTCTGCATTAGGAGTATTTTATGGGAACTGCTGCTGGCTTCATGTCACCAGTTTGGGGGTGATCTGGGTGTTATCTGTGACAGCTGCAGATAAAGAGGGTCACCTTCCCTTTCAGAGAGCAGGTGTGCTAAGGAGGAAGTCTGTGGGTAACTCCTGTCCTGTAGGATAACAGAACCATTAGTGTGGAGACAGAGGAGTGACAGAGGAGTGGGCCAAATTCTCTCCATGCCATCCACACCTGACTGGGCTGATGGAGAGGAGCACTGGGCTCCCAGTGCCCACACTGGGCACACACTGACAACTCCAACATGGATCTTTCAGCTCAGACCGGGAGACAGAAATTGAAAATGAAATTTCTGAATTGAAATGCAATTTCTGGTTTGAAAATGTGGCTGAGCAGAGCCCAGCTCCCTGCACCAGGATGTACAACAGCACTGTGGGGAGCCTTGGTGCTGGAAACCCGGGGTATGAAATAAATCCGTTTGGAAGCACGCAGGCTGAGTTTGGATGCAGGAACATCTTTGGTTACCAGTAGGTGTCATCGCAGGTTTGCAGTCACTTGTGACAAGCACCCAAACCATGGCCCGGCTCCTTGAAACTTCACCTGCTGCTGTGGATGAAGGCAGATTCTAGTTTCCACACCACTGGGAATCCGTGGCCACTCTCCTCAGTAATTCCTGCTCAGTGCTGTTCATTAGCTAACAAATTTGTCCTCAGCACTCCAAGGGGTGTGCAGCAAGCAGCTTTGTGTCTTCTGGGCACACATTCCACACACCCAAAGAGGGCACCTTTGGGAAGGCCTCTCTCTGCAGTGGAAATGGGACTTGGCCGAGGTTCCCAAATCACCACCGACCCAGCCAGTGTCAGATTTCAAAGAAGCCCAGGCTGCTTGACTGCCTGGAGACTGGAGCTGGAAAAACGACCTTTGTATTGCTGCTGTGTTGTTCTTTGGGTGGATCTGCTTTCTGCCTCGTGGCCAGGTGGCTCCAGGATGTTTGTGCCAGCGGGAGGGACACGAGCAGCCTGTGGGGCAGGACAAGGAGGTGCAGGTTGCAGTGAGGCCCTACCCCCAAATATCCAATCCCACCTGAGCTCCTATTTCCACATGCTCTCTCACATGGGCATGAACCCACATTTGTACCCACTCCAGGCTCTTTGGATGTCACAGATAAAAAATGCAATCACAGCTTCAGCCTCCTGTGGTGGCACAGGTTTCCTGCCCCCAGTTACTCCTGTCCTACACAGAGTATGGGTGGGAAATGGATTTGTAGAGAATTCTCAAAGCCTGACAGAAGGCCGGCATAATGTGCATCTGTATGCAAACCTTGAGACAAGAAATGCTGATTTAGAAATGCTATGAAGTAAGACAGACATTGCTGAGAGACAAATGGAACTAGAAACAAGTTTCAAATGATGGCTTTGCAGATAAGACTGGATACTTTGAAGAAATAGAATTATGAAAGGTGCGTTGTAGTAGGACTCACTAAGGGTGATTTTAGATGATTGGCTTTAAGGCATTAATGGCATTGTGTGGCAAAAGCTTCTGCTTGTGATGGCGTGAATTATAACATCTATATTGTCTCACCCTTCACATGAGACTGAAAATGGAATAAAAGTTTTAAAACGCCCCTCAGTTGCCCCATCTCTGGGTCAGAAAAAGGGTATAATCCAACGAGTATGGGTGGCCAGGGCTGGGGCAGGACCAGGGAAGGTCTCAGGCAACCTGAGTAAGTGCCACTCCCACCTCCAGGCTTGCTGTAATTATCCTGCCCTCAGATCCCATTTCCTCTTTCAGAGCTGCAGCACAATGACATCCATACATGTGCTGTAATGTACTCTGGCCTTTCTCTTCCTGTGTTGCTCCTGACTGATTAGAGGAGAAATTCTTGTTCTCAGTCCCAAGGTATTTGTCCTTGCATCCCATCACCCTGATCCAATTCTCCAGAGGAATGCCATTCTCCCTGTAGGGCACTGTGTATCAATGATGCCTCCCAGCCTTACAGCACCAGCAAATTTCACTCACATGTTCTGACAGTCCGTGCCAGGGTCCTGCAGAAAAATATTTTACAAGATTGGCTGCAAGTCTGATCCTTCAGCAGTTTGAGGAACTGACCAATACCAGTCCAGTCCTTTTTGGTCCATTCTGCTATAATTTATTTTTTAAATAGTTTTCTATCTACAGCAAAATTCTTACAGCAAGCCTTGTTTTCTGTGCTTTAACTATGATGTCCCCAGCTGATAGTTTGCCAAATTCTGCCCTGATGTCCACATGGATCAATGACACCCCCATGGGCATCTGGGGAACTGCCATTCCCTGCCATTCCATCCCCACATGCCTGTTTGGATGCCTGAGTGGGAGAAGTCAAAGCACATAGTTTGGGACTTTGGTAGTGGAAAAATGTTGGCCTTAAAGTCTGGTATAAAGAACCCCCCTGCACACAGCCCTTCTGTCCCTCACACGTGGCACAACATTAACCTGAGTGGTCAGTGACACAGAAAAGCCTCCATGGAACAAGTAGGGAGGATGTTACAGAAACGAGGTACAAATGAAGAACCAAGAATAATAACACATTGTAATTGACTTGCAATTATAAGTTGTTATAATGCAAAACTAACTTGCTGTTATCCTTCCTTTAAAGCCTAATCTAGCCTAGACTCCCAATTCTCAGATTCCTGGGGCTGTAGAGGGCTGTTAGCCAGAAAGGAAGGTTTGCCATGCTCCTGCCCAGCGTTTTCAGCTGCAAGATTGAAAACCACAGTGTGGTTCTGCAGGGCAGCTGCAGGTCTGTTCTCATGGCCTTGTAAACCATCAGTGATCTGAGAACCGCAGCTGTAGCACCAGACAATGTTCAAGCTCCTTTTTTCTCCTTCTCAGAATTCAGGTTGAATTACCTTTCTTAAAAGAGGGTGGAATTTCAAGGCAAAAATTTATTCAAGAAGCTGATTCACTGAAATCAAGTGAAAAATCTCATGCACACAGAAGTACTGATAGAAGAGCAGGTTGACAATGGCAAGATTTCTTTTTTTTTTCCCCCTCTATAATTGCTTGAAATATGATGGTACTAAATTTATGTTTTCAAAATTTTTGGATGTCAAGAAACTCACATACTGGACTGGGCCAAGTGACTCCTTATAGTTCATTTTATTTCCTGCTCTTTTCCTCACAGGTAGTGATGATCCCTTTTTGGAGCATCTGGACTCACTGCATCACTGAGAGGTGAATTTGGTGTGAAGAGTCAGAAGATCATTCACAGATCCTGGTGCTTATGTAGCTGCCTTCAGCATCAGAAACAGCAGGGGGAGGGAGACAGGCCAAAGAAGGAACATAACCAGAAAACTGAATTTAAATAGTATGACCCAAATTTTCCATTACCAGTTTCATCAGTATCTCCTCAGTTGCTTTTCTGCCCTGCTGAGTAACAGCCCAAGAGAGTCCTGTTTATTTTTATGTGAGAGCTCTTTCTGAGACCTGGGTTTCTGGGCAGGCACAGCTCCTGCCATCACTGATGTTGTAATAAATGAAGATGTTTGGTGAGCTGGGATGTTCCCAGGGCACTGCCACATCTCCAATTCAGGGCACAGCAGGTGTGCAGCACTTGGAAAGCTGCTCATAGCATCTTTTAAACACTGCTTGAGCTGTAAAGGCAGGGAGATGCTGCTGCTGCTGGATTCAGGCTTTGTTTCACTCCCTGAATTCCTGTGGTCAGAGTATTTACTTCATTGTGCCATTCAAAAGCAGCGGGGAGGTAATTCTTTCTGTCTGTGTATTTTTCCATTGATGTTGAGCAGGCCTGGATGATTACATGGGCTGTGTTTTATTAATTATGAGCACTTAGAGAAAAAACCCCATTGCATTGTTGCTGCGGCGGGCGGGTGAGTGTGCAAACTCTCCAGAACAAATTCCCAGCTGTGCAGCTCCAAGGGCACGGCCACAGCACACAATGGAGTGTGGGGCAGCCAGTCCCCAGTGAATCCTGACCAAACCAGCTCCCAAACTGGGAGCAGCAGGGCTGTGGTAGCACAGGGCTGCATTTTGCAGCTGGGATTGTTAATTGGAATGCAGATTTCTGCTAACGGAGCTCTGGTGGCTCCCTGGATGGACCAGCAGGACCTTCTGTACCATAGAGAACCTACATGCACCTATAAATAATCCATCTGGCTGTTGCTGCAATAGCAGATTTGTTATGTGACAGCCCACAGGTGGATCAGGGCTCCCACACCCCCTGCAGCCCTCTGGCAGTGCACAAAAGGGAATTGGATATCCCAAAGACACCAATCCCAGTGGGCAGGAATTCTTGGGCCAGGGTGAATCTCACTGGGCTATTCCTGGAAAGTGAATGCAAAATATGCACGAGGAGTTTGAAAGCAAAGCAGAGAGGCCACTAAACAGGCAGAGCTCTGTTTACACAGCTCTGAAACTTTTTCCATGTCATTTCATGGAGGCATCCAGAAGATTGCAAGGTTACCCTGCACAACTCTCCCTGCATCTGCAGATGTACCCTGGGCTGTGGGAGACGGGTGTCCTGCTTCACCTTCAGGTGTGGAACTGCCTCCCCAGCCTCAGAGGTGGCTTTTGGGATGATTTTCAGTCTGGGTTGGACCCTCAGCTAACAAAAGCCGACAGCTGGATTTTATTTATTTATTTATTTATTTATTTATTTATTAATT
>VXBB01022875.1:11594-37460 GCA_013399915.1 Illadopsis cleaveri
TCCCCAAAACTCTCGTGGTGCTATGGCAATTTACACCACTCAAAAATGTGGCTTAGACACATATTAAAAAAAAATCCCAGGCTGCAGAGAGCATTTGCAACAGGAAACCCTGTGTCAGAGCAGTTATATTCCAGATCCCTCCCTTGGAGAATATTCACAAGGTGAAGAGGAGGCAGCCTGCCAGCCTGACCTTGTTTTAATTCAGCTCCCTGCGAGACATCAATCTGGGTTTCTACTTCTGGGAGTCACTTGCCTTAGAGACAGTTGCTCGTTCCTAGGTTTATCCAGAAGCTACAGAGCTCTTGTAGCTTTTGTTTGTAATTAGAGAGCAAAGTTTAATCCCCACTTCCTGCCCTATTAATAACAAACCATCAGCTCTTCTCCTGCACAGGGGAGCAGCAATTGAATATTGAAAACACTCTGACACCTGGCTTGCACACAGGGGTTTTGTTCAATAGATCTCAAAACACTTTGCAAAGGAAGGAAAAATCATTTTAATTTCACTGGGACTGAAGCACAGGGGTGGGACAACCACTCTGCAGTGCTCCTGGCCCCTTGGATTGCACTGCACCAACAGGAAAACATGCCCAACACACAGGGGATGTGAAGATATGGGATCAGAGAAACTGCTAGTGTCCCATAAAGGACATTCCAAAATACACAGAGAAGCACTAAAAAAGAGATTTAAATTAGGATCTTGCCGTTCTGTTCGAAGGCTGAAGCTGGATGCTGCAAACTGGTGGGTCTGGCCTAGGGAATTTTTATGTGGCCCATTTTAGAAATAGAATGTTTGGAGCTGTGGGCAAGAGTTTGACCTTTTCCTAAATCACTCCTATAAAGAGTTCTAGAATCCTCCTGCATCTTTAACCCACATCTTTATCCTGAAAGCATTAGAACTCTGTCTTAAAAATAGGATTTATACCTCTCAGGCCACAGAAAAGCTTGCTGTCCAGCTTTTCTGGCTGTATCATTCACCACTCAAAATCCACTGTTAGCAGCTCTGCTATTTAAATCTGTCTGAATCCTGGTGACAAACTGGCCTGAGGATTTCCTGCCATGAAAGGAGTTTGTTTTTTTCATGCAGCTTAGGGACGAGTGGTGTTGAGCAAGAGGATTTGTCAGCTGATTCCCCTCAGACATTTGTTATCATTTGGTGGGAAGATGCAGAATTTACTATTCTCAGCCGTGGGCTGATCTACCAAATGTCTCTGTGTTCCTGCCATGGGCTGGGGAGGGGGAATGTCCTTATCTTTGCTCCTTGGGATGAGAGTATTGGGCATAAATTGTGGGGTCACTGCACTGATGTGCAAACAGCCAGTCAGTGCAGCCAGGGGCTGCAGAGGTGACCCCTGGGGGAGGCCGTGTTCCTGTCACACCCCATCACATGCCAAAACAACAGCCCCACTAAGGAGCACGTGGTGCCCTTGCTCAGATGTGTTTGAGGAAGGAAAACAAGGATTTGGGGGGGGCTGAGTAACCCAGGGTGGAAACAGGGAGGTTGAGACTGTTGTGCTTGGCTTAAGAGAGAGGGCACGTAATGCACTTAATTGAGTGTTTGTGTGATTGTTTATGTTTTCTTTTTCTCTCAATCCTTGTGCCACTGATTAGAAGTTTGTGTCGATGGGAAAAAATTTCAGTAATTCCTCAAATTCATTTTGCCCCTGGCAGAGTAGGTGAAAACTACAAGGAAAAGGACAAACGTGGTGCATGGATCTGTAGAAATGTATTTTGACATGGAGACAGCCATGACTGAGTGTTCTGAACTTGTAGGAGGGCCTGCAAATGAAATCAAACCAGGCCACTCTTGATGCAAGACGTGATGGTTGGTCCAAAAAATCAAATGAATTTGAAATCTGCTTTAAACTGAAGTTTTCTGCACTGGGTGGAACGCTTTGGTGCACAGAACGGACCTGGCTGCGTAGGAAAAGATCCACACAGGAAGGGGAAGTAAATAGAGCCAGCAGTACCCCCGAAGGAATCCCATCTCCTGCATGTGCAGGGTGCAGGAGGGGCTGGAGCTGCACTTTGTGTCCGGGCACAGACATTGTGAGAAACTCGAGGCACGTTTGTGGCGTGGGAACCGTGCCTGGAGCCGAGCGGGAGCACAGGGAGAGGCAGAGGGAGCCCGGAGCAGGAAGTCCCTAAAGTCCCACACGTTTGCCCATGGCTCCACCACAGCTATCCCTGCTGGTCTGAGGCTGCTGGAGTATCCATCTTTTTTATTTTTCGGGATGAATCTCTCTGGATTTAGCAGCTCACCACTCCATGCTCCCCCTCTCCTCTCCCCATCTCTCCCACACTTTGACCTCACACCATGAAACTGTCAGAGTGAGGAAACAGTTTGAGCTGAAACATTCATTCCACATTACATGATTCCAGATAAAAAGCAGGAAGCATTTAACCCTTTGAGAGCCTTTTCCCTCATCCTGGGACGCCTTGGCTTTCAAACTCCTTGCAAACCCTGTGTAAGTGGGTGATGAGCACTGATGTTTTCAGATGTCTGCTCTTGTCTTACCAGTGGCTCTTCCCAGAAGCCACAGAACTGGGATTCAGGAGTGTCTGGACTTCGCAAACTGAACATAATCTCTCAGCCCTACCCAAGATTTTTGATTCTCCCAGTGCTAGGATGTATTTGCAGTGTGGGGGAAATGTGCATTTCCAAATGTATGAAGAGATGAACCTCTGGCTCCATGTGTTTCACTTCATTCCACGGTTTGAGGTTCAGAAGTGCAAATGGCTAAATTTAAAGCTACAAAAATAGATAAAATGAGGACTTTCAATGATTAGCACTCAGGATTTAGAAACAAAACTTCTTGCTTTCTTTAAAGCTGCCCAATAAATAACTCCCACAGAACAGCATTTATGTATAAAATGTATCATTTCACAGGCCTGACACAAATATGTATTCTGGCCCTTAAGAGCTGTTCTTTTGGCAGATTAGAGCTCTCCTGAGAGCCAGCTCCTGCTCTCCAGCACACACTGATGAACACTTGTCAGATATATTTGGTGTCTGGTGCTAACTCTCGGGTTCTGCACTCCACAGGAGGTCTTGGCAGCTGAAAGGGTGGAGGAGAATGGCAACTCCAACCCTCCCTTGCCAGTGTTTGCACTGGGAGCAGCAGCACCATGGGAGTCCTGCAGGAGCAGAAGTGACTTTGACTTTGGCCTGATGGAACCACGTGGGCTGGAGGGTGATGAGGACCTGGGGTTTCCAGCACTGCTCCAAGAGGATGTGCATGGGAAACACCAATGGCTTTCCCAGGCCTGGAATCTGGGTTTTCTCTTCAGCAAAGCATCTCCAGATGTACAGCTCACAGAAACAACATTTTGGTTCAGCCTCAGAGAGCTGATAGCTCCCAGTAACCTTTTTTGGGGCATTTGGGAGGTTCCTACAGATGTTGCCCTCTGCCACCATTCCCAGATGGAGGGATTGGAGCACAGACTGTCGAGGCAGAATTGCCACCATCACTTCCTCTGTATCCAGCAGCACCACCAGCCTATCACCCCTCCCAGGGCTCAAGGGAAGGTCAGTCTCCTTTATGGAAAACCAAAGGCAGACAGGAGAGTCATTTAAAGATTGGATTCCTCTTTTATTGCCTGATCCCACTGCTCTTTACTGACAGTCACAGAACTGCTGGGTTGTGCCCTGTCCTGCTAGGTAAAGAATGAAGAGTGTTGTTCATTCAGAACAAGTCATGGAATGGTTTGTGTTGGAAGGGACCTTAAAGCCCATCCAGTGCCCCCCCCTGCCATGAGCAGGGACAGCTCCCACTGTCCCAGGCTGCTCCAAACCCTGTCCAACCTGGCCTTGGGCACTGCCAGGAATCCAGGGGCAGCCACAGCTGCTCTGGGCAACCTGGTCAAACACTTTTGCTGACAGAGCATGAGCTTGAGTTCAGGTCCCCAACAAATGCAAAGCCATGACCTCCATCAAAACAGGGAGTCAAGAGAATGTGCTGTTACATTATTAATGTGATGTTCCAAATTAGCTTTTCCATCATGGCATAGGAAAACATTGGGTTTTGAAGTGAAACACAATGCAGAACAGTGAAGAGTGGTGGCCTCTGCAAGCATCTGGAAACCTGGATCACAATCAAAAGTGAAATAATTCAACTCTCTCTGTGAGAGTTCAAAGGCAACCTCAGAAAAAACACAACCCTTGCTTATCTGGTGAGCTTTCTAACCAGCAGAGAAGGTACAGAGTGTCTCCAGATTCAGCAAAACCCCCCCTGATATCTTTTCCAAATGACTGGTTAGTGATTGTGAGTGTTCTGCATTACTGCCCAGAGAGAAGAAAAACGTCCTTAGGAACAGTCTCCACAATCATCCCTCATAACAGCACAGACATGCAGAGTTCCACCCATCATCCCTGGAAAATGTGCAGCTTCCCCTGACCTGCTGGAGGGGCTGGGAAGTGTCTGTGTGATGAGATGCAGAGGCTCCATCTTGAAACCCTTTTGGATAAGAGGGAAAATGTAAAAAATGTATCTTCTAAAGGAGAGAAGGTTGGTGTGACAGCTCCTGAATGAATTGGATCCCAGGGTTTACAGTCTAGCAGCTCAGCTCTCTGCTTCATATTTGGTGTTTTTCCATCTGTAGGAAAAGGCATTATCATTGAGGATGAACTTTGTCCACTTCGTGACAGATAAAATTATTGCACCAGCTACAGATGAAGGGAGACGAGAAGTGGGTTTGCTGCATCATTTTCCATGCT
Organism: Illadopsis cleaveri; assembly: GCA_013399915.1. Classification (NCBI taxonomy): domain Eukaryota; kingdom Metazoa; phylum Chordata; class Aves; order Passeriformes; family Timaliidae; genus Illadopsis; species Illadopsis cleaveri. Next base: position 16,309 of record VXBB01022875.1, read on the forward strand.
CCTGTTTATTCCAAAATCTTCAATAATGGGCTAAAATCTGACAGAGCAGAAAATCACCAGCTGTTCTGAGCTCCTTTTCCACTTGCACAGCTGCTTAGAGAAAAGAATCTGTCTGATTAAACCAAAGGGATTTCAGAGGAAAGCAGCAAAATTTAAGAACTAAACAGGTTTAAGTAAGCAATGACTCTGCAACATTAATAAGCTCAAGACTGTAAGCACAAAAGAAGGGGAGGAAATATTGGGCTAAGCCAGTGAGAGCTCTTGGGGAGAAGTGGAAGGAATTCAAAGCACAGCGTTGTGGCTGTGCTTTAAAATGCTTTAGGTAAATAAGGTCAAAAGACTAAGTAGACACTCTTCTTTTGTTATAAACTCTGTTTGGAGTTCAAATATTTGGGAATAAATTTTAAACTAGCCAGCAAAAGTATGTTTGTAAGCCAAAGGAAGAAGAATTGCAGAAGTTTTTGCTTGCTAAGTGAAATGAGAACAAAGGCATGAATGGAAAGGGGTAAGGAGGGCAGAGCCAGTGAGAAATTATCAAAGGCAGAGTCCTGCTTTGTCTCCATTAGTGATAGATTGGATCATCTTCTCCACCCCATTGTCCCTGCTTTTGAGCTTTTAAAGTGAAGCTGGAGATCTTTTTTAACTTTAATTCCGTGGTTTTCCTGTGTGAGCCCCAGAGGAGACAGGCACAGCTCAGAAGAGCTCCAAGAGTCCATGAACATGAAATATTAGCAAGTATTTCATTGTGTTCTGCTGCCTCGGGGCCGTGTGCTGGCTCTGCAAACACAGCAGTGGGATTTTGACCCCAAATCTACTCTGCCAGTGGGCAGAGGGAAATCCAGCAGTAACAATCAGCTGGAAGCCACCCAGCTTGCCTTGGAAAACAATTAGACCACTGTGCTCTGGTACAGAGCAAGTTTCTTTTGTAGTCTTAAAAAATTATTCCTTCTTCTTCATTTGTACACCTGACACAAATCCCAGGAGCAGCCAGGTACCCTGGATACAAATATTTCTGTCTGAGCTGTTCCCTGAAATCAGGATCTGCATTTTCTGGTTTTATCCTCTGCTCCAGGTGTAAATATGGGACCCAAACAACCACAGAGTTTTAAAGGAATGCAGGAGCAAGATGTGAGTTCAGCTGTAAATATTTCAGCCATCCCTATGCAAATGGGGGCAATTCCTTTATTTCTCCTTGGTGATTCTCCCTGTGGATGGAGCAGTGTGTGACAGGTATCTGTGACCTATGGGCAGAGTAATTCAGATTAAGAGATCTGGCCAAGACCATCAAGCCAGTCACAGGAAAAGCTAAAAGTAGAACCTGATTTTCCCTTCTCCCAGATCACACTGCATTTCCATGGGGAAATGTGGACATGTGTGAGAAATGCAGCTGGCAGGAACACTGAAATAACCATTGAAAATACCTTCAGTGGCTCCCAAGCCTGTCTTGGTGTTGCTGTAATTGTGAGGTGCCAGCCTGTCACTGAGACTTTGCTGAAATTAAAGAGAACTTTTCCCAACTTTTAATTACATTCCTGTGCAATACAACTCACTGTGCTTTGTGCATACCTTGAGGGAGGTGTATGGGTCTGTAAGTTGTTGTAGAGAGTTGGGAATTAATTACAAAGGACACAGGGTTGGAGTTGCTCTCAAGTACTTGCTCAGCTGTGTAACCTTGGGGCAAATCACTCAACTGCTTTGTGCCCAAGTAAACCCAGCTGTAAAACCATCTTGAAAACCAGATGGTGCACAAAGATTTAAAATGCTCAGGAGAATGATGAGGGATGAGAAGAACAATTTTAAAAGAAGGCTTTCTGCAGTTCATTGCAGGCAGTATTGATTCCAGCAGAGTTAATCTGGACTAAATCAATAGAACTGAGAGGAGAATTTTCTTTGATAGCCAAAAACCACCCCACACTCTCAAATCTTTGTTCTCCCTCTCCACTCTTGACTTTATGGCAGCACTTTCTGCCTAAAGGGTTAATTTTAAACCTTCAGTAGAATACACGTTTTCCCCTGGCAGCCTGGAGTTTCTAATTCAGGATCAGGTTCTACATGACTAAACTTTGATCTCGTACAGGATTATTTTTAGGCACTTAATTCTATTGCATTCTTTTTTCCCTGCTTTTTGTGCTGCCATGCAGCCTTGCCTCTGGGACACAGGAAGGTGTCCTGGGGCTCAACTGCTGCACCCCAAATAAAAATACTGAGCTTTATTGCCTTCTGTAGATGGTTAGTCCTGGCTTAAAACCAGTATTTGTACTCCTGGTCACTGAACAAAGGAAATACTAAAGTTTCTGAAGCAGAATAAATGTTTGCCACATGTTAGTACCTAAGAGAAGAATGAAATGTTTCAATCTTTTTTGGCTTTAGCCAAAATGTAGATTTTTTTTTTTCTTCCCCACAGGAATGTGGGAATACTTATTTGCATAAGGAATATTTCCAAAGCAGGGTGTCTTAGGTTGTAAGAAAGGAAAAAAAATAGATTTTAGTGTAAGCAAGGAATATTTAAATATGTGACACCTAAAGGAGCCATTTTATTTACTACTCAGGGAAGACCTTGCATGTTTTTTATTAATCACTAATGAAACTAAAACATTGACAGGCTTGAATTTTGGTGACATTTCTTCTCACATCAGAAAGGGTTTGAGCTGAAGGAAGTTGCAAACAAATCTACTAAGTTGGAGCACAAATTCTCTTAGGTTTTCATGGAAACCAAAGTCAGCAAATTGTCTGCAGCAAATTGAGCCCTTGTTATACAGTACTGGAGCAGCAAAATTGTTAATTGTTGTTCAAAATTGGTGATCATTTTTCCAATACGAAAAATAATTCTGTTTCTGTGTGTCTTGCAAACTGCTCTATTTCATGTTATTGAATCTTTAGACTCAATCTTTGAGCCATTGAATCTCTAGATTCAATATTTGAGCTATTGAATCTTCACATTCAATATTTGAGCTGTGCTATTATTAATTTAAAACATTGAAATTCTGTGCCATAAATACCAAAGTGCCTGGGATTATTACTGACACTGCTCAAACACCAAATTGTTAATTAAGCATAAGCCAAAGTACAAATTCCTTGATATAACTTGAGTCCCTTTTTGGATGATCCAACTTTTCCCCTCCTACTACCACTTGAAACTGAATTTAAAAACAGGTTCAGGTCATTTGTGGGTATGAAAGACTTAAATGAATCAGAACACAAGACATTCTCAGATGAGCAGCTGTGGGAAACAATAAATAAAACAGAAAGTGAGCTGGAGATAAGGCAAATCCAGGTGATAAAATCATGGCTAGAGCTGTCTAAAATAGGGAAATGAAAAACACAAAGTACATTTTAAAGCCCTGAGCTATACAAATACTCATCAGACTCCATTTCCTTTTTTGCTGCTCCTAATGAGGAAAAGGTTGATTTAGCTCAGTCTTGCCTGATGAAACTGCAGCTGGGAGTGTTTTTCCATATCCATCAAACTCGGGTTTCCCTCCAGTGTCCCTGAGTATAAATCACTGAGCTTGACTTCATTTCATGGTCCTTGGATTGCTCTGTTTGAAGAAGAGGTTGGAGCACCATGAACTTTCCATGGTCCAAGCCTGTTCCTCCCCACTCCCAGTGGGAGCAGAGTGCTGGGAGCTCCCTGGTGTTGTTATTGGCTCCATAAATCAGTTTATGGGATACAGCCCCAAATCCTTGGACACGCTGAGGCACGAGCAGACGCTGCCACTGGGATCTGTCCTGACAGGCTGGGATGCTCTGGGAGCTGTTCAGGGAAGCCTGGGTTTAACTCAAACAACAAAATAATGAATTCCCAAAGCCAAAAATTTCAGGCATCATAAAACCTTTTCTTCTTAAAAAAAAACCCAGACAACCTAGTGATGAAACATATTTCTTGTGAAGGCTTTGTTTCTTTAAAAGTATTTTGAAATTGAAGTCTAACAAGTTTGGGGAAAAAAAAAATAAGAGTTTTAGGTGACCTCCTTGTTCTTGATCAGTCCATTTTTTGGCAGGTTTAAACCACTCCGATGTATTTTTCCCTTTTGCCATGTAAGAAACCTTCAGAAAAATGAGAAATGTCATGGAGAAACTGGCTAGAAAATGCTGCCACAAGTCTGTATTTTGCCCAAATAATCACTTTCAAAGCAGTCACTGTGCTTTTAAACAAAAATAATCTGAAAAAATAGTGATTTTTAAAAAAATCTCCCTTTAAAGGGACAATGTAAGGCTTAAGTTTGCATATGAACAGATCTCTCCCCATTGCTCAGAACTCTTTCTTTCAATTAATACTGTTCAGTGTTCATGCTCTTCATTTAAATGAATGAATTAATTTATTTTCCAGTCTTGCAATGAAGCAGATCTGGTCCATTTTTCTTGCTCAGTACAGCTCCCATCACTCTCCTCATGTCCTGCTGTAGTTCACTGCCTGTGTTTGGGAACACAACCATTCCCAAGGGAAGCCACATCTCTTAAAAGTAGGATTTCATTATTCTCCTTAACAAAACCCACTTTTTAACACCAAGTTATTTGACTGCATCCCTTCCCCCCAAAAAAAAAAAGAGAAAGAATTTGGGACGAGTGTCGCCCTGATTTTTTCAGCCTTCTGATGTTTACATTTTGTACTGGAGTTTTCTCATGCATTGTAACACAAACAAAGAGTGATGTTTGGTAAACTGTGCATTCCTTCCTGGGGGAAGGACAGATTGATAGACTTCTGGTTTGACCAGTGGGGTCAAAGAGGTGTCAACCTCATGGTCCAATCCCTGATCAAACTCCAAAACCTATTTAAACCCTAATCCCAAAATGAACTTCCTTCTTTCTCGTCTCACAATCTGACGGTGTGAGTGTGATCTTTTCGCCTCTGATCTCTTTTTTAAACCACAGTTTCGAAATCCTTGCCCCAGAGAGCAAATCCTGCGAGTTCCTTTGCTGAACAAGCAGGGGCTTTTTGAGAAAGATGTGAAGACAAAACAAAAGAGTCTCTTACACATCCTGCTGGCTGAATTGATGCCCCTTTTCCCCAGTTTGTTCCCTTTTTACCCAGGACTCTGGAACACAAATCCCGTGCGGCCGCGTCAAAGCGCGGTGGCGGATTTCCCTTTGGAAGTCAGCGCCTGCTTCAGACGCCTCTTCAAGTCCTGCATGTTGGGTGACTTGGGCCTCACCAGGTGCAGCCCCCTCCTCTTCTCCCCATTGCAGCTGCTGCAGCTCCTGCTGAGCTCCTGGCACAGCTGCTGGAAGGCCTCGTGCACGCCCTCGCAGCTCTCCCGCGCCGACACCTCGCAGTAGGTGCCGCCCAGCTCGCCGGCCAGCTGCAGCCCTTCCTTGGAGGACACCTGCCTGGCCCTCAGCAGGTCACCCTTGTTGGCCATGAGCAGCAGGGGGATGTTGGCGTTGGGGTGGATCCTGCGGATGTGCTGGTGCAGCGGGCGCAGCAGGCGGAAGCTCTCGTAGTCCGTGATGGAGTAAACGAAGACGAAGCCGTCGGCCCAGTAGATGGAGCGGTTTATCTGCTCCTGGCAGCAGATGCTGTCCGTGTCCTCCTGCAAAACAATGGGTTTGAACATCAGCAAACAGCCCCAAACAGAGCTCAGTTTGAACATGGGCCTGTGTAGGAGCATCTGTTGATGGCAGGGAGAGGGAACTCTGCAGACCTGAGACGCTCTAGGAACACGTGGGTTTATTGCAAAGGTCGTGGGGAAAAGGGCCTTGCCCTCAGCCACCAGCCTGGGCTGAAGGGAAGTCCCAAAGAGAGAGGGAGAGAGAGAGAGAGCAAGGGCAAGGGCAAGAGAGGACAAGGGGTAGGAGCAAGAGGGTAAGAGGTAACAGCAAGAGAGAGCTAGGTCCCTGTTACAATACATTATATCTCTTTTTGTGTTGAATATTCTAATTTACAGTGACCAACCGGTGCGGAGATTCAAAACCTACAGGCTTTGCATATAGCCTGTGAGAACTCCTATATTACCATATCACTCTGTATTCTAAACTCTAAAAGCTACTCTCTTATCTCTCTCTCCCCAGATACCTTGGTGGGGCTAACCCTTGGGTCCTTTGGTGTCCCTTGTTTGCTATTACTAAACCCACCTCCAATTAATCACCATCTTCCTGCCTGCCATGTTTACATCTCAAAGCTGGCTTTCATTTCTATTTCACTCACAGGTTTTATATTTTTAGAATCTCTTGCCAAGCAATCATATCTGTAAGCTTTTCCTGTCTCATCTTTCCCAACAGGCCTGTTTGTTCATGTGCTCCCAGAAAGCTCTCTGGATGTAGCAGGAGAATTCCCAATGTGCCAGGGAATTCCCAACACAGTGCCAGGTTGTCCAGGCTGGAGAAAAGGAGATGCAAGTGTAGCCCTGGTTCCGTGCCTGAGGTGTTTTGGTTTTCTGAAATTCTTTTCCCAGAGAATTTTCTGTAAACAGGAGAAATGTTTTTTTAACTGTACTTTTGTTATTCATTCCTTTCCCTAGGAGGGACTTCTCCTTGATGTCCCTCTGGTCTGACCAATGTGTTGAAGAGGTTTGTCTGTGTCACCAATCCAATTGGTCTGTGTAAAATAGTATAAAAGGGTGACACATCCCAAAAATAAAGGAGTCATTTTCAGCCTTCTGAATCTCAGAGTCTGTGTCGTTGTGGTGTAAAACAGTGTCATGCAAGAGGAACCTGGTCACTCCCCACAGCTCCCTGAAAGAATCTTGTAGCCAAGTGTGGGCCAGGCTCTGTTCCCTGTGACAGGACAAGAGCAAACAGCCTCAAGCTGCGCCAGGGGAGGTTTGGGTTGGATACCCGCAGGAATTTCTCCATGGAAAGGGTGGCCAGGCATGGGAAGGTGTAGCAATGTATCTGTACAACAGGCCACTCTGATGCACCAGCCAGACTAGTTGTGAGCAATCTTACCAAACCACCTGCAGTTTTGTCGTTAGAGCTCTCAGGAATTCATCAAGGTTACTGAGAAAACAACAGGATCAAAAATAAGAAGAAAGCCTGAGAAAATGTCTGCAAAAAATGTAAACCCTGGATGGGGGAAGCACAATGTGAGGATGGACATTGATCAGTTGGATGTCCTGAAGGATGTGTGCCTGCCTCAGGAAGAAGCAGCTCAGCCAACCCAAAAATGTGTGCCCATGTGGACAGCAGACCTAGAATCTATATCTGCCATGACATGTAAACAATAAATGGCTTCTGTTGGAATCATATTGGTTCATTATTTCAGTGGCCCATTTCCCCCCTGCAGGAAGGGGCTGCCCAGGGAGGTTTGGAGTCCCCATCCCTGGAGGTGTTCAAGGAATGACTGGATGTGGCATTCAGTGCAAGATGGGGATCAGTCACGGGTTGGACTCAGTCCTGGAGGTTTTTTCCAACCTCCCTGATTCCATGATTCTCTCTGGAAAGCAGGAATGTGGAGTGGAGAGGGGTCAGAGCAAATTGGTTGAAGAGAAAAGCCAAAATAGTGCTTTGAAAAATGAGTTCTGTATTCTCTTGTACCCAGCCAGTCAGAAACTCACACTCTTATTGTAGATAAAATTGTGATGGGCACAGTAAGAGCATTAAAAATCCTTCAGGTTTGTCACACCATGCCAAGTGAACAGTTGTCCCCCAAGGTGACTTTTAGGGCTTTTTCCAATTATTTACTCAATGTCTCCATGGACAGAGGCCCTCACTAACTCTGGTGAAGCCTGTCAGGTTTTCCTGCCTTGCAGGACTCCAAATAGTCAAAGTTATTTTGAAAAAAAGCAATTTGTTACCAAGAACCAATGACTGGAACCAAAAATCAGGTGAAATCTCATTGGTAATTTGTGGAGCAGGGATGGGTTTATAATTTTTTTTTCTGGTCACACATTTCTTGAGTCCATCACCACTCCTATTTAAAGCCCCAACAACCACCAGCTCTGGGAATACAGAGCTGAATACAGCACTGGGGGCTTGAGAAGAGAGAAGCTCACTTGTCAGGATGAAGCTATTTCCAGCTAATCCTCTCCTCTTTGCTATCCCTGCTGGGACAGGGAGAACCCAGGCAGAGAGTGAGATCCCTGCTGCAGCCATGCTTGCTTTGGAAGAACTGACACTCCTGTCAATATTACATTTTTTTTTATATCCAACAAGCATATTCTGTGTACAACTCCTCATGAAGCTGGTAGAAAGTGTGCATTTTAAGGGGTGTTCAAAACCACAAATACAGAGCTCAAATTTTTATTATTGTTGCTAAATTCTACCCAAGGAATTTTCATCAACTTCTGTAGGACTAATAGAAAACACATTCCATTATCTATTAATCTATATAATCCATATCTGCCATTCACATTACTTCTAACAGAATTTAGTGTTCAGCACTCTCCCCAAACAGATCACTTTTATTTAGACCTAAATATGAATTACAAAGCCTAAGTCCAGAGAGTAGAGGTGGAAAATAATGAGTAAAACTGATCAGTTTTGTTCTGGTAGATCAGAGACTAAAAGAACTACGGACAAGCTCCTCTGTGAGGAGAAAGGAGAATTTCTGAAGGGTCAGAGTGTAAATTGGGCTCAAAACTTCCCTCAGGAGTTCTGCCAGCCAAGTGTCCTCTGTGAATATTTCATTATTGCCCACAGAGGCACTGGCTCCTCACACCTTGAGGTTCTTTGCCCTTGCCAGCTCACAGCTAAATCCTGTGAGGAGTGAAATTGGTTATCAGATGCTCTTATCACTCCTCACCAAACCCCAAAACAGAGTGAGGAGAGGGACCCTCCCCAGCAGCCTGGTTGGGAAGGTTGATGAGTGTGAACTCCAGCAGGGCCGGGGCAGGCTGTGGGAAGAAGGGCAATTTGCACTGTTGGGGTCTGGGCTGTAGCCAGGCTGGGGATAATTAGCCACTCTCCATGTCCTGGAAGCTTCTTTTCACCAGAAAACCCCTTTCATGGCAAAAAAAAAAAAGCCAAAAAACCCTGACAGAGCAAACAAAAAATAAACCCCAAAACAACAACAACAACAACAAAAACGAATTGCACTGGCAAGCTTTGAAAATAGGTTTGGAGAAGGTGTACATTCAGAGAGCCCTCACAGCAGAAATTCCCCCTCACTCCAGCTAGGCCCACCCAGCAGTGGGACAGATGGATGGATGGATAATCCCCGAGTGCAATGCTTTATTCAGGAAATCAAAGGCTAATGGGCTACTTTTTAAATGGAAATCTCTGCTCCAGAGTGAATTTTGAAACACACAGGCCTTTGCAGTGTATAGGCCAAGCAGCAATGAATCACCCAACAAAACCACTCCCCTGCTTCTGTTTCTCTCTTACACTTTCACATTTCTGGGGGCTTGAATCCCGAGGGTTTCCACATGATTTCCTCCTGAAACACTGTATTCAGCCTGCACAGTGCAGGAAACTCTCTTCCTTAAGCATTTTAATTTAAAAAAATCCAGCCTTTTCTCAGTCTTAAACTATTTCAACACAGTCCCTTCAATTATTGCAGATACATCATTCAAAGCAACAGATAAGGGTAAGATAAGGGTGTCTGTGGGAGATCTTGTAACAGCCTAGATTGGGACAAAGAAAATTAAACTCCTTCCTAACTAATTTGAAATCATTTCTGACTAAGAAACCTCAGCTGTTGGCACGACTAAATTTTGTGCAGCTCCGGAGTCACTGGACTTAATTAAGGGCACAGTATTAATTTAAACAGGAAAATAGTATCTCTGTGGTCTGAAAACAGGAGTTTAATTATTCCAATCCCTCCTTTCTCCCTGGGACAGAAGAGAGAGGGGATTCCCTTTGTGAAGTGTTTATCAGAGGTGCCCAATCACCCCCCACAGCTCCTCTGTGTAGGCCAAGCTGGCAAAGGCCTTTGTGCTGCTAAATCCCACTTGAATCTTTGGAGAGCTTCCACTGCAGCTTTTGTTTGCTTTGGAGTGTGCAGAGCAAGTGAGGGCTCCTGCCCTCTGCACCCCAGCACAGCACAGCACAGGCTGGGATTGCAGCAGAGCTTTACACTTCAATCCACTTCCATCAGGGCAGCTGGAAATGGGAGCTGCAGGAGCTTATCCCGTTGTATAAATTCAGGGTGGAAGAGTCCTGAGGCACAGAGAGGCACACATGGGCCAGCGCAGATGGAACAAGGGCTGCAGATGCCCAGGGCATCCTGACACACCAGGAGAGAAGGTGGTGCTCCCTTCTCAACACATACTGGCCAAATCTAAGTTTAGACTGAGGTTAAGGCCACACCTGGAAGTTTAAGCTTGGTGGTGCAGTGAGAACACCTGATTTTATCATGAAATCTCTGCTGTTCTGTAGGAATTACGGGATTTCCACCATTCATGAAACCCCAAATCTCACTACATTTCCTGTTGCTTTGACACTATTTTCATAGTGAAATGAACCAGAATATTTTCATCTATTTCATCTATTCATCTATTTCATCTATTTTCATCTAATATTTTCAAGGTTTTCATCCTCTTGTTCTGCATGTGAAGCAGATCTTCAAGGAGAGACAGCATAAACTCTGCTTGGACAAATATTTCTAGAAGGAGGTTCCTGATGGAATATTAAATCTAGAATATAATAGAATCTTCAAATCATAAAGATTGGAAAGGGTTTTTAACATCATTATGGAATTATAGCATCGTTAAGATTGGAAAAGGTTTTTAATATCATAATAGAATTATTGAATCATTAAGATTGGGAAAGAGCTTTAATATCATTGAGTCCAACTGTCTAGAATGCTGATAGAAAAAGGAGTGTGATAAATGCTAACACCTTAAAAAAAATAGGAATTAATTACATTTAAAACCAGAGTAAGGAAAGCAAGGCAGAGCACCACAGCTGGAAATGACAACTGCAGTGGAACCCAGCCCCTAGGAAAGAAACACTCCTCTAAATCTGAGAGACTTTGGGTGTGCAGGAATGTCCAAGCTGAGCCAGCTGGGCCTCAGGGCAGGTGAGTTTTCTGCCATGCAGGGACAGAAACCACTTGACAGAAAATAAAACCACCAAGCTGTTGGCAGGAGGGAACCAGACTGTGATTTTACTGCTGTTCAGTAATATGTTGGAAATAAAATTGTTTTAATTTTGACTTACTCCTGAAGGGGCCTAATTTAACACCTTCAAGAGCTCATTTTGGTGGAGTTTAAGGTACCTTGATTAGTCTTGGGTTTGAGCCCAGGTATTTTCCTGCTGCTAAGCAGAGGTAATTACAGATGGAAGTGCTGGCAACAAACATAAGACAGAAGTGTGTAGAAAAGCACAGAGCAGTTGTTTTACCTCCAATGAGACAAAGGGAGTATCCTGCACCTGCAGAGAGATCTGCTCCCCATCTATGGTGAACTTCCTGGAATACAAAGCACCTGGGGGAGAAGGAAGATTGTTAGTCAGGGACTGCACCAGGGAACCAAAATTAGAAAGGAAAGGTCAAATGGGACCATTGAAATTCAGAGTTTGGGGGGGTTAGGATGTGGAGCTGCCTGTAGAAAAGTGAATGGCCCTGGAGTGTTTGTGTGACTGTTTGCTCAGTGGAGTGGGGCTGTGTTTGCTGTGTGGGGACATGTTCTGAATGTACAGCCAGCCTGGGGGCTGGGAAAGGGCCACTTGGGATTGAGTCACACACTCAAAGTGGACACATAAATCCCATTCAGGTTTCCAGTCCATATTGTTAACTTTAAATACAAGTGCAGTTCACTTTTTATAATCACAAATGAAGACATCCAGGTGTGGTTGGTGAAAGGACTGAGTGTTTCCTGCTGCATTTTTCTGAATCGCTTTAAAAAAAGGAAGTGCTCCAGTTCTGGACACAGGGTGAGTGACTCCATACAAATCCCCCAGGTGCTCTTTGGTGTTTGAGTGGTTTTAGCAGAATCTGGTTGAAATCCCCAAATCCTGGACACTTTAAACCTAACTTTGGTTAATCTGGAGGACACATATTCCCAGCCAAGTGCTGGTTCTACCCACCTAGGCCTGATCTAGCTCTGGTGTAACCACTGTTGTCCTGGGCTTGAACTTCATTTTGTTACTGCACCTGAGCTAAGTGACAATGAAAACTTAAGTCCTGATCTTATGAACTCTCTGTGGTTGTGACAAGGACAGCTTCAGAGGTTGATGTCATCGTCATTTTTCTTTAGAACTTAACACAAGTCACGTGGGGGTGTGAAGAAATGCTAATCCACAGCTGCTGTGTACAGCCCTTCTGTCCTGCCCCTGTACAACTGTCACTGCTGCCTCCAGAACAATGTCAAACGTGGGGGAATCCACCCACTGGACAGCAAGGAATTCAGAGTAACAGGGAGCCCAGCTAGTGACAGTAACGCCTTCACTTCTGAAAATCAGCTTTGTTCCAAGGAAACAAGAGATTTTATTCCAGTGGAAAAGAGTCTGAGCTCACAGAGCATTTTCAACAGAAGGAAATTTAGCACTGAATCCCACATTATCATACTGTGGTTTAACACTGTAAGGGGATCCAGTCCTGCTGGGATTTCGTTTTTATTTTAAAACAAACCTGACTTAAAGCTGTAAAGATGGTTTTATGAGAAGACCCTGCAACCCTGAACCAAGACCAGACAACCCTTTGTTCCCATTCTGTGCTGCCCTGCAGAACAAAGAGCAGGTGCTGCCAGGCTCTGCCCCTGCTCTGCCCAGTGATGCCTGGCACAAGGAGAGGCTGAGGGAGCCCAAGGGCACTGCCACCCGTTCCTTAGTGCTGGAATATTCACTTCTCCTGCAGCACAGCCATGGGCCTGGCAGCTGAATGGGGAAAGCACGTGGCTGCCAGCACTGGCTCTGGCAGCAGTCACTGCACAGCCCCCAGGTTGATGTACAACCTCCCAGAGAAGAGGTGACAGAAGGGAAGGAGCAAAAGTGCAGCCAACCATCAGGGTTACCCGGGGTCAGCCAGGGGGAGCTGCAAGGAGGAGCTTTCAGATTGCATTTCCTCAGATCAAAGGTGTCTCGTGCTGCTCCCTCCTCATCCTGAGCTCAGCAAGCATTTCCAAAGGGAAGCATTTTCTGAATTCTGCCCACCTTCACCCCAAAACTGTGAGGTGGCCAACGTGTGGGATGTGCAGTAGGGGTGAGCATGGTGCACATGGATCCATCCTACAACACTGGCCACATCAGTCAGTGTTTTCCTGGAACAGTTCACATGAACACACCATCTGGATTAAACAAGAAATGAATGGTTGCTTTGCTTGTTTTATGGGAGAGAAGGCTTCAATTTATAAGTCTCCTGGTTATAATAGCCCCTGAAATAAAGGGAATGCACAGAAAAATTCAGAACTGCCTTTTACACCCCTCAGAATTCCTCTGCTTTCCCTGGGGCTGCAGGGGGAGCAGCATTGGGTTTCTGTGGTTTAGTTGATGTGTAGGTTGTGCCTTGAGCCTGTGTTTCAGTATAGGTATGTCCCCAAGCAAACCTTTTATTCTGATCCTTTTCCATCAACTTGGGGAAAAAAAAAAAAACAGCCGAAAGGATCATAAATAATGAGCCTTTGATTTATTGCTTTCATAGCTCGAGGCTATTAACAGAAAATATGCACCTTATGGACATCTAACACCACTTGGCTTCCCTGTAATGTGCACCAGTCACAAAACAGAGAGGATTTCTTTTCCCAGCTCTCTGCAGTGCTGCTGGGGAGAGCAGAACTCACCAGTGTTGGCTTCGTAGTCCCCAATAAATCTCTTGGTGAGGAAACGCACGACCAGGGCTGCAAAACAAGGACAGAAAATGGGTCCTTAATGAGGGCCCAGATCCACCTTGGACAGAAAATGGGTCCTTAATGAGGGCCCAGATCCACCTCAGCACAACTCCTGTAACATCTTCCTGCAGGAAGGAGCCTCACATCATACCCAGTTAATCTGTGTTGTTCACATGCTATTCTGCAAGTGCTGCTCTCAACACTCACAGACAAAGGTCTTGGGCCAAGCTGGGGTTCCTAATACAGAGTTTTTCACAGCTTGTGTTGGAAATGAGCCCTCAGATCCAGGGTGGCACTTCAGCGTGGGATAGGGAGGTTGTTTCCCTGTGATCACAGGTAAAACAATCTGTCCTTTGCTCTGAAATAATTTAGGAAACGTGTAACAAGCCAGTAGACTGCAGCTAATCCAAATTTAAGCATTTTATGTCATGCAAGAAGTGAGGCTGATGGATGAAATGGTTCTTTCCAGCCTTAAAACCCCCCACAAAACCCATTAGTGGCATCTAATCACAGCCAGCAAACAAACTCCGTGTGCTCTGCACCCTTGGGTCATGCTGGAGCACCCTGGGCCTCCTTATTCACCTTAACCTGAGCTGCTTTCTTCAAATCTGTGATAAGAACATTGTCCTTTTCCTGCATAAAGCATTTAAATCCCATTGTGGAAACAGTAACATATTCCTGCGGTGCTTCAAACTCAGTGGATTCCCAGTAACTTGTAAAACCACTTAATTAAGAGTTAAATAAAATGTCTTATTCTGCAAGCAACATTATTTTATAATAGATTTCATTTCAAGCAATAATTTTTCTCACAGTGGTACTGGGTCATCCTTTAACACCCTTAGATGAAGTTGCCTGTGCAGCTGTCTTCAACAAACTCTTTAAAAATAATATGAAGATGTGGCTGCTTCAAAGCCAAAATAATCAAACGTTTTGCTGAATCCCATGGAACCACAGATGTAATAAAGCAATCTGCTTTTAATAATTCCTGAAATCGTGGAGCAGATATTCAAATGCACTTTTTACCCTCTTTTCTTCCCCTCTCCTTTGGAGAATAACAAAGACACATCTTGTATGCTGTGATTTGTCTGCAGAGCATAAAGTATTTACAGCAAGAGGATAAAAACCACCTTTGGGTGGGTGCAAATTTAGCCACAGTTAAATAATTTTGCACAAGAGCAGCCAGAACCATTTGTGAGTACAAAACTTGCTGCTGGCTGCTCACGGACCTACAGCAAATCCGCCTCACCAATCCTTAAATCTTTAAAATTTAAAGAAAATTTTATTTTCTTTAAAAATAAGAAGCAGACTGAAATAGTTAAGCCGGGACAAATCTCACAGTTCTGGGAAGGAAAAGGAAAGGGCAAGGAAGGAAAAGCAGGGCACACACCTGTGCCTTACCTGTCTTGCCCACGCCGCTGCCGCCCAGCACCACCAGCTTGATGATTTTGTTGGGAGCACAATCCAGCGCGGGGTACTCCGGGATGGGCAGCAGCAGGAAGTTGGTGGAGTACTGAGACATCGTATCCTCAGGGATGAGAAGCATGCCAGAAGGGATGGCTCTGCAGCCCGAGCCGGGGGAGAAAAGCGGGAGCGCGGCTCCGCGGCGCCTGTGCTCGGCTGCCTTTCCCCGCAGGGACAAACCCTCTCATCCCACTGGAGACGTTTTCCCGAGGAATGCGAGAGCTCCCGGCCTCCTCCGCCGGTGCCTGAGCTCAGCCAGCGCCTCGGGAGAGGCGAGGGGAACTTTTTGCTCGGCCCCCGTGAAAGCTGAGCCCGGCTCCCGCAGCCAATCACGGCGGGAGCGGGACATTCCTGCAGCCGGGCACCGAGCGGCGCCCAGCGCTGCCCATCCCTTCCCACGGCCTCTCTGCCTGCTGAAAACCTGCTAAAAACCTGCTAAAAACCCGCTTTGGGGGCTTTGCAGCCGTCATGGGAGCGCTTTCAGCGCGGCACGGTCACCCCACACTCTGCTGTGATTCCGCTTTGAATAATCCCGTTCTGCCTGTCCGGTTCCTTTCCCTTTTCACAGCCGCAGCCTCACACTCTGTTGTTCTCCCTGAGCCGCTGTGTGCGGCTGATGGGACCCCGCTCGTCAGGATAACAAACACTTTTCCATCCCCTCCCCGCTCTCAGAGCCCTCGGGCAGCTGTGGGATATTCCCAAATCCCAGCTGACACATGAATCCCCCGGGGAACATTTGATCCGCTGCTTTGTGCGTGCTGGGAGCCCTAAAGGCCCTCCGGAACGTGGGGTGGGGACACCGCAGGCTCCCCAAACACGGGGGAGTGAGTTTAGGGCTGGTGACAGGCTTGGGAAGGTGAGGAAGGACGGGGTGAACTTTCAGAGGGAATGAAGAGAGAATGGCTTCCCTAGGAAAACTGAGTGGGGTTTTAGGACAGCTGGCGGGGTCTGTGGGATGACAGCCTGGGACTGAACACGGCTCACAATCAGCTCTCAGTTCTCTGGGATAACGGGGAGGGAGGAACGCTGGGGAGGGAGTGACCCAGATAAAGCAGAACTGCAAATAATATGAAACAGATGTAAATTAAACTAAAAAAAAATAAAAATAAAAATAATGTAGTTGGAGCATTCATCTTTGGAAAACTTCTCGGAAGGGAGCAGAGGCAAGGCTGGGACATGGGCTCTGCCAGGCTGTGTGAGAGACAGGGATGGGAATGGAGAGCAGGAGAATCCCCCACAGCTCCTGCAGACCCGGGGATGCAGTTTTCCTGCAGGCAGGAGATGGGCTGGGCTCAGGATGGGGAGGCTGCAGCCAGCAAGAAGCCTCAGTGTGCCCAGCTGCCCTCACAGCTCTGCTCTGACCCACAGCACACACCTGAGGGACCTCAGCAGGGTCCTGAGCCCTCCCCAGCAGGGTCCTGAGCCAGGGCGGGTTAAATCTTTTCCAGGATAGGGGCAGGGCTCAGGTCACTGCCCCTTCCCAAAGCCCCCAGCCCAGCTTCCACACCAGCATCACACAGCATTTTTCACTGCCCTGAGGGAAATCCAGCTTTGGGGCACAGCAGTGCACTGAAATCAGCACAAGAATCCCAAGATTTATGGATGTGTCACTTTTCCCCTCTAAAACCTCGCTGTGCAGCAGGATTTGTGCAGGGATGCTCTGCCTTGTTCCTTCGGCCATCCTGGCAGCTGATGAAGAGGAGGAAAAAATGTCTGGAGGCTGATGCAGCTCGTGGAGCTGGGAGAGAGCCACTGGATCCTGTGTCTTTTGGGACGTGGCCCCTGTGGGAATGGTTTGCAAATCTTCCTGTGTCAATTTGCTTCCAGATTTTGCAAAACCCCAAACACTGAAAAAAAAAAAAAAAATCTTTTCCAGGAAATTTCATTACTGGGGTGCTTTAATCTCATAGAAGTTTTGTAAGAAGAGGCAAAATGAGAGGAGGAATAGGGAGAAAAAAGCTCCAAATCTTAATTAATTAAGATTAATTAATAGGGCAGCACTTTGAAATGTGTTATTGAGCTGGACAGGGATAAATTTGGGATTAGTTAGCAGCAGTCAGTCACTGTCTGCCTCTCCGAGTGCTGGAACCTTTGTTACCATTTGCTATTAAAAGCACATGTTACTGAGTAATATAAAAACATTCATCACTATAGTCCTCCTCCAAAACCAACCAGTCATAGATCTGTCAGCTTCTAGGTGGCCACAAGAGCTCCAGCCCAGGAAAAAAAAGCCAGATAAGCTCAGAAAGACCATGAAGCATATTCTGTATGAGCAAAGACATTCCTAGAAGAAAACAGCTCTGCTGGCTTGCTCCAAGAGAAAAAAAAAACCTGAAAAAAACTGAAAAAAGCTGAAAAAAACAAAGTTAACATCGTTTTGGGTATCCAAATGTGGTGCTGAGGAGCACAACAGGGAGTCAGAGGCACATGGAGGGTGAGCTTTGGTCGGGATGAATGTGAGGCAGACAAAAAGAATGCAAACTGTGCTCAAATGATGCTGAGCTTGGATGTGGCAGTCGAAAATCAGGAGTCACAGGCATGGGCAGGGAGCAGCTGCTGCGTGAGGAGGGACAGGGAGGGAAGCTGTTCCCTGTGCTCGCAGGGCAGGGCTGGATCCGGTGCTGACACAGGAGAGGGGATGTGTGGGGGCAGGAATGAGACAGCAGTGCTGGAGGAAATATTGAACTGCTGCTTTTGGCAGCTCTGAGGGCTTCTGGTTGCTTAAAACAAATGTGAAAGCAGTTTTAGGCTGCATGTTGGAAGCAGACCAGTGCAGTTCGAGTTCCTTTGCTCATGTGGTTCAATATGAATTTCTTCTGCACCAGCCCAGGCTTCTTGTGCTCCCTAAAGCTTGTTCCACCATGTGCAGGAATCTCTGTGCACAGAGAAGGGCTTGTGGTACAAATAAAAAAAGCTGTGCATTCTCCCAAAGTCTTCAATCTACTCTCAAGCTCCCCCCTCCTCTTAACTTTGAGGCTTTAATTCTGAAAGGATCAGAGTAAAATACAGAACCAAACCCAGAGGTTTTCAAACATGGTCCTTATGTGATTTTCTGGATTGCCAGAGCAGCCTTTTCACAGAGTGAAGCCACGCAGAAGGATTCACACTCTTTGGGATTGTACAGCCCTTGGCATGTGGAATAACAATTGTTTTTAAAGGAGATATTCATTGCTTGTGCACAATGGACTTATATTTAGCTAAGAAACCCATGTTTCAAGTTCAAATTCTCTTGGAAAAACAATAGCTTAAGTTAGAGGGGGAATATTTGCAAAACTGAGAGTGCTTTTGGGAACATTTGGATGGTTCTGGAGGTTTCACTTCACTGCTCCTTGGGTTGCTCATGCAGAGGCCTTTGCCTTTGCTTGATGCACAGAGATTGTTATTTCCACACCAAATTTTTTACAGATTTATTTACTGCTCTGTGTTGCTTTTGGCTCTGTTTGTTAGAAGATTATCTATTTATATTGTTGTTGGCCCTCCTACACATCTTCAGAGACGAAGCTTGCTGAAAATGAAAATATTTGCCGTGACCATAGTGCCTGTTACAGGAGGATGTCAGAGTGCCTCAAAACTGCTTGTAATTATTCCTCATGCACTGCACAAAAGGAGTAAGAGATGAGCAGAGCCAGGGAGACCTTGCTAAGATCCCAGCAGGTTGGGAAAATGTTTCTCCTTCTGCCTAGCTCTGGCAGAAATGATTTTTCCTGCAGAAGTCCATTTGTAACCATTACATTTGCCTCTGGTATGTATTTCATAGAATATATTGATGTTAGGGGGACTTGGAAGGAGAAGCAGGGCTCTATTCAGAGCAGAAATGGGAAATGTGGCTGTGGGGAAATGCCAGGGGCTGCGGCAGATGCTGAGACAAAACTCATGGCCTGGCATGGCTGCACACACCCCTGCACTGACTCCAACCAACAAGAATCGATCCCTGCAGCTCTTTCTGCCCCTCCCAGTTGCAAACTTGGGGCCCAAAGGTCACTTCTCACACTGCACTCAACAAAAATTGTCCTTGAACCACCTTTCTGCTCCCAGTAACTGAACAGCTCAAAGCTGGGAAAGGCAGAAGAGGAGAAGATGAGAAAGGAGCAGAAATGAGTGTGGTGTGCTGGAGGAGCCAGCCTTGCTCTGTGCGCTCAGAATTCCACCTTGCTGAGATTAAATGAATTAAAAGTGCATCTCTGTGAGCCAGCAGTGACCTCTGAAGACATTTGGGGACAAGATGACAATTTTAGGCCCGTAATTGTACTCAGCACCAAGTTGTTCTGATCCTGAGGCCAAAGGGCAAGGAAATGTCCTTAGATGCTGCTGCAACAGCTGTGATAAATCATCTTTGATTCTATTTTGGGATGTAAGAGAGATGAATGTTTGAATACATACTTCAGTCTGGTCAAACACTGTACAGATTCCACAATTTCTACATTTCCTGTCCCTGATTTTAAAGCACTGCCATTCCTGGCAACCCTGTAAGGAGCATGTGGCCCTTTTCACTTTTGGGATATTGTGTGAGGATTGGGGTTTTTGTGTTCCTGAGGCCTGTCCCTGGGGAGGTTGTAGTGGATGATGTGGGAAGTCCAGCATGTGTCAGAGAACATCGAGCAGCTCAAACAGAATGGAAACAGCTCAACCTCAGAAAAAACCTTCTGCTTTGGGATCTGAACCCTTCTCCCTCCCCACAGGTATCCCCACAGGGGCTGGAGTGTGGAAATAGCCCTGGCACTGCTGGGGTTGTGAGCAGGGAGCTCCCAGCCACCCTCAGCAGCACTTCCAGCAGCTCATGGCAATGAGGAGAGGCTGGGATCCTGCAGGCTGGACACAGCTCTGGGTCAGGATCAGCCACACCCCAAATTTCTGCCCATTTCTCGGTGTTTCCCAAGGGCTGTTCCTTCTGAGATGTGTTTGCTCTCAGTGTGCCCTGCAGGACGAGCTCTGTGGTGTCTCAGGAACTGTTGGAACCCTGGAAACTGAGGATTTCAGACTTTCTGTGCTCACAGGCACTGACCCTCAAGCAAACGTCACGTTAGACATGAGGCCTTGGAAAAGGCTTCCAAAATTGAGTGACAGCACTGGGGTTGTGGGTGTGGAGTTTGAATAGAAGTGTGTGATATCACAGGGTGGAAAACTCAGAGTTTAAGGGTTTAGAATACAGTAATATGTATAAAGCAAGATGGAGGATTTAGGGTGTAGGCTGAGTTCTTCTTTTTAACCTTCTTCTGCATGGGTTTGGGTGATGTTTTGTGACTGGGTGAAAAGGTCTGCACTGTGGACCACGGGTGGTTGGTTATTGGGTTAAAAGTAAAAATATTTTAAGCATCATCTTGTTATTGGACAATTTATGCTTAAAAGACCTTGGAAAGAGTTAGAGATAGAGCCATTTTCTACCTTGTTAGCTGGAGCTCACAACTTGTGAGACTGTACTATAGATAAGAATTAATAAACATCTGAGTCTGAAAACTGTGTCTCCCGTGCTTTAATCCCAGCTCTAACAGAAGAAAAGAAGATAAGAAACACACAAGGAATGTTTCCCACTCCTTCTCACACCGGATTTACAGTGGACACTGTTGTCACTCGCAGCTCTGAGCTCTCCCAGAGCCTTTTTGTCCCTGTGCTGGGGTGGGGATGTGTGGTGAGGAACAGCAGAGGGTCACTGGGGCAGCACCACATCCCAGTGATGGGGGCCCACAACCACTGGAAGGAGTCCTGGGAATCACAGAGTTCCATCAGGCACCTCTGAGGGCTTTCAGTGCTCTGGGGTGGCTGTGGTGTCCCTTGGGGGGGGTTTGGTGACATCCCCCAGTTCCCAGCCACCCCCATGGGGACAGTGCCTTCCTTCAGTGTCACCAGTGACCCCACAGTGCCCATCCCAGTGAGCCCCAGGAATCATGGAATTCCCTGAGCGGGAAGGGGCCCACAAGGATCATAGATTCACAGACTCACAGAATGTTATGGGCTGGGAGGGACATTAAAGATCATCCAGTGCCACCCCCTGCCATGGCAGGGACACCTCCCACTGCCCCAGGCTGATCCAAACCCCAATGTCCCGGCAGG
>VXBB01022875.1:42433-67900 GCA_013399915.1 Illadopsis cleaveri
GGGAGCACTGGGGATGGGGGAGGCTGGGATGGACTGGGATGGACTGGGAGCACTGGTGGTGTGGGAGGCAGTGGCTGAGGAGGGGCAGGAGCTGCTGGCAGAGGCCAGCACTGAGCAGTGGTTCTGTTTTTCCTGCCCTTTCTCTGACATCCTTCCCACACGCTGTTTTCACTGGAGCCCAGCTTTGCTCCCTCACTTAAAGAGCATTAAATGAGAGGGTTTCACAGGAGTGTGGGCCCTGCTGTGCCTTTGGGAGGTGCAGATCCTGTGCACCTTGCAGGACCAGCTCCTCATGGAATAAACATGTGCTTGGAGGAGTTTACAAAGCACCCTGCATTCCTTGATTTCAATCCACTCCAATTCAGGCTTCAGAGGAGTGAACTTCTTTGGAAATACAGCACTTTGGAGTTTCTCTGGGTCAGGGTGCTGCTCTGTGAGCTCTCCTCCCCACTGGAAATGGGCACAGGAGGAAGATTCCGTGGTATTCATGGGGCTTTGGCTGGTCTGTGACACTGCTCCTTTCAGGATTATCAGTTTGTTTGGAGTGCTTATGCAGGCAAAGTGCTGCAGTCCAGGGTTCAATTTCCAGTAATTTGTTATGCCTGGAACACAGACAGCCTTCCATGAAAAGGGATCCTTTCAAACCCTGACAACTCCTTTTATCTGACTTCAGTGCTCCACAACCAAGGAGTTTTAAAGGATGGTGAAAGCAACATCTAATCTGTGTTTAGAAAACCATGACAGTGTGTTCTGTAAATCTGCAGCAACACAACTCCAATCTGCTCCATTTCCACTTCCCCCCAGGGTAATTTGAATAGTCCTGAAGCTGGAAGTGTTATCTCAGCAATTACAGCAAGTGCAGGCAGACTTCTGCATCAGCTCATGCAGATTTCTTTCCTGAAAGGTTTTAAGTAGCTCTGGCTTGGCCTACTTGTTCTTCTTTTCCCCTTTTTGTTTTGATTTGTTTATTCACTCTTAAAACAGCTCCTCAGCAGTGGGTTTAAGCAGCTCCTGTAATCTGGAGTGCTGCACGATGGTTTCCCTTGGAACCTTTCCACACAACCTGAGAGCTGCTTCCCAGCCTGCTTTAAATGCTAAATCTTCTCCTGCTCTCAGTTGTTAGAAGGAAACAGCCAAATGAGTAATTGGAGAGCAAGGCTTGTGCTCCAGGCATGTTCAGGACACTGAAATCCTGTCGGTGTTTTTCCCTTTTTTTGCATTTCTTTAAGGGAAATGTCTTTTGCAGGCAGGTGCTCAGTGGGAAGCAGCTGGTTCCAGCCCAGGAGTTGGGATGGTGTGGAGTCCAACCAGAATATCCTCAGGGATTTTTATTTCATCAGGTTTTTATGCTACACAGCTTCTGGGTGTGCATCCAGCTGCAGGGAAAGGTTAGAGATATCCTGAGTTATGAGCCTTTAATTCCTTCATTGCAAAGAGAGAAATGCATAAAAATCAGGTAATGTGGAAATGAATATTCTGTACTGAGCTAAAATAATAGTAATTATCCTTAAAGAAAGGCTGAATTTTCCAATTTGCATGGGCTGTATGGAGAGGGCTTTAAATTGGTTGTTAAAAGTGAGCTAATGGAATTAATTAGTCTTGAGTGTGTTTTAGACAGGCCTAAAGCAACTGAAGGGTGGAGGCAAGCATAGAGAACTACAGTTTCAACAGGATACAATGAACAGATAGAAATTTTTCTGAAGGGAGACACATCCAGATTTTTAAAAGTTCTCTTTGACAATCTGCCACTGTCCACAAATGAAATGTAAATGGAGCATCTGTTGGGGTATATATATTTATCTGTGTCCATCTAAAGGAGTGGAGTGCCCAAAACAAGCACAGCAAAGTTTAACACAAAAAAACCAAACAAACAAACAAACAAACAAAAAAAAAAAAACNAAAAAAAAAAAACCAACAAAAAAAAATTTGACTTCTTGTAGATTTTGGCAGGATCAATATTGAAAACAGACCAAACTGTAAGTTTGTAGTTGTATTTTTGAAAAGCTTGGAAGGACTTCACCATTTTAGATAATTCCCTTGTACTTCAGCAGCTGCTTCATCCCTGTTAAAACCATAAGTTAAAACCTCATGAAGCATTTGTTTACCAAGTCTTTCTGAATTTCTGTATCTGTCAATGACACCAAAGAAATCTTGAGTCTGTTTTGTCATTTTATGGAGCTGGTGGTGGTTATGGAATGGTTCTAAACCCACTGGCTATTCAAACCCTGTGTCATTGGAGCCCCTCAGAACTTGTCAGAGGTAATTGCCATGAGCTCTCAGGGCAGTGGGATCTTCCCACTCGTGCCCTTTCCCTGCTTTGTGGGTTTTTCTCTCATTTTCCAGCTCCAGTGCTCACTGTTTGCTGAGCAGCAGCACAGCACTGACCTGATTATTTTGACAAGGGCTCAGAATAACAGTGAGGATCCTGACCCAGAGCTGTGCTAATTTTGCTCCTCTTTTTCCTGGAGCTGCAGCAGCAGCTGCTCCATGCTCAGAAGGTCTCCTCAGACCCTTCTTTCTGCTTTTCTAACCATCCTCACATGTGTAGACTTACCTCCAGAGCAGCACCAACCAGATATTTGGGGCTGGAAAAGTGGGTTCCAGCCAAGTGGGAAAGTGTTAGTTCAGGGTAAAAAATTGGCTAGTCTGTAATAACAGTCCACTAATTCTCAGCCAAGGTTTGTGGTCCATCAGGATTTCACTGAAACTCAGTAAAACTCGTATTGCTGAAAAGGGAAGAGGTTGTAACTTGAAGCAGGAACCACAAGGATGCTGGAAATGTGGAATTCTCAGCTGACAGCAGCTCCTGTTCTGAGCTGTGGGGTTGTTCTTAATCACTCCCAGCTTTTATTCATCCACAGCTTCACCAAAACTCTTCAACTCCCAGCCTAATTGCAATTTCTACCATAAAGCTAATTAAATATAATACAGAGAAGTGATTCCTGTCAGATAAGTGAATGCAACATGTGAGCTTTTTGTCTGTAAGAATAATTACAAATCCAGTAAGTTTAAGGTCACCAAGTGTTGAAGCTCCTGGAAATTTGATACATTTCCAGTTTCTGAAATCAATTAAATCTAGACTGTGCAAAATACTCATTTTCTTTGCAGGAATAGGATTTTTTTTGCTAAAAAGAGCAATAATGTTGTCTGTGATCTCCTTTTGGTGCTGCAGTGAGTTACCACTAGCTAGGAAACAGAAGTCTACTACTATTTATTCCCCTTGCATGGTGCATTGAACTGGAAATGAATCTTTAAGACTTCTCTGCTGAGCAAAAATCACTCAGAGCTTACAAGCTGGGAGAGTTGATAGATCTCTCCTCTGGTTTTGATGGGTTATTCAGTTAAAATTTCAGAAATACTGTGGGATCCCTGTGTCACTGTGGCTTGGTTAGACAGCGCCCTCAGGGAAGGGCCTTTGAAACTGCTCTTTTCACGTCCCTTTTCACGTCCCTTTTCTTTGAAGGTTGGAACAAAACTTGCCTTGGGTGTTCTCTGGGTAAATGTTAGTTTACCCCAATGCTGTTTTCTCTATATCTCGTCCAGATCTGAGCATGGAATAGAATCCCAGAATCATTTAGGTTGGAAAAGACCTCCAGGATCATGGAGGCCAAGCTGACAGTCCCCACCTTGTCACCAGCCCAGAGCACTGAGTGCCACATCCAGCCTTTTGTGACATTTGTAAATCAAGATATTGGTGTGATGTCCCTCACTGTGTTGGTATGAGAAAGTGAGGAAAACCTGAATATTAACAATTCCCTGTGCTGTTTGATACTTTAATATTTGGCATATTTGATTTTTTAAGGGTGTTCTTTGTCTTTTCAGTGAGCATGAATGTTCTTGGATAGACCCTTCATTTAATTGGCTGGTATGCATAAAATAAAATGACTGCAATTATGATAGGAAATATTTTATTATTGTTTTTTGAGGGTTTTCTTGGCCATTTTTAGCTGTGTGCATTCCTGCTTAGGTGGTGGTAGTTGAGATGGGCCAGGCAGTTTTGCAGTTTCCTGTTTGATAATTGCAGAACTGTGGAAGCACAGCCAGTTCTGTGAGTGGGGTGTGAACAGAAAAGGGGAGCTCTGAGACAGCTCTTGAAGTCCCAGGAATTTCCAGAAAATTGAAAATCCTGCTTACAGGTGCTGAAACCTCCCTTGTCACCTCCCCCAGCGCTATAAAGCACGAAATTCACATCTCATTATGTAAGTCAATCGCTATTAGCACGGAGTTAATGAGGGGGAAGTTTTCCTCCTGGGCTGACTGTGGGTTGTGTAAATCTGGGTTTATTCCTGCTCACAGTCTGATGGTCCTGAAGCAGAGCAGCAGAAGAGTTCCTTGAGAGCATTTCCCTGCACCTCACAGAGGTCAAGGATGCCCTTCTGGGGTTGTTCAAACATTGATTTATTTGCCTTGCACCAGCAGTGAGAGGTCAGCTCTAATCTCCTGCATTCATCTTTATATTCAGCTATATTTTAGTTTTTAGTGTTTGCTTAGCAGTTCCTGTGTGAAGTAAATTCAATTGTATGGGTGAGGGATTTTTTTCATGGCATTTCTTGTTGCTCCCACAATATGTGACACAGTTTAGCAAAACTGTATTGATTTTCTTCTGGTTTTAGGTGTGCAAAGTACCACAAGATGCAGAACACTTTGGTTGTGGCACCCCAAAGAGGTGCATTTCTTAATTCCCCAAATAAAAATATAATTTTTCATATTATGGACACTTGACCACTTGGGTTAGATTTTTAATTCTAGACAAGATGTGACTTTTATATTTCCAAAATGATGAAGTATGGATTGTTTCTTGGGAGGAAATATCCATGTGACCTGTGGAAAAGAGATGGAAAAATCTTTTAGCTGGGGTGGGAAAAGGTGTGTGACACCTGTCAGTGTGACAACAGAGCCTCATTGCAGCAGGACATGGCTCAGGCTGGACCAGATTTCATCTGCACTGGGTTAATTGGCTAATTGTTAATTGAGTTGCAGAGATCCCTGACTGGGAGGAGTTGGACTTTGCAGTTCTGGACCTTAGCCCAAAACGTGACCAAGTTTGCCCTGACCATAAAGTGGATTTTCCCCCTTTTCACTTGTTCAGTTCTCCTGGACATTGACTCCATGGTGGATCATCTGTGTTTCTGCAAGGGAGTTATTTTTCCATGGAATGCTGGGCATTGCATTTCCTGGAGCTGTTTCACTATTTCATTTGCAAGTTTGCATCTTCAGAACTATTTATGGTTAATCCATGATTTCTTTTGGTTCCTCCCACAAGTGCTTCGAGTCCTGCTTTGGGTTTTTTATGATTTTATGAATTTAAAACTTCAGAATCATCACAGAATCCCAGAGTNTGTTCTCTGGCAAGAAACTTTAGAATCATCACAGAATCCCAGAGTGATTTGGTTTGGAAGGGACCTTAAAGCTCATCCCATTCCATGGGCAGGGACACCTTCCACTCTTCCAGGTTGCTCCAGCCTGGCCTTGGAACACTTCCAGGGATGAGGCACCTACAACTTTTAATTGTAAATAATACACTGAATAAAATCTAATTTATTAAAGAAACCTTAATTTTTTAATCTGTCTCTGCAGTTAATTTACCCAAATTTTTAAAGTTTGGGCAATAAATACAAGGAAACACTTGGAAAAACCTCACGTGTAACCTGTCAGGTTAAATGGATACCAGTTGGTGGCTTGGTTGACAGCCTTGGTTTATGGTAGGTTATTCAATTCTTCATATCATGGTTTTATTAAAAATTACAGTTCTTATGGTTTTATTTATTTGTTCAGATATTTATCCCTTGTGTTGCTTTTCAACTGGAGCATTTGGGCTGTCAGGTTTCACTGCTTCCCTGAGGTTTGGGACTTCCTTTAATGGGCTTTGCTCCAGTGTTTCCCTAATAAAATACTGGAGCTCGTGGAGGGGATGAGAAAACCCCAGAGAAATTGAAACTGATCTTCACAAGCTCACAGGATTTACAATTCCTCCTTTCCTGATCTCCAAACATGCAGCATGGAAGAGCAGAACAACCTCAGCAGGAGCTGGTTCTGATACCCAGGCTAAAAATTCCAGAATTTTCACCTCTTGTGCATTTCCATGGAATTTTGATGATCATCTCCAATGACACCATTTCCCAAAGGCACTGTGGGTCAGAGCAGTGGAGGTGGAGAGCTGAGGTGGCCCTTGGAGAGACCCTGTCAGCAAATCCTCCTGTTTATTAGGTTTGGTTTGTGTTTTTTGGGGGGAGATATTGGAGGAAAAAGAGCTTCTTGAAAGCAGGGAGTGGCTGCAAGGAAACAAATGAAAGGAGCTGCCTGAGCTGGCACTGGTGCCTCAGAAATGTTGTGTGTAATTGCTGCTTGAGCAGAGCTCTGCTTGTAAATCTGTCAGCACCCTGTGAGTGTTTTGTGGGGTTTGGAGCACCCAGTTCTGAGCCTGCCTCGTTCTGTCTGTTTTGAGAAATGTAACTCACTGTAAATCTGATGGGGGACATCCAACTACAACTGTGAAACCAGATTATTTCTTGGTTTCTCTGCTGGTTTTTTAGGAAATATTTTAGTTACTTCTCTGTTAAAGACTATGTGGATGGAACTGTCCTTACAGTCTCTGCTTGTGGTTTATATTAATGGGGAGATGATGGAAATGTTTGCTCAGTGATTAAAAGGCATTGGGAGCTTCAGGGGAATAAATGAATTGAGTTTTGCTGGACTGTGATGTTTGGTTTCGTGCATTCCTGAGGTGTCTGAAGGTGGCTCACATGTGCAGAGGGATTTCTGTTTGGGCAAGGTTAGAGTTGGAGTGACCTGGGCATTTAAAATTGAATTAGGAATCCAAAGTGTTTGGATTCTGCTTCAAAGGAGCTCAGGATTGTTGGAGCATCAGCAAGAAACATTAAAGAACAAGGTGGAGAGGAATGAGGGAAGGTTCCAAATCCCAAAATATTCCCATCCATAAGGTGTTGGATTGAAAATGGCAAGAGATGAAGAAACCTCTTTGAGTATAAAGTGGACCAAGTTAAAATTCAAAATAAAACACTGGAATGCTTTAGCTGTTGCTTTATGTGCCAAATAAGAGCAGTGGTGTTTTTCAGCTGTATCTAAACCAGCAAATTCCTTCCTCATGGTACTGCTGGAAACTCAAGGACGTGTCAAAATGCACTGTGAGCTTCATACATCACCCTGAAATGAGAGGTAGCAAAGCCAAAGCACTTTCAGGTGATCTGAGATGTGAGAAAACTCTTTATTTCCATTCTTATGGGGCATTGTGATCAAAAACTTCACTTGTCCATAGTATTTTGCAAAATCAGCCTAAAAAAAATACAGGTTAAGTCTCTTTATTTTTACACTGCATTCTTGACTAAATGGAGTTGCTGTTTCTAGGTCACTGTGGCCAACCTGGTATTTTAAGTGAGAACAGTTGATTGTGGCAATTTCCAAATAAATTCAAATGTAGAAAAGCCTTCTGTTAGATCAGGTGACTGATTTTGGCTGATGGAGTTGAGATTTAAAATGAAACCTTGGTGCATTTATGATAACAAAGCATCATGCTCATTTAATTCTGACAGGCACAGCAAACACAAAATCCTGATTTTCAATGGAAGTAAATGATTTCCTAAGCTTTGGGGTTTTTTTAGGAAATTTGTATTTTCTCTAACATAACCATTGTTTTTTGTAGGGCGCCAATGCCTCTGCTTTGGAGAAAGAGATTGGTCCTGAGCAGTTCCCTGTGAATGAGCATTATTTTGGCTTGGTCAATGTAAGTCAATTTTCTGTGCTTAAAATGCTGGGTTTTGATTCACATCCTAATTTTGGAGCTTAACAGGATTCTCTGAGAACTTGTTTGATGAGAACTTCTCACTTAGAGGGGACTGAGCACAGACACCACATCCTGCAGTGTGATTATTGACAAGAAATCATTTCATCTGAAACACAGAAAAATAAATGTATTTCTTGTAAAGTCTCTGAGAGAACCCTTCCTCCTCCAGTGCATCTCTAATTCTAAGACTTTAATATTTAACTGGAAAATTGGAAATAATCAAGTGTTTCCATTGTTCATATGCTGTTCCAGAGAAGATTTTCCACTGATGCTGCAGTGCAGGGGAGGTTTTTAAATGAAAATGTGTTACTTTTCTAAAAACACCCCTCTGGTGGGAGGAGTGGAAGTTTTGTGCAGGAGACGAATAACATGGACTGGGTGGATAATTCCTTCATGTAGTAATACTCTTCTGGATTTTTGGCAGCCATGAACCCTCCAAAAAGCTGAATTTTTGCACTTTGTG
This sequence comes from Illadopsis cleaveri, assembly GCA_013399915.1. NCBI lineage: Eukaryota > Metazoa > Chordata > Aves > Passeriformes > Timaliidae > Illadopsis > Illadopsis cleaveri. The sequence goes on from VXBB01022875.1 coordinate 50,698, forward strand.
GGGCTGTGGAGTTGCCTGTCTGCATTAACTGTGCAGAGAATCTTTGTCCTGGTTAGTTCAGAGCAGCAGTGGTTCTGTGGCATCCTATTTATGATGGGAAAATGCAATTTTGGCAGAACTCACTAGAAACAGAATCATTTCTGTGTGCTGGTTGTCAAGGTTATGTTGAGAGCTGGGAGATGCTTCATCTCTTCACACACCAAGTATGGCCAGCTAAGTGATATTTATTGAGCTCATTAAAGACCCAGTTAATTGAGTTTGTGTGGCTTTCTAGCAGTTTATATTTCAGACACCCATTTTTTCAAACACACAGAATTCTGTTCCCTAGGCAGGGTGTTGGTGGCCATTCCAAAGCTGCTGAGGTTTGCACCACGGTGGCAAAAAATGCAATTGGGACAGCAATAGCAGAGCACTGAATGGTGTAGAGAAGAAAAACAGCATCCTAAAAATAACCAGAATTATTAGAACCCCATCCATTCTCTGTTTTGAGGGACGAAACATGACTAACACTGTTGTGCTTCATCTCCTGCTGCTGCTTCCTCGAGGGTGGTGTTCTCAGGCCGTTGTTCTGCTGAGCTTTTTCTGCAGTTATTTCTGGTTCTTTCATGATTTGGAATTCATTGGAGCATTTTGAAGAGTGCAGTTTCCTGGCTTCAGCGTCAGTGCTGTTCAGTGTGTGGTTGCACTGCAAATACAATCAGGTGTTGGACTCGTGGGCCATGGAAGCCAAAACTTTGGGTTGAATAGTTACTTAATTTTTGTATCAGTGAGTTAATGCAACCTGGCTCTGTTAAACTGTGTCTAAAGCCACTGCAGAATACGTGGGAAACTGTTAAAATAGTTTATATTTACTGAAGCACAAGAGGGGTGGAACAATGGTGTCATTCCAGAATTTCATCTCAATTTCCATTTTAAGAAGCTCCTATCTTCAAATAAGCCTTCAGACTTAGGATGGCTCTTTTGTGTTGTGTGCAGATTTATTTAGCATGGTGCTTCTTTGTTTTTCTAGGTCATTAACAAGCATGTGAGTGATTCTCTCTCCTGATTCATGTGTTCATGTAGTTTTCATATTTATTTTCCTCATGTCAGTAAATTTTAACTGTTGTTCCCTGTTGTTTGCATATGGTGTAAATCAATGTTGCTGTAGCTATAATCTGTGACCTTTTGAGCTGGATGAATTAAGGTGTTTATTTTCTGTTTCAGTCAAAGTGTTTATTAGCTGGAAACCATTCTGCTGCAGTAAAATCACACCAAAATTTGGGTGAACAGTGGTTGTGTCTCAGTGCATCCCTTAAAACCAGTCTACTCTGTAGACAGATTTTATGCTTTTTTGGTTCATTTAAAATATGTTGCTTTTGGGGTGCAAAACCTTGTTACCAGAATATCTGGGGACTGGCAAATGCAGAATTTGTCTCCCTTTTTTGAAGCAGCAGCCCAGTAAATTACAGAGCAGCAGCTCTGGAGCCCTGGTATGTTGTTGTGAGTGATAAGCTGATACCCTGGTGTCCCTCCTTGCTCAGCCACAGGGAGCAGCCTCTGCCAGGCCTTATCTGTGCCCTCACACAGTCCAGATGCAAACCAGCTGCTCTGTGCGTGGCCCTGCATCATGTGCTGCTCAAAACATTCCATTATGAGCAGGAAATATGGATTTTATTGTTAATTTATAATACATTTTGCCACTGGGATTGGCTCAGTTGGTCAGAGCAGGGTGTTGGTAATGCCAAGGCTGTGGGTTTGATCCCTGGATGAGTTATTCACTGAGCTGGACTCTGTGATCCTTGGGAGTCCCTTCCAATTTCAAATATTCTGTGACATTTATTATTTATTTGTTTAGTGTTCTTGGTACCTCTCCCCAGCAGGCTGTCCACTCTCAGGATGATGAGTAGTGCTGTGTCTCCACAAATTTTGATTCTTTGTAGGACCCTTAATTACTTTTTCTGTGTATTCCCAGTACCCTGTGAGTGTTGTCTCCTCTGCTTCCCTTGCTGTCACAAGGCTCAGCCTTTCCCCCCATTCCAGGCAGTGTTTCCCCCCCATTCCAGCCAGTGTTTCCCCCCCATTCCAGCCAGTGTTTCCCCCCNNTATTCCCCTCCCCCCCATTCCAACCAGTATTTCCCAGTAAATGAGCTCTGCCAGGTGACTCCTCCACTTTCACTGTATGAATTCTTAATGAACTCTCTTCCTATCCTTCCTTTTTGCCAGCCCTAATCCAAAGCCCTTTGTTTTCCTTCTGTTCTGTTTTTTTTTTGTTTGTTTTTTGACCAGTTCGGCAATACCTGCTACTGCAACTCAGTCTTACAGGCACTTTATTTTTGTCGGCCGTTTCGGGAGAAAGTTTTGGCCTACAAGGTGCAGCCTCGAAAGAAGGAAAGCCTCCTGACCTGCCTCTCTGATCTCTTCAACAGTATTGCCACCCAAAAGAAGAAGGTGGGAGTCATCCCACCCAAGAAATTTATTTCCCGCTTGAGGAAAGAAAATGGTAAATTAATAAACCGTTTTTAAATGCGTTTTTAAGGATGTAAAATGTTAAATGCAGGTTGCTTTTGTAGTCTGAATTGTCAAGTTTTTAACAGGTTTCTTGAAAATTTTGGTGGTGTGAGGTTCACCACCTCTGTGCTTGTTCTCTAAGCTTGTCCTTACCTCAGTGTCTGTGTCTCTGGACTTGCACATGTCCAGATATTCCCCACTGGCATGGAGTTTCCTAGAGGAACAAAGCACACTCCAGGTCATTGCTCCAGGCTCTCATGAACTCTCACAGGAGACCCAACCACTCTTAGCCTGTTCTCTTGCATTTGTGGTAGGATAAATTCCTTGGAGTCAGAGCTGGTGGTTATTTCCCAGAGCTGTTTGGTGAGGAAAAGTTCTGGCTGTTGATTTATCCTTTCTGCTTGAATTTGAGACGATAACAAACTTCCAGTAGGGGATTTTGAATTTGAGAGGATAACAAACTTCCAGTAGGGGATTTTTGTCCCTTGGTGCTGGACTTAATGAACCAGTGGCCCAAGGCAGCACATCTGAATTTCTTTATTTCTTTCCCTCTCCAAAGAAAAGAAGAAAAAAACTCCAAAAATCCCCAAACCAATCACAGTTTTCTTCAGTTGTGAGAAATGACCAAACTAAGTTTTACTTAATGGTATTTTCCAGCTCCTTGTTTCTTGCAACCTGAGGATAATCACTGAGAGAACAACAAAGTGCAATTCTTCCCAAAGTCACCAGTGCCACCAGAGCTGTGTGACAGGGGAGAGGAGGGAAGGGAAAATCCCACAGGGAGCTGGTGTTGGGACGTGTCTGTAGCTGCTCATTCTCCTCCCTCTCTTCCTTTCCAGAATTATTTGATAATTACATGCAGCAGGATGCACACGAATTCCTAAACTACCTACTGAACACTATAGCTGACCTGCTGCAGGAGGAGAAGAAGCAGGAGAAGCAGAATGGGAAGCTCCAGAATGGCAGCATTGAGAGTGAAGAGGGAGACAAGGCCGATCTGACGTGGGTCCATGAAATCTTCCAAGGAACACTAACCAATGAAACCAGATGTCTTAACTGTGAGGCTGTACGTGCACCACCACACCACACACCTCCTTAGCTTCCTCCCAGCTCCTGGATTGCTTTCCCTATCACTGAGCACCCTTTCTCATCCATTAGGGTAGATGAAATTGCACTGTCTCTATTAAAATGTGGAGCATAGCCTATTTTAGGACTCTGTGTTCAAACCAGTGCTCATTAAGGTATGTTGCCCAGAAAAAGCCCAGTGTTTTCCCTGTTTCTCCTCCCTGTTTCCACTGAGGCAGCTGCACCTGACTGATCCAAGCTGCCTTTTTGTCTCCATGTTATTCCCTGTGTCAGTGATTGAGAGTTTATGTTGTGTTTCTTCATGAGGGTTGCTCTTAATTTAACTCTGGGATGAACTGAGTTGCTTGAACTGGAATTCTGTGCTTGGTGCTGGTCCTTGGCCTCTCTGTTTGAGAGCAAAAACAGTGGCATGAAGTCTGGAATTAGAAGCACACCACCTTCAGACCAAGGATGTGTAGTTAGTCATATGCTCTGATTTAATAGTGCTAAAAAAAAATGAAAACCCAGATGGGGAGAGAAATAAAAAACCCGAGAAGTGATTACAACAGAAAAGACTGTTCTTGGCATTTAAAATCTAAAGTTATGGCTATGTGGTGAGGAGAAGCTCTAAAAAAATGACATTAATAGGATTCTGTCTCAAGGTTTTTGCAATGAAATGTGACTGTTCCACAAATGGAAAGATGGTTTTCCTCCCTGCTAACCCATTTAATTGAGGAGCCATCTGCCTCTTTCTGCCTTGCCTCTGAGTATTGACTCTTACACCCTGAAATGCAGCAGAAAGCTGCATCAGGCTGCAGAGAAAATGGAATGTGGTTAAAGCCTCTCCAGTGAGAGCTGTGAGTGGTTAAAACCTGGTTTTGCCAGTGAAATAATCAGATGTGCCTTGAAGTCTCAAGGGGAAGAGATGTTTCAGGAGAAAGGGTTTGGGGTTTTGTGCTTTTTTCCATGGTTTTTTGGGTTTGTTTCATTGTTGTTGCCCTTTCTTTTAATGCTCCTCTTCAGATTTTAACAGCACATCAGGTTATTTAATCACTTTTAGTTTACCTCAAGAAAAGGCCTCTTTGTGTGTGTGTACATTTATTTTTAATCACATTGCACCACTCCAGAAATGGTTAAAATTATGGTTAAAATTCCAGAAATGGTTAAAATCTGCCAGCTCTAAATTGTTACCAAATATCTCTTCTTATTATTTGGTTTTTTTTTTTCAAGGTTAGTAGCAAAGATGAGGACTTTCTGGACCTCTCGGTTGATGTGGAACAAAATACATCAATTACACATTGTCTAAGGTAAACAGAATTCTTTGGGAATGGAAAAAATACCTGCCCTGGTCAGAAGGAAAGAGCCTGGATTAGTTATTCTCTGGTGCAACACTTGTAGGCTTTGGCATGAGGTAAAATATTGTGAGTTTTGGAAGGTTTCTTAGTGGGTTTTAGTAGTTAATAAATATTAGTAGTAGGTAAGATTGATTTTCCTTTTCTTTTATGGGGATTTGAATTGGTTACATCACACAGTCTGGCTTTATCAAAAACAAACATGCAGTGTTTGGTTTCTCAATAAATTCTTGATTATTTTCATATCCTTACTGAATTTCAGTTGCTTGGCCCTGATGTTTAGGGTCAGTTTGGTTTTTCCTGATAGACATTTGCTCTGTGTGTTTGTCTGCTGGATCCAAGGCTTATCAGCTGCTTGGATATTTAATTTGCATCCAGCATCTGGCTATTTAATAGCTGATAATGGATCTGTAATTGCTGGGAGCTGAAGGATCATCCAGACTTTGCTACTTAATGGCTGGAGATGTGAACATTTAATTTCTGCCACCAAAGAAAACATGGAATGGCTACTGATGGAAACAAAACTCCATCACCTTCTTGCTGTTTATTACCTTTCCTAGCCAGAAAATAGGCAGTTAAGAGGGTAAATTCCAGATTTTTCCAGCTGAACGTTGATGCTGCATCCCAGGCGTGAGACAAATACACATGAAATGGATCTGGGAGCACCAGGAATGAAAAGAGCTTCATCCTCTGTGTGTTGTTTGGGATTTTTTTCAGCATTTTCAGCAGTAGCTTTTACCTGGACACTCTGGAATATCCCTGCTTATGCCACTCTCTGATTTCCACAGGGGATTTAGTAACACTGAAACTCTATGCAGTGAATACAAATACTATTGTGAGCAGTGCCGCAGCAAACAGGAGGCACAGAAGAGGTAAGGGCCAAATATTCAGGCTGAGGGAGATGTTACCTTAAAATTTCTGGGCAAATACACCTGCTGAGTTCAGGAAAAAGAAAAGGTAAACTGGTCTAGGTCTGTGTTTGGTGAAGGAAAAGTGGAGAGACCAAGTAACTTCATGGCAGCCTCATCATGAGGAGATTCATTCTGTGTTTCTCCCAGAGGAGTTTCTATCTGGTGTTTCCAGACATTCACATTTTCCCCAGTTAGCATTAATCAGCTTAAAGCCAGTGGAAAACATCCCATCTGCTTTGTCTGGGAGCACTGGGTACAAAAAAATCTTATTTTTCCCCTCACACTTGGTCACAGCCAGAGCAGCAACACAGATTTATTCCAGCTTTCTTCCCATTAATGGGTGAAAAATGGATGTTGTCCTGCAGTTGTCCTGCATTCAGATTTCAGTTGTGCTGTTAATAATTTGGAATAAATATTGCCTGTTCTCACTAAGAGAGAAAAAGCAGCATTTATAAAATCCTCCCAATATTTTGGATGCCTTTTAACGACGCTTCCTCATAACGAAGCCGATCTTGAACAAACCCTTTATTTGGGGCGATTTGCTAATCCTTGTCCTTCATTTCCCCTCTTTTTGTGCTCCAGAATGAGGGTGAAGAAGCTGCCCATGATCCTGGCCCTGCACTTGAAGAGGTTCAAGTACATGGACCAGCTGCACCGTTACACCAAGCTGTCCTACAGGGTGGTGTTCCCCCTGGAGCTGCGCCTCTTCAACACCTCGGGGGACGCCACCAACCCCGACAGGATGTACGACCTGGTGGCTGTGGTGGTTCACTGTGGCAGGTACTTGGTGGGGTTTTTATTTTCTTTTCTGTCAGAAGGAAGGATGTTGAGATGCTTGAGTGTGTCCAGAGGAGGCAGCGAGGCTGGTGAGAGGCTTGGAGCACAAGCTGTATGGAGAACGACTGAGGAGCTGGNGTATTACTCTATTGCTATATTCTCTCTCTATATAAATATATAATATATATATAGAGAGAATATATATATTTTTATATATTAATATATTCTAAACCCTTAAACTCTAAGTTTTCCACCCTGTGATATCACACGCTTCTATTCAAACTCCACACCCACAATCCCAGTGCTGTCACTCAATTTTGGAAGCCTTTTCCAAGGCCTCAGGTCAATGCAGTGTTTGCTTGGGGGTCAGTGCCTGCCAGCACAGAAAGTCTGAAATCCTCAGTGCCCAGGGTTCCAGCAGTACCTCTGCACTTTCCCTGCCTTCCCTTGGGACTTTAAAGGAATCTCTCATCCCTGTGCTGTTCTAACACTGCTTGGCCATGCAGGAGCACTGTCAGAGCTGGTTGGCTGGAAATATTTTGATTTTTTTTTTAATTTATGCCTTTTTTACTAGGTGCTTTACCATTTTAAACTTTACCTTAAATTTTCCTGGTTTAGATTTTACTTTACAGGCTAAGATTTGTCATTTTGTGTCGTTTGTGTCATCAGCACAGTGGCACATCAGACAAGTTCTTTCTTTGAGCTGTAGCAAAGAGCAGTCTTTAAAAAAAACCCCAAAACAACAAAAACCTCCCACCCCTAACCCTGCTTTTCAGGAAATGTAAATGGAAGAAAAAGAAATCTTGGAAAAACACCTACTAAAATGGAATTAAATGATGTTTTTTCATCTTGCTGCTGCCTAAACCTTTGAAATTTCTTTAGGAGCTGGTGCCATCATGTGGAATCAGCTGTGCACTGCTGGGTTTTTTCAATATCCTTATTTTCTTCATGAAATTTTAGTTTTAGCAGCTTCAGTTCTGGTTTTAAAAGCAAAGAGGAAAAAACGTGTAAGCATTTTAGGGAAAAAAAGCCCTCATGGAAGGGAAAAAATATTTCTAACTATATTTATTTCTAACTAAATATAATATTTCTAACTGCCTTCAGGAAGGGTGAGTTTTAAAGGGACATAAATGTCTCGAAATATCTTTCTGAGGAGAAAAANATGAGTGTTAAAGTAATCAGTTATTTCAGCACATAAATGTCTAGAAATATCTTTCTGAGGAGAAAAACGCTAATAATGCATAGATCTGGGATAAACAAACTTCCTGTAGTTCTAGGAGATTTTTATTGTGGTGCAGTTGTAATGTTTATTCAATTTTTATCATTTTAGGATCTCATGCAATGCATTTTCTTGTGTAGTTTTTATTTGCCAGACCTGTGCCTACACGTACATGTTTGGATAATGGTGATTAATAATTCAGATTATTAAATGGTTTTCCTTTTTTTTCCTCATACCTTTTATCCTATGTGGGGCTTTTAGGATTCCTGTCACTTACCTGCTCTCTGTTCTTACTGGGAATTACCAAAGGCTTGAGATAAATGAGATTTTTCTAAATATTTTGAGTTCTCAGAACTTGTTTGAAATATTTTGCATGTGGGGTTTTACTTCAGTTTAAATTTAAATTAAGTTTAAATTTAAGTTTAGATTTGGTTTTATTTAGTTGCCCTAACCAAAGGAATTCCATTCTGTGGATTGGAAACTTCCACCAGAAAAGTGGGAAGAGCTTTCACAGAAGATTTGGCTGTGGTCAGGTTAAACCACACTGAGAACTAAAGGAATTCCTGCTGTGAAATAAAATATTTCAGAGCTGATTTAATTCAAAACTTCACAGTGGTCAAAATACTCAGCAGTGGTGAATGCAACAAAACAGAGACTGAAATATTTTAAATTTTGGGTTTTAAAATCTGTGAATGATGATATGAAATATTTCTGGCATCGTGTGTTTTGAATATTTTGTATTTTCGAGTGGCCAACAGCAACATTTTAATTGAAACAATTTGGCAAAAAATGTAAAATCCTCTCCAGTGTTACGGGCAAAGCTGGGCAGTGGGGCTGGGACAGTCAGGGGTGATCCTGAGGAGGAAATGGCTGTTATTTATTTTACTGAAAATAAATTTTCCATCCCTTTTCCTGCAGTGGCCCCAACCGTGGGCATTACATCACCATCGTGAAGAGCCACGGCTTCTGGCTGCTCTTTGATGATGACATTGTAGAGGTGGGTAAGGAGCAGCAGAACACCAAATAACTCTGATTTCAGCCCATTTTCAGCCTCCTTTCCATTGCTAACTTGCATTTCGTTGCTGCAATTCCCTTCTTCTTGTATCACTTTTCATCAACAAATTATAGAAAAAAAATTTTTTCAGTGATGATGTTGAAACAGATGAAGCAGATTTGTCCTTCTCTGCCAACACGTCTGTAAGTGCTGATATCCACAATATTTACACATCCATGGATCTCACACAACTATTAAGCAAATATCAAACAGTGGGACAAATGGCACAGCAGAGCTGCTTTTTGTAAAGATGGAAATGTTTTGTTTGTCTCAGAGATCCCGTGGTCAAGGCCTGATTAAGTGTCTAAATAGCAAAATCCGTGCTTGTGTTGAAATAAAAATGTAGGACATTCCCCAGTTTTAATTTTTTTTTTCAATCTTTGCATTGCTTTGAGCATCAGGGGTGGCTTCCCAGTGTGTGTGGCTGCCAACAGTTCCCTTTCTCCTATTTTTATATTTTTGGGGTAATTTTCCTCTGTTTGTGTCTTGGGCCAAGTACAGAATTGTGTCACCTAATTTGGAGATAGTGTTCACCTCCATATTTTAAAATGCAAGTATTCTCTGCCTTTCCCATCCAGGAGATGAACTTCACATTTTAAAAGATGTGAAATAACCATCCTCTTATTCTGTATTTGCTTTCTATCAGTCAATTCTATGTTGTATCTTCACCTTTAGGGCAAAACTAAATTTCTGTTCATCTGCAAACCCTGTTGACACTTTTATAGATGTGCCAAAAATGGCTTTTAAATGTGTGCTGTCTGTTACTGGGCAGTAAATCCAAGGAGCTGTCATGTAGTTCTTCTCTTCTGGAAAAAAAAAAACACTTTTTTTTTTGCTTTATGTTGCTTTTCTGTCTTTAATTGTGGCTTGCTTTTTTTTTTCCCCCCCAAGCTCATCATCTTTTATAGAATTTATTTAAAATAATAGAATTATATTTATAGAATTAATTTAAAACCAGGCTCTTTGGAGGGTTTACATTCTAGGTATGACCACCTACCAAAGCAGGCTGGAAAAGGTGAGTGCAAAGCTCTTGTTCACAGATACTGCAGCTGAAAGCCCAGGAAAAGGCTTTTCCCCACAAAATACAAAAATCTTCCTTGCATCTTTGGCAAGTGATGGGAATAAACAGCTCCAAACTGAAAATAGGAAGGAGTTTGTCCTCATTACCCACTAAATGCCAGCAGTGGGGAAGGCAGATTTATTTGTCTGTTAGGATTTCACTGGAGGGCCAACTCTGAATTAACCTGGAGATTGATGATCCCCAAACATGCTGCAGCAGATCCAGGGGGCAAACCAGCCCAAGGGGGATCCTGAGCCAAGCAAAATGGATTGTGAAACTTGAAACCTGAGAAACAAATGATCTCTGCCTGGTTTGAATTGGACATTTGTCCCCAGAGCAGCCAGGGGATGCATCCCAGTGCCAGTGTTACCTGGGAACATCATCCCTGGAGCTCTCCACGCTGAGGGGAGGCACAGAATGGCTTTGCTTAAAAAATACCTGAGGTTGGAATGCTGGCAGTGGGATCCCAGAGTTTGGGTTGGTTTGGAGAACCAGAATAGATGTCTGGAAATGAGCAAAGGAGGTTTGATCTCAGTTCATAACAAACATCATTTTTAATGCCAGGTGAGATTGCAGAATCCTAAAAGTTGTAGCTTTACAGTAACAACCATCCCCTAGTTGTTACTCCAAAGTTACAACTGGGTTAAACCATATCTGGTCAATAAGAATGGGGAGAATAGAATCTGTATAATCCCCTTTCAGTTCCACTCCGTTTTCTGTGGATAGTGAAATTAAAGGAAGTCAGTTCTGCTGTGCTGAAACTAAAAATATCTGAGGCATGAATTAATATGGATCAAATGTTTGAGTTGCATTCAGAATGAGTAGTGGAAATAGGCTTGATTGCATGGCAAGTCAGTTGGCACTTAAAATAAAACATGTTTGACTTGTCTGCTAAATATACTGCAGGGGCTGAGGAGTGTTCTTTCAGTATATTTCTGCTAAAATGTGCCTCTGACAGCCTGTAGTAATGTTATGTTAATAAATGGTGTGAAAATGCACCAGCCTCAGCAGGGGATTTCAGCTTCCCCTCACTCCTTGAATGGAGAAAAGACAAAACACCTATTTGAGAGATTTTTGTCCCCTCTCTCTATTTTTTTAAGAGAAGATGTTCAACAAAACTCTTCAAGAGAGAATTTCTGCAGTTGATGCATCTTCTGAAAACTCCTCTCTGTTTTTTCTTGTGCTGGGAAAAGGCTGCTCCCAGCTCACTGCTGCTTGGCAGTGCCACATGGAGCAGCCAGTGCTGCTGAGCTTGTGGCAGTGCCAAAATCTGCTCAGGGAGCAGAGATTTCACATTCCCCAAATGAGGAGGCTCCTGCTGCAGGCAGAGATTTCACATTCCCCAAATGAGGAGGCTCCTGCTGCAGGCAGAGATTTCACATTCCCCAAATGAGGAGGCTCCTACTGCAGGCAGAGCAGGGTCTCCTTCTTTTAAGGTGCAGTCCCAGGTTGGTCTCTGCCCCTCCTGAGCAGAGCAGGAGTTCAACCCAGAGCTTCTTGGGTTTGGAACATTTCTTTCCTTCCTCTACTTTATTCCTTGAGAGTAAAAGGAAACTTGAGGCTCATCTCCTCCTCAGCCTCTCATTTCTGTGGATGCAGAGTCCTGAAGGTATTAAATTCTCCATCCCAGTGGAGTGCTGAGCAGCACTGGTGCCTGGAAATGTTTTATTCCAGTCTGGGCTCCAGGATCCAACTTTGATGGGGAGACAGGCGTACTCTGGATCAGGACATGTGGAACCTGCACCTTTAAAAACCCTTTAAAATTCCCTCCAGTTGCTGCTTGGAGAATGAGAGCAAAGCAGCTTTTCTGCACATAGGTCACAATTTGAAATGTGAGCAGATTTTAATTCTATTAGTACAGCAAATCATAATTTTTCTTAAGACACACACCTTGTGATAATATTCCAGAAGGCTTTGCCTGGTAGGAAAGCCCAAGATCAGAATTAGATGAGACCCACAGAACTCATGAAGCACTTGCAAGTATTCTCTCCTTAAAAGGTTCACAGTAACTTTGAAATCTGGAGTCATTTTAGCTGAATTTTCAATCTACACAACGTTGTGTACTTGCAGCCATACACAAACCTTCTTGCCTGATTAGTGACTTTTTAAAAAATAGTAATGATAATAATAACACATAATAAAATATAGTAATATTTTTTTAATTAGTGGAATTTTTTTTAATTACAAAACAATTTAATTATAAAATACTCAGGCAAGGTGCCACCAGTGTGAGAAAAGCAAATATAAAAATGTCATGTAGTCCTTTAAGGATACATTTTCGTGGATCACTTGTGTTGTATCCAGCTTAGGTCTGCACCCCTTCTGAGAAGTTTATTATTGCATCTTCATTTCCTGCTTTTTTTCAAAAGTCAGTAAGTTATTAAGTGGGGAAAAAATGTTTTTTTGGATTGAATGATGTTGAGGTGTCACTGCTTGGCTTTCCAGATCACCTCCAAGAACTGGGAATAGTGGTTTATCTGGGAAAAGGCATTTAGGGTGGTGTTGTGATTGAAGCTAATTAAAACTTCTGTTAATTTGCAGAAAATTGACGCCCAGGCCATCGAAGAATTCTATGGGTTAACATCAGACATTTCCAAAAACTCCGAATCTGGATATATCCTCTTCTACCAGTCCAGGGACTGAGACAAGAGACACAAACCAATGGACACAAGGACAAAGGGATCAAGCTTTGTGCCAGCAGAGCAGTTCCTCGGTGTTGCTGTAGGACCAGGACAGAGCCCGGGGGAGGAGAGAGCTCCCTCCTGCCCTGTTGGGAGGATTAGTGCTCAACTGCCCTAACAAGAAGAGCTTTTGTTCCAGTTTTCTTTCTGGGCTTTTTTTTTTTTTTTTTTTAACGTGCTATCTTCCAAAATCTGTGTTACCTCTACTTGAAACCCGGCTGCTTCTTTGTTCATGAACTCGAGAAGAGATTTCAAAGTAGCATTGTAGGATTTTCACCGTTGAAACTTGGCCTGAGGCTGTACCTTGGTTTCTGCCATGGTTTTTCTGTATTTTAGCAGAACGATTTGGATATTCAGTGTCAGCTGAAGGCATATTTTAGGATATGAGCAGCAGCTGGTTGCTGGATATTTTTGGTGACTCAGACTTGAGAAGCAGTACAAAGCTAAGACGTATTGGAAATGTCAAGTCTGTGATTTTTATAAAGAAAAAAGCAGACAAACCCCTCTCTCTGCAGCATTGTAAACCTCTCCCCATTCTGCATCCTCTTGGGTTTAGAGAACACTAACAGCACTGCTTCTTTTTGTACTCTCTTTGTGCTGTTCTGTTTCTCCTGCAGAAGGCAGAGAACTGTCTCCATCCAGCCTCTCCTGCTGTGCATTTTCCTTTGGGAGCAGCAGTTTTGCCTCCAGGCCCTGTTGCTGCAGGTTCCAGGGGAGCAGAGCAGCCCTGACCTGTCAAAGACCATCTCTGCTGTGGAAAAGTTGGGAATTCCAGCCTTTCTTGGAGCTGTTGCATAAACCAAAAGTGCCCTCATTCTGAAGCAGGATCAGCATTTCACTCAATTCCCAGCAAACTGATGCAAGTTGTGTTTTGAATCTATGCTAATCCACAGAAACAGCACTAATTGGGAAGGGTTAACCAAGGGAAGGGGTCTTTAGGGAACTAATCCAGGAGTTCTGAGTCCTCAGGGTAATGAACAGGTGAGAAGGAAAACCAACCAAGCCACCAGGCATTACCTGGTCAGTGTTCCAGTCATTGCTGGTGATGTTTGTCTCCATCTGGGAATCATAACACCCCTAAAAAGCTTCTGATTGTTTCACCTCTAGGCCTTGCTTCCCAGGGGAAATCGTGGGTCTGTTGTAGACTGAAATGAAGCAATTATCTGTTGTCTGTATATATTCTAATCTCAAGGATAACTAGGAAGAGAGGACTTAAGGAATTGGGTGAGAAAGCTCAGAAAATCTTGTGCAAGTTTCTTTTGGAGAAGTGCTGTGGCTGTGCCAAAGGCTGGCACAGCTGGCTCCACCTGCAGTGGGGATGAGTGTTCTGCTGGGTCCCTGAGCTGTGTGTCCTCAGTGTGGCTGTCCCCAGCACAGCCCCTCCTCTGTCCCCAGTGCTTGTTGTTCTTGAGGATCTTTAACTTATGCAATTCTGTGGCTTGTGCAGGATATTCAATATTTTACCAAAACACTGTCCTCAGGAAAGCAGCATTCCCCAGTTCCTCGTGCTGCCTGTGTCTGTTCCTTCCTCTCATGACCACAAAGGTGATGTTTAGCAATTAACTCCTGCCTTCAAAATGCAAATGAACCATTGTCGTTGTATTCCAGCTGGGTACAGCTTCCATTCTCCTGGCACATCTCTTCCAGAAGATCAAATATGGACATCAGGTTTTTTATTTCTTTTTTATTATACAGAGTACTGTCATTTTAAGAGACACATTCAACAGCAGCAAATGTTCTTGTTCATCTTGTTCCTGTTGTGTGACAATTGTTCCTGGCTAAGAGTCTTCTCTCCTTCTCCACACACAAGCTGTGAGTCCTCTCCTGGTGATGCCACCAGGAGACTGTCATCACTGAGTCTTGCAAAAAATGGAAAATAAAAAAAAGAGAGCACTGAGTTAAAAATAATCTAAACAGTAAATACAAAAAGTAATGTAGTACACTAGACATGTATTTTGTATATCTGGTGATACCTTTTTACAAATAAAATACCTGACTGAGAGATAATATTGAAAGATATATACTATAGATTAAAAACTGTTCAAAGTGCACTTTTGCTACAGATTTATAAGGAGACTAAAAGGAATTAAATGGGAAGAGAATGATGAGATGTTACTTCTGTATAATAAATGACCCCACCTGTCTCCAATAAAGGTCATTATGATCCAACCCACAGTGCCCAGAGGCTTTTCCTTGGATTTCACTCCTGAACTTCTCCCACCCTGCTGGCTGGCTGAGGGTCCTGGTCCTGCAGTGTCTGCATCCCTGTAACCTGTGCAGGAATGGCTCAGAGCAGGAGAACTCAATAATTCAGTGTCAGAGATGGTAACTGCAGTGCTGCTACAGCAGGGAGAGGTTACCCAGGGCCTCTGTTCCTCCATCACCCCTGGAGCTCTGCTGCTGCCTCTCCCTGGGATTTCTTCTCCCTCTTCCCCCTGTGTTGGACTCCCTGAGCCTTTGTTGCAAATATCATCTGACTGATTTGGAGCAGAGACGTTTAAAAGCAAAAGCAGGAGCCTGTGCTTGGAACTGCTGAGGTTCATTGCAGGACAGGTTTTCATTTCCTTGTGGTTCACTGCAGTTCACCTTTGCACTGGGGAGATGGGATCAGTTGTGCTCCTGTGAGCAGGAATTTATGGGAATCCAGTGCAGTAGGAGCAAGGGAGAATGGAAGATGGCAGCTGCTCTGTAAATCCCAAATCCTGTCTGGTCCTTGTCCTGCTGGGTCACACCTTAGCAAGAAATAAATAAATTGTGCCAATTTTAGCTGGTGAATGTGAGTTGGGTTTGTAGGGGGAGCAGTCCCTGGAAATAGGGAGAAAACAACCAAGCCCAGCAGGGCTGAAAGCAAAGTGGTTTGAGCTTTGAGTGCCACTAGGGCAGGATGCTGCTGGGGGTTGGGAGCTGGGGTTTGGGAGCTGCCTTGATCACTGCAGCTCCTCTCCAGAACCTCTGCTGGAGCCAGGGTGGAGACCATCCCATGGTTATTATTTCTCTATGAAATAACATTTTCCTTCGAATTCCATGGATTCTGCAGCGTTTGTGGAGAGGCTCTGCCCTCGGCTCTGCTGCACAGAGGTGCTCTCTGACCTGCTGCTGCTGCTCAGTATGTGCTCGTTACCAGCAGGAGGTTTTACACTCCCCGGTGCCAGCTCGGTTTAGGAGATATTTAAAACAAATCCCGTTTGATTGGTACAGAACAGGAAATGGACTAACAAAGGCCCCTGAGACAAATCAGACCTTCCCATTGTGGGCCTGGGCATTTAGCAAAAGGAAACAATCCCTGAAAGGTAATTAATTAATTCCCAACATGTGAAATGCTGCTGGCGTTTGCACTAATTAACCTCGGGGCAGCTTCTGCTCTGCCTCCCTCCTGCTCCTGCAAACCCAGGAGTTTGTGTGGTCCCCAGAGCAGAATCTGGGTGGGATGGGATGTCTGAGACGGGAGAGCTCAGGGTGGGGAAGGTTAGGAAAGGAGCAGTGGCTGTGGGGTGGGCCAGGGTCATCCTGTCCTTTTGTGCTGCAAAGGGAAATGCTTTGATCTTCACACATCAATTGTGTCAGAATTAATGGCCTCCAAGTGACACTGGGGCAGTTCAGACGGGATTTTGGGTGGGAATTCCTCCCTGTGAGGGTGGGCAGGCGCTGGCACAGGGTGCCCAGAGCAGCTGTGGCTGCCCCTGGATCCCTGGCAGTGCCCAAGGGCAGCTTGGACAGGGTTTGGAGCAGCCTGGACAGTGGAAGATGTCCCTGCCCATGCAGGGGATGGATTGGGATGATCCTTAAGGTCCCTTCCAATCCCTTCCCTCCCTGCTGGTGCTTGTTTGGATGTGCTGGAGTGTGGGGGATGTTTCTGCACCCGCAGGAGAGAGAAAGCTGGGAAGGGAAGGATGAATTAATTACACAGCAGCAACTGGCAGGCTGTTAAATATTTGAGTTGCTAATAATGAGCGCATTTAGTGATTGTCAGTTGTTTTAAAAGCTCCTAAATACAAATAACAAACACAAATACAAAACACTGCAGTGGTTGCAACACTTCAGCTCGTGCAAAATCAATTAAAAACATTCAGATGGTCCCAGCTGGGTCTTCCCTGGTGATTTGCAAGCCGCAGGCAGTGTGAAGGAAGGGCAGAAGGGTGAGGAAGGGGTTTGGGAGCTGTTTGGAGTCAGGAATCTCCCAGATCTACTGGAGTTCATTTTGTTTCCCAGGTGGTTTTTAACTGGAGCGAGCTGCTTTAGCAGAACGTGTTGTGTGAGGAATTTTGATGTAGACAAGAGACATTGACTTGGATTTAAGGCCTGAAATTAGAAAGGAAAAGCCATCAAGAGCTGGGCTGAACCTGGGGCTGCTGCTGCCACGGGGAGGCTGAGGCCAAAGGCAGCTGGAGTTTGTGTGTCCATGGAATCGCAGGTGGAATTCAGCAGGAGCTGAGTTTGGTGGTGATTAAGTGCCCTAATTAGCACTCGATTAAGTGCTTTTGTTTCCTTCTCTGAGGAGCAGCCGCAGCTACTCCAGCAAATCATTGCCAGGCAGAAAGCTGGGATGGGATGGGATGGGATGGGATGGGATGGGATGGGATGGGATGAGGATGGGATG
>VXBB01022875.1:128507-160227 GCA_013399915.1 Illadopsis cleaveri
ATAATATACATGTGAGCACTTGGCCAGGAAAAAAAAAAAATCCAGCTTTGTTGGAGAGGTGTTGAGTGATGCTTGAGGGTGTTTGCTGGGAGATGAGTGGTGACGTTTCTCTGTTTCTCTCGGGTTGTACAAGGCTCATTCCGGGGCTGAGGGATCCATGGATCTGTGGCTGTCCCATGCTGGTCCCACAGTGAGGGCTGACACTGAGCCAAGGGCCGGATGAGCCATCCCAGCAGCCTCATCTTCCCCAGCTCCAAAAGCCCTTTTGAGCAGCAGCACAGTCCTGGTGAGCATTAACTGCCCATTAATCCTCTCACATCAATATCTGCTCTGCCCCAGCCCTGGAGAGGGGACCACAAGGTGACCTTGTCCCTGACCAGGGCTGTCCCCTCAGCCCAGGAGCCACCCAAGGGTCCCCGAGGGTGCTCCAGCTACCCGGGCAGAACCAGGACAGTGACATTTCTTGGTGCATCTTGTTTCTCCAAACACATCCCTGGTGCTGTACCCAAGGTCTGGAAAGCCGTGGTGGGACAGCCTGCAGAGGCACACAGATTTTGGTTTAAAAAAGAAAAGGTCTATTTATCTTTTTCTTCTCCCCTCCTCCGCTTTGTGTCAATATCCCAGGTATAGATTAACTCTCTTCGCTTAATATTTAATGTTTTGGTGCCTGGAAATGGAGCTGAAAGCATTTGGAGAGACAGCCTGAGGAGCTGCTCTGGTTTGGCTGCAGCTCCTCTGAGTGCATCCCTGTGTCCATCAGCATCCTCTGATCCGTGTGCAAGAATTTGGGGAACAGCTTCCCCGCTTTAGTCCGGCTCCAGGCGGGAGGCAGGGGCTGCTGGAGCTCCCTGTGCTTAGGGAGGCTGGAATGGTGCATGGATCACAGGCCCTGACTGACCAGATCCTGAGGCCAAGGCAGGGCTGATGTCACCTTTATTCCTGAACTCCCATCTGTTTTGCTGGGGAATTTCTTTGTGCTGATTTCACATCCTTAGGACAGGTGAGCATAGGTGGAAAAGGCTGTTTTTACTGCAGCATTGTAATGAAGGCATGGTAAGAAAGAGCAAGGGGTTTCTTTGGAGAAAATAAAGCATTTCAGTGTCATGAAAGGTGGAGGAGAGGCCCTGGACTCCTCTCTGGGCTGAAGAAGATTCTGTGGGTGGGTGAGCATGGCTGGAGCTTTAGGAGCTGGGAAGAGAAATGTCAAGTTGAAGGTAAATCACAGAGTGCTTTGGGTTGGAAGGGACCTTGAAAATCACAACATCCCCCCCCCTGCCATGGGCAGGGACACCTCCCACTATCCCAGGCTGCTCCAAGCCCTGTCCAGCCTGGCCTTGGACACTGCCAGGGATCCAGGGGCAGCCACAGCTGCTCTGGGCACCCTGTGCCAGGGCTTCACCTCCCTCACAGGGAACAATTCCTTCCCGACATCCCATCTAAGCCTGCCCTCTGGCAGTGGGAACCCGTTCCCCCTTGTCCTGTCCCAGTCCAGCTCTCTTGGAGCCCCTTTAGAGGAGGGGAAGGATCCCCCACCTCAGCCTGTTGGCCACATTGCTTTTGATTGCAAGAGGTAATTCCTGAAAATGATCCCAACTAAACTGGGATGATGGGGTCATCACCCAGTGCTGGCACTTGGGGAGCTCCCATGTCCTGCAGGTGCCACTGTGGTTGTCACCTTCTAATCTGCAGGATCTGGAGCTTTTGCTAATTACCAGGGTGCTGTGCTGGCCCCGTTTCACAGCTTTATTGGCCAAGGGTGCTGTGGACCTGAGCATTCCTGGGGCCTTTCCCACATCCATCCAGGCTCCCAGCCCTCCCCTAACCCCACAGAGAGATGCACTGACACAAACAATATTTACACAGCCCAGGTGGGGATGTAAATCCAGCAAAAAGAGATAAAAAAAGACATTTCTATTACCTTGCCCTGCTAGCTGGGGAGTCCAAAGGGCAGCACGGAGCTTTCCCAGATTTCCTGGGGGTTTTCCGTGGTGGGATGCCAGTGTGCCAGCACCAGGCTCTGCCCCAGCCCAGCTGCCTCTGTTTTGGGAGCTGGAGTTTGTGACTGCAGGGAAACAGGGGGGAGTGTTTTAGAGGAACTGGGGTTTTGCCTGAGCTGATTGCAAGGTGCCGTGTGAGATAAAGCAGCCTGAAAAGCAAACAAAGCCCAGTCATGTTGTTAAACCTGGTTCTTGGGGCTGTGGGGAGCGATTAAGGTTATTAGGAGGCTGGAGTGCTGTTTCTAAGGGAGGTTCTTGTTTTTCAAGACTACAGGGGCCCTCTCAGCCAGCACATTTGCCATTTTAGTGGGTTTTAATTTACTTTTAAGTGTCCTCCATTGGCCAGCCAAGATGTGAGGTTGTATTTCCTGGTGGCTATTTGTCCTTGAGTGGTGGCAGCCCCTGTGACCTCACCGTGGCCTCTGAGGAAGTGGAACACAGAGCTGTGCAGTTGGTTTGGAGGGTTTTGGTCCTTTTAGTTGCAACTAAATGAACAAAACCAACTCCATTTTGTGGGGTTTGGATCGTAGGTTTAACTTTGAAGGTGCTGAGTTGCAGCTCCATCACTGAGGCTGGATTGGGAGTAGGAGGAGGGTGAGGATGAGGAGGGATTGGAGGATGAAGGGGTTAGTGCTGCAGGTCACAGGGCTGGGATGGGTGTGATGGCACGAGGTGACCATGGGCTGTGATGCCGTGCAAGGCAAAGGAACCATTTCATTTCCTGTTCTGGGGAGAGAAATCCACAAGTTTGACAAGTCACCCTTTAATTTCCTCAAAGCCCCTCAGCAGCTGGGATGGTTCTCATCCAACACCTTGGAACAGACCTGACCCATCAGGCTGGGCCAAACCTCATAGCTGGGAGGCAGCCCTGACCTCCAGTGCCCAGGGGCTGGCTGTGCATAGCTCACGTGGGCGTTGTCACCTGCCCATGCCCCTGGGACAGCTCCTCTGGCTCTCTCCCTCCTTATCCCGTTTCTCCAGACTGTCTGTCCACAGGGATTATCCCACTCATGAGGCAGCACTGTCAATCACCCCATCCCACCAGTGTCAGTCTTCCAAAAAATCTGGTGGTGTGATGGGGACCATCAGGATGGGTGGGTGTGGAACTGAATTCCCTGTTTGGGGAAGGAGGAATCACCTGGGTTCCACCTCCCAGGGCTGATTTTTGTATCCCACAGTGTGCACGGGGGAAATTCCCTGGGGGCAGCGAGCCAGCCCCGCTCCTGCCATGCTGACAGGGGGTGACCCCGGTGGGACAGTGGCACTGCTGCTGTGCCTGGCAGGATTTGGCACCATCTGGATACGAACCCAGAGCAGCCTTTTGCTGTTTTATCCCATTCACTGCCGGGGCTGTCAGCCAGCGTGGCACATGCCAGCAGCAGGGGGGCAGGATGAGGTGACACATGGCTGTTGGGGACATTGGTGGCATTTGGGGTGATGCCATGGGCACTTCCCAAGCTGTGCCCCCTTGCTGGAAACACGAGGCCCCACCCTGGCTCCATAATCACGGAATAGGTTGGAAAAGGCCTCTAAGATCACCGAGTCCATTTTGGGGTTCTGCCCACTGCTGGCTGCTCTCTGGGTNACAGGATGAGGTGACACACGGCCACATTGGTGGCATTTGGGGTGATGCCATGGGCACTTCCCAAGCTGTGCCCCCTTGCTGGAAACACGTGAGGCCCCACCCTGGCTCCATAATCACGGAATAGGTTGGAAAAGGCCTCTAAGATCACTGAGTCCATTTTGGGGTTCTGCCCACTGCTGGCTGCTCTCTGGGTGCCATACAGAACTTTCTGGCATGTCACCAAATGCCTCAGTCTCTCCCACTCACTTTTTTTGGAATGACCACCCTTCAGGGGTTTCTTATGAGTGGGTCAGGGCATGGAGGAGGACACCAGAATTTCCCAGCTGAGACAGAGGCCATGCACCCACTTCTTGCAGCCGGTGTTTTCCCTGAGGAATCACTTCTCCCTGGACCTCCACAACCTTCAGCCTGTGCATCCCATGGCATCTCCATGGCAATGGGCAGCAAGAGGACTGGACACCAGTCCAGCACCTCTGCAAATACACTGCTGAACCCATCACAGCAGGGATTTGTTGGGTTTTCCCTTCCTCTTCCTCGAAAAGGTTGATTATTCCCTATTGAGGAAGGAAGGAGATGGTCAGGGAGACGGCCAGGGAAGGAGATGCTGCGCTTTGGCGTTCAGCCCCGCAGGGAAGGCCGGGTGGAGAGGTGTGTGCCACGGCCGGGGGCGGTGCCCGCCTGTCCCGCCGGGCGGTGCCGTGCCCGNNNNGCCGGCCGGGCGGTGCCCTCCCCGCCGCGGGCCCCGGAGCGCTCGGTTCTCCTGGGGCCCTCCCGGCGCATCCACCCCGAGACAGTTGGGGCGGTTGCAAAACCCCCATGACGTGTGCTGGGAACTGCTGCAACACGCTCGCAGGCCCGAGCCATTGCAGCCTCTCCCCGGCACCTCGCACAACAGGTCCTGCCAGCTCGGGGGCCGGCGGGACGCCCTGCCCGCCGCGCTGCGGGGCTCCGGCCGCTGCTCCGGCCTCCCCGGGACACACCCCGCGNCGCTGGCCTCTGTGCAAGGAGCAGCCCAGCGTGCTCTGAGCAACCTCCCGGCCTCATGTGGGATCAGTGAGAGGACGCAGCGGCAGGACAGCAGCCCTGTGCATGCCCCAGGGGAGCTCCAGCTCGGGGATGTCCCGTCCCTCCATCGCACGCCCCGCAGGGCACAGGCGGAGGAGCATTGCACCGCACGGGAGCTCCCGGCGCTGTGCCCCGGTGCAGGCACCCCAGAGCCAGCCGGGGAGGGTGTTTTGGGGTCAGTGCTGCCAGCAGCGTGGTTTGGGGAGAATCTGGTCTGTCAAACCTCACACTGGAGGAGACGAGCTCACCGAATCCCGCTCCTCCACATCTTTGGGATTTTTTTGGCTCTGAGTTTGGATTTAGCAGCTCGTGATGGGTTTTGCTTGCTTTGCCACGGCTGGGTTGGCTGGGAGTTAGAGCGGGCTGGGACAGTGAAGGTGTCCCTGCCCACGGCAGTGGGGTTGGATCTGGATCTTTGCAGTCCCTTCCAACCCAAAGCATTGCAGGATTCCCTGCAGAGCAGCTGCCTCTCCCGGGGTGGGCAGCCCTGTGTGCTCTGCAGCAGCTCCGTGCTCGCTGCATGGGCTGACTTGTTGGGGTTCGCCCCGGGCAAACACCAGGGCCCTTCTCAGGGAGGAGAAACAACCCTACCACAGTGCCTGCAAGCAAGGAACCTGCTCTGAGCACCCACCCACGGACCCCAGGGCATGTGGCCACCCTGCCCAGTGGCATCCCCAAAGGCCCTTTTCGTGGTCATCTCACATCAGACCCCAAAACAAAGCTTTTGTTTCAAGATCTCGGCCTCAATCTGTCCACCCCAGATCCCGTGCGTAAAAGGGAGGCAAAATCCTTCCCTCCTGGGGGGATGTGGGTGTTTGCCAGGGAGCTGGAGGGCTTTTCTACACCAAACCTGTGCAAAGCAGAGGGAGCTCAGTGAATAAAGCTGGAGCCCACCGAGGTGGGAATCACATCTAATGGCAGCTCCTTCAGTGAGGATTGTGCCTCCCATGCTCCGTCTGGTTCGATTCCGATGGAAAAGGATCATCTGTGATTAAAGATCGACGGTAATTACATAATGGGCATGCACCAGATGATGCCCAGACAAGCTCCCTCCTGGGATTTCCCAACTTTTGGAGTGTTTGCAATCATCCTAAAGAGCTCCCTTCTCCCAAGGAGGGGGAGGGGTAATTATTGATTTTAAGGCACAAGGCTCAGCTGCAGCGCCGTGGTCACCAGAGCCAGGCTGTGACCACTCTGCTTGCCCTGATGGCTCTGGGGCACGCTCAGGCACAAGAGATGCATCCCTCCCAACCTTGCAACGGCAATAAAAATATCATAAAATAAAGGAGAACAAAAACAAACAAAAAAAAGGAGAGTAAAGCTGCTTTTTGGATGTGCTGGCACGGCGAGCAGAGCGGCTGCAGCCCTGTGCTTAGGCCGTGACGAAAAGGCAACGTCAGGATGTTCTTGATGGTGGGCCAGCCATTAATCCACGTGTTTTAGCAAAAACCCAGTTTGTGTCTTAAGATTTGTGGGAGCGGGGACAACTGGGGGTGTGGGGAGCTTGTCTGGGATTAAACCTGCCTGGGAGCCAAGCACGCCAAGCTTGCAAGCCCGGGGAGAGCTTAATTAAAGTCAACGGAGAAACGTTTCCAAGAAAATAATACGGGGTTTTTAAATGGGATATTTTCGTTCTGGGCCCAGAATGTCTCCTTTTCCCCTCTTCGGTGTCAGCTTTAATAAAACAAAACGAGATCTCCAAGAAAAACAAATTGGAGCTCTTAAAAGGCACTGCGGAGATAAAAATCAGTAACAGTGTTGCTGGTAACACCTTGGGTTATTAAAAGGGAAAGAATGCTAACGATGCAAATCGCATCGGCCTTTCTTGTGGCTACTCCCGGCAGGAGCCCGCCCGCCCTGCCAGGGGGGCACGGCCACGGTCCCCTCGCCGTGGCCGCTGGGGCTGCAGGGACACGGGGGCTTTGCCCTTCATGGCCAGGGGGATTGGGGCATGTTTGGGGAATGCTCACCCGGGGAGGATTTTGGAGTTTTCTTTCCCCAGGTTCTGGTGCCAGGTCCCCAGGGTCAGGAGCGGCGTTGAGGTCAAATAGTAAAAAAAGGTTGGAAAATGGCAAGGATCAGGTTTCAGGGGACGCCAAACTTTAAAACGGCTGAAATCAGGGCTGGTGCTGCTGGGAAGGTGCCACAGGCCCTCAGAGCTCCTTTAGAGGCGATGAATATGTGAATGGAAATAGCAAGTTGAGCTTTCTATGGCCTGAGAGCGGCTGGGGGTGGCTTTGCTCCTCACGCCGAGGCATCAGGCTGGAAAACTGGGGTCATTTCCTCTAAATCCAGTGCCCCAATCCCACTGGTACAGCTGGATCCCACCCCGGGATCTGCTCTCACAGTGCCCTGGCCCCTGGCAGGCTCTCCTGGCTGCCTGGCCTCCTGTTGCTCCCCAGGATGCTGGAGCAGGGATGTGGGAAGGGCTGGGGGAGTCGCTGGGGATGTGGGTTTGGTCCCTCCACCCGCTGCTTCTGCCTCCCCACAGCCAGAGTGGACTCAGAGCTGCTCCTTTTATTCCATGTACTCCCATCCTGGGCAGGGCTGGCCCTGGTGGAGCTGGGGGTGGCAGTGGGGCAGTGCACAGGGGTGATGCTGCTGCCCCGGGGAGCTGCTGTAGGGTCCTGTCTGTCTGTCTGTCTGTCCACAAAGCAGGAGAATCCTTTCGGACAGGGAGGCTTTAAAATGCCCAGGGTGAGGAATTCGAGGCCAGCTCCTGCTTTGCTGCTGTGCCCAGCTACATCAGATAAGGCAATTATAACTTTATCACTTAATTGCAGAGCATAATAAGAGGAGTGGTATCAGGAGAGGCCATTTCTAAGGGGGGAATATCGGCGGTGTTGGGGTCTTATCTTTTTTTTTTTTTTTAATATAAACTCGGAGTCTCAGAACTGCTGGAGACTTGAGGTCTTTGTGAAGCTCCTCCTGCCTGTTCCCCACCATTCCTGTACCCAGGAGAAAATTCAGCATTAAATAAATACTGTGCTGACTGTCCTGATGCCAGGGAAACTTCTCCAGAGTCGGTGAGAACCCAGCCTGGGAGGGGAAGGGGTGAGGACTGACAGGGATGTTGTCAACAACTTTGTGGACAGCTTTTCCCTTGCACCTTGGCAATGAGATTCCCATCCCTTGCAGGTTTTTCCTGTCCTGCTCAGCAGGTGTGGGGTGCACACCCCCCCTAATTCTGGGGGTCTGAATGCCCTTGGGAGGGACAGCTGGGAATGAATCCCAAAGCCCTTTCCACTCTCAATGTCATGTGCAAAATGCTCGACCACTGCCCTGGAACCCAGATGTAAACTCTGAAATTTTATATTTGGCAACTCTTCTGCAGCCTGCTGGGGTGGTGTGGGAGAGGTGAGAGACATTGGCTGTGATATCCAGAGCTCTGCTTGTCTCTGACTCACGTGGTCCCTGTTTTCCACTCTCCCTTTGGAACCCTCAAGGAGGCTGAGCACTCCCAATGTCAACATTTGGGGTATTTCCCCACCCAAACTGGCCTGACTGGTGCTTTTCTGCCTTGAAAATGGGGATTTTCAAGACCCAGGGTGGGTTTCTCACCAAGAACTGAAGTTTTGCCTTGCTTGTCCTGGTGTCTGCAGGGTCAGACAATAAAAACTCAGGTAGTCTGGGGGCAAGGGGTGGTGTCACAGGCTTTCCACTGGGAGAGCTGAAACTCCCTTGGGATCTGCATTTTAGGAGAGGACCTTTATTAAGGCAGATTCATATAAAATCCAATGTTTTGCCCGAAGCTGAGAAATCATGGCAGATTTTTTTTTAAAGCTGTTTTTTTAAACTCTGCCCTGCTTCAGTTCATCAACCAAAGCATGAACCAAGGAGCCTGGAGAGGAGGCACTTCAGGTCCTGGTGTGACCCCTGCTCCTGGCTGTTAACTCCTGCTGGCCCATCCTAATCTCCATCTGGAGATAAGATTAGCCCCAGCCTGGTTTTCAGAGCTCGTTTCCTTCCCTTGGGACAGCATCCTCCCAACCCCAGGGTTCCCAGCCCCACCATCTGCGGCCTCCCCCCGGCCACAGTTTGTGTTCCACTGGCCTCATAAACAAAAATGACGAAAAAAACACCCCCACAGAAAACAGTTTTTACAGCAGGCAGAGTTTTCCTACTCCACAAAGGCGGTTGTTTAGATTTTTATTGCCGGATGAAGAAGGACAGAGATAAAAAACAACCCTAAAAGCTGTTGGGAAGATGATGTGAGGCAGAGCAGCGTGGAAAGAGAACGTCTCTGAGGGCTTTAATGTTTCCTCTGCTTCCGAATCAGGAATCAGCTATTGCAAAATGCCAGGCACTGCTGGGTGATCCCAGCCCCTGGCACTCTCTGCAGCAGATAACTCCTGCTTTATCACACGACTGTAAAACCTCCCCTGAGCTGGAGCTGGGCAGGATGATGAAGAACCCAGCGAGCAGGATGTGGGGCTGCTGCTGTGGAAGCAGCAGGTTGTTGGCCGGGTTCCCCATTACTCAGGGTGACGAGTCGATCTCCTTTCCCATTTTCTTATGAATGAATCAGTTTTGGCTCGGCCCGATGGTCAGACTGGTTCAACGAGAAGCAGCTGGTATCAGTCTCATTAGCAGAGGAGACAAAAACGAGCCTCTCCCCGGCTCTGCAAACTCCCTGTGATCCCGACAGGCCCGCGGCTGCCGGAGCTTCGGCTCCTCCATCTCCCCATCCCCTCCCTCCTCTGCCTCTCCCAGCTCCTGGGCACGCTGAAGGCTCACAGACACTTCAAAGCAAGTGTGGATGCACACAGGATCCTGCATCCCAGCCTGCAGCTCTCCAAGTGCGTCAGTGCTGCAGCAGGGATGTTTTTAGGGGACAGTTTCAGCTCCAGGCTGCCTGTGGCTGCTGTGGGGAGCACGTCTCGGCTGTGTTTGCTGTTCCACTTGGAGTCAGTCCTTGGCCACTGGAGAATGCTGGACATTTTGCCACAGCTTCAGCTGGAGCAGCTGGGATTCGGGAGCCCTCCCTGCCCGAGGCAGGGGCACAGGGGCAGTGGTGATGTGTGGCTGCCTCTGCTCAGCCCTGTCGTGAGGATTTGCCGTGGTGTCACTGCTCTTCCCTTCGTTGTTGGCACCCAGCAGCCCTGTCCCGCTCTTCCTGTCCATAACGTCCCCCCAGAGTGTGTGCCAGCTCCCTCGGGAAGGGAGGATCACTGCCAGGGTCACTGCAGAGGCTGAGGAATGCCATGATTCCTCAGGAGCAGCGTCCCCGGCGCTGTCCCAGAGCAGGGCGGGCTGGTGTCCTCCAGCCCATCCCCACGGATCCGTGCTGGGAGAGCAAAAGGGTTTTGATTCCAGGGCTGCCCCTGGCCCCTCACATCCCTCCACACCCCAAAATCCTGGCAGGCTGCAGCTGCACGCTGCTGAATCCTCTCAGTGCCTGCTATTCCCCTTGCCCCTGAGCATGGATGGGTGAAGGGGGAGCTCAGGCAGCTGAAAACAAGACTGGGGGCTGTGAGGTCTGTTCCCTACAGCAAGCCCACCCTTGGCACCTGTAGGGACAGGGGTAATTTTGTAAGGACAGGGGTAGTTTTGTAGGGACAGGGGTAATTTTGTAGGGACAGAGGTAATTTTGTAGGGACAGAGGTAATTTTGTAAGGACAGGGGTAGTTTTGTAGGGACAGAGGTAATTTTGTAGGGACAGGGGTAATTTTGTAGGGACAGGGGTAGTTTTGTAGGGACAGGGTAGTTATGATTCCCACCCCAAAAAAGCCATATTTCCATAGAGAGGAAGATGAGGCTCCCTGGCCACAGAGATGGGATGTGAGGCTTTTAACCCTGACTGGCAGGATAAAACCTCACCCAGTAACTGACAGAAGCCTTCATTAACCTGCCCTGTTGTTTATTCTCATTTCAAAGCCCTTGATGCAGCAAAAAGCGAAGGCATTTCCTCGGGAAAGCACATTAACATTTCACCTGCCTTCAGAGCCCTTTGCCACCGGGGGCACTCGGCGTGGTCGGGGCTGTCCCCAGTTCCCCTCGCTCTCGTTAAACATTGTGTGGCTCCAAGGGAACTCTGCCTGTGGCCGTCGTGTGGGCTCAAGCCCTCGGGGCCTCGGGTTTTAATTTGTATGCAGATGTGAGTGTGTGCAGAGACCCACACGGGCGTATTTATGGATTTGGATCACGGATCCCTATCCGAGGGGCAGCAGCAGGAGCTGCAGGGTGCGGGGCTGGGTTCCCGGGCTGTGGATGGGGGGCAGGGGGCTCATCCTGCTCTGAACCCCGGCGCCTCTTCCCTGCTGCCTGCAGCACCCAAGAGCAGGGCTGGCCCTTCCCCGGAGCCAGCCGGCGTCTGAAAAACTTTCAAATGAGGGCAGGTCAGCCAAAAGTGACAGCTTGTAGGCAAAGGGGTGTAACCTGCTCCTTGCTGGGCTGAAAAAAAAATTTAAAAAATTAGATAAAATACTGCTGGTTTTCACTTTCCTTTAGCGGTTGGATTTGCTTAATGACAGCCTGGTCTATTTCTCTCAGATATGCAGTTGTTTTCAAACATGGTCTTTAATGTAAGGAAGCTCCAAGAGACTAAAATCACATGGATATTTTACCCTTCTCTTGCCCTCTGGGTGTCTGGTTTAATGATGACACACGAGGGTTGTGTCACCTGGGGATCTTTCTCCTGGTCCTCGGCTCCAGGAGCACGATCCAAAGGTGCTGCTGTCTGTGCTGCAGGCCCGGGGGAAACTCTCCAGCCTTGGGGCAAGGAATCATTTCCTGATGGCCATCAGGAGAAGAGCCCAGATGCTCCAGCACGAAGCTGTTTTGTCCCACAGACACTGTGCCAGCCCAGGATGACTCTGTGCCTGCCCCAGGGCTCTGCTCAGCCTGCTTAAAAACAGCTTTTCTTCATTTATTTTGATTTTTACAGATATTCTCTCAGTGGAGGAGGCTCTCCAATGTGGTCAGTCATCCCCTGGTGTCCCTCGTTCCATGGGAGGGCTGGGGCTGAGCCCTGGGACAGTCTGGGGAAGACGCTGGTGGCAGGAGAGCTGAGGTGGAACAGGCCATGGAGGGAGGTGTTACCTCCTTTGTGAGTGAACCTGGGGGGAAAAACGACTTAAAAGGCACCTGGCACAGGCTGGGGAGGGGCCTCCCCTCAGGAAGCCCCAAGAGCAGCCACTGCCATTCTCCCTTTCATATTTCACATTTCCAGCCTTAATTACTCAGCATTGCTGGGTATGGGGCAGGCTTTGTCTTCGGGGAGATTCAGGCAGTGTTGGGTGGAAGCAAATAAGGAACATAACTGAAATATTTTGGTGATATTGGGGTGGGTGGGAGGAATCCCAGCTCTCTCCATTTCAGGGTTTTTGCTCCAGTGGGGCTGAGGCTGAGCTTGCCGCAGTGTTTTTTTCCTCTGGAGCTTGGAGGGCTCTNTGCCACAGCATTATTTTCCTCTGGAGCTTGGAGGGCTCTGGGGGGTGGCTGTGGGTGGGGGTGGCTCTGGAGATGATGCTGTAGGGCAGAGCCAGCAGGGCCAGGGGAGGGTGTGGATGGCACTGGGAAGAACACAGGGGTGCTTTCTTCCAACCTCACTTCTCATGGGGATGCCCCAGCCTTGGCTGAGGGGTGTTTGGGAGCTTTGGCTCTTGCCACAGCATCCCCACCCAATCCCATCCCCATCCCATCTCATCCCATCCCCATCTCTTAGGATCATAGAATTATGGAATGTCCCAAGTTAGAAGGGACCCTCAAGGATCACCCAGTCCAATCCTAAACCTGCACAGACACCCCAACAATCCCAGCCTGTGCATCCCAAAATTCTTCTGGAGCTCTGGCAGCCTTGGGGCTGTGCCCATTCCGTGGGGAGCCTGGGCAGTGCCCAGCACCCTCTGGGGGAAGAACCTTTCCTGATATCCAACCTGAACCTCCCCTAAACAATTCCATGTCATCTCCACCTCCCTCCCCATCCAGCACACAATGGGAAGGGATTGGGCTGACTGGGAGATGTGGAGGAGAGCAAGGAGAACATGCAGTGCTGAAACCTGGGCTGGGGTTGTTCCTGATGGGGGACAGGGGGTGCATCACTGCCTTCAGCTCTCTCAAAAGCTGCAAAAACCAAGGTAATTAATTGTCCAGTGAGGGACAGGTTGCAAAGAGATATTTGGAAATTTAGCAGCAGGGAAGTTGTTAGTCGGGAGGAATACTTGGGGCTCAAGACTGGCCCTTGTCTAGGGGAAGGTGTAGATCTATATTAAACATTGAAAAGGTGTATTGATGAGGCATTTGGGGACACGGTTGAGTGATGGGCTTGGCAGTGCTGGGTTAACAGTAGGACTCAGTGGCTTCAGAGGGCTTTTCCAGCCTAAACAACTCCATAATTCTATGATTCCAAGACTGGACATGCCCACCACCAGAGGGTTTGGAGGAAAGGCTGTGCAGAAATCTGCCAGGGCTGGGAGAAGGCCACAGATGTCCTGCAGTGGCAATTATTTGTCTAAAAACCAGTGCCTGGCGGGGTGAGGAGCTGTGGCCAGGGCTCCTGGGTTTGGTGCCCAGGCTGCTGGGACTCTCCTCTTAATGCTCAGGGCTGGCAAAGGGCTGGAAGTATTTTTCTTTCTGAGTATCCCTTAATTAGCTAAAAGGGAAGGCTGTCAAGTACCCAACTGGGAAGGAAAAAGATCTTGGTGAGCCTGTGACCAGCGAACATTTCACCTCCATTTATTTTCCCTGACTTCTTTGTTTTTTCCCCTTTGAAAAGAGGGTGTTTTTCTCTTTCCTTTCATTTAACTGCTATTTATTTGCTGGTAAGTGGAAGGAATTCAGCTGGGATCAGCCTGACTCCTGCCAGCGACTGGAGTTGAAAAGTTTCCGTGGGGGGAGATGTAAGAGCAGAAGAGCAGAGCAGGGGGCACCCCTTCCACCCGCCGCCGGCCCTCAGCTCTGCGGGCCCCTGGGTCACGGCCAGCCAGGTTGCATGGCTTTAATTCTCCTTTTTTTTTTACTGGGATGTTGACAAGTGCCCATGGGAGTTGTGGTGGGAGGAGCGTGGAGTTGGGCCGCGGGGCTTCTTCTTCTCCTCGCTGCTAATGGGAAACAGAAGATGGCTTGGGAGAGATTTGGCAAAGAGGGAAACTTTTCTGTCTCTTCCAGCTTGGAAAAAAGCATCCTTTCTCACCCCTGTCTCACCGCAGAGGGAGGAGGGCTCCCAAACACAGCCCAGGAGGGGTTGGTGGGAGGAGGGCAAAGGAGGCAGAAAGTGCCCAGTGATTTCACAAGGATGGAGCAGCCTTGGGCCACCAGCTGTGTTTCGGGAGTGGAGCCCGACCTGCCTCCCATTGGTGGCCAGGATCCATCCCATCTTTTCCCCAAGGCATCAAGGGCTTGGGATGCCTCAGGTGCTCTCACCCTGAAGCAAGGCTGGGGATTTTTGGGACCCTGTGTGTCAGGTGTGATGTCACCACATCAATGGAGATGCAGTGGTGGATCAGCGCTGGGCACTGGCTCCTGTAGGGATGCACGTGGGTTCTGTGCCTGGCTGGGACATGAACCCCTGACCTTGGTGTGAAGAGCTCTGTGGGCTTTGCCCCTCATCCCAGCTTGTGAGCCAGTGCTGCTTCACCATCTGCTCCGAGCTGCCCTGGCCAGGAACCACAGCTCTGTGTCCTGGTGGATCACAGGGCTGGCCAGGCTGCCCCAGTGGGAACCACACCTCCGTGTCCTGGTGGATCACAGGGCTGGCCAGGCTGCCCCAGTGGGAACCACAGCTCTGTGTCCTGGTGGATCACAGGGCTGATCAGGCTGCTCCAGGTGGGAACCACAGCTCCGTGTCCTGGTGGATCACAGGGCTGGCCAGGCTGCCCCAGCTGGGAAAAGCCATGGCAGTCACTCACATGGGGCAGCTGGCAGGGCAGGGACTGCTCCCAGAGTCACAATCCAGCCCTTTAGGACTTCCAGTTGTGCTCCCAAAAGTGGCAGTGCTCACCTGGATCACAACCTGGGAAACAGTGGCTGGCCCTGGCTGATCACTCATCCCAGCACTGCTGGCCCAGTCCTGGTGCTGGTGCTCATGTCCTGGCAGGTGCCTTCCCCCTTTCACCCCTCCTGCCCTCTTTGTGAGCAGATGAAGCATTGGGGTGAATTCCTGAGGTTCCACCACCCCAGTCCCTCAGCTGCCCCCTCCTCCCAGTTGTCTGTGGCTACAGGAACTGGTCACCAGCACAAACCTGCCAGTTACATAAGGTGGCCACGGTGGGGTTCAGATGAGATGACACATTTTGGGGCTGGAGAAGCAGCAGGGGGTCACACCTCGCTCTTGGGGACAGGGGATGGCCACGGCAGGGTGTGAGTGCTGAGCTGTTCCCAGGCTTGGTGACCTTGCACCAGTGACAGCAGGAGGTTAATCATAGTCAAAGCCCAGTGAAGTTTGGTCAGGTCATGGCTTTTTCAAAGGCTGAGAGCTTTGGACGTGCAGCAGCCAGTGTCTGGGGCCACAGCTGACCCACAGTGTCCCACCAGAGTTAATCATTGCCATCAGCTTGGAACCTGCCTGGCTTCAGCAGTGGGAACTCTTTCCCCAAAAACACAGGCTACGGGGCCTGGAGGAAACCCCAACTCAGCAGGATGCTTTGGGCTGGGGAGAGCAATGTCCCTCGACCTTGACCCTAAACCAAACTCCAATCCTGATCCAGACCCTACCCAAACCCTAATCACAACCCTGATATTGCCCCTGTCCCTGATCCCAAAGCTTTGCTGTCCCTTTCATTCTATAAGGTAGATATTGTGTTTCTTGTCTCGTTGGAAATGGGAGAACCTGGAGCAGCCACTGGCAGCCCCTCAGGACCCTCTGTTGGGCTCTCACTGGACAGCTGGACAGAGGGGAAGGATGTGACCTGCTCTGGTCACCCAGTCCCAGCTGGCAGGTCCTGGGGGCTGCTGGTCCAGCCTTGAGCTGCTGTGTTAGGAGATGTGGCCACTACTTCTTGGAGAGTGTGAATCCCAAATCACTCCACATTAAGCCCAGGAATCATGAGACTTGGGTTCTGGCTTCCACTGGTGAGGGCAGGTTCTCCAAAACAGAGCTGGGTGCTGTTGATGGGTTTCCCACTTTTCCCATCCTCCCACTTCAGGGGTCCCATCCTTCAGTTGTACTGCAGGGGGAACATTGAGAGGCATCACAGCTGGGAAGAAAAATATGTATTAAAGAAAGGGGAAGATGGACAAAATCTTTCATGTGTTTGGGAGAGCACCAGGACCTGGGGGGCAGCCGGACCCTGGGCTGGTGCCGTGCTCACTGCTGGTGTCCCAATGCTGGAAGGAGGTTTTTATGTATATATATAAAAAAATACTTTCTTCTCCCTGTGGGTGTGTTTTGAAAAGGGGCTTGGGAACAATGAGGATTAACAAGCAGATAGAGAATTAAATGCAGGGTTTGAGTCTTCAAATGTGTGCACATTTCAGAGCGCGTGTTTGTGCCAAGACAAACTCCGTCAGGAATAAACATCATTTTACATGAAAGGCTAATTACAGATTGGTGCTCCGCGGGTGGGAGGAGGGAATTTTCACCAATTAAAATGGAACTTTTCTGTTTTTCGTAAAACTGCTGGATGAACACTGAGCCAGGGGCTGGCGAGGCATTTGACAGCGCAGTCAAGGGGGGAGATGCTTGTCCCCAGGATTTTTTTTTTTTTTCCTCCCCCAGTGCTAAAGAGTCTTTGCCAGTTCATTTGGGCAGGAGCTGCGGGAGGGCTCTGGTCCTGCCCAACAGCAGCTGAATGCCAGGACAGCCCTTGGCTCTCACACAGGGAGATGGGACGTGGGCACACATGGTCCAACCCAACATCCCTTGGACTCACACAACACCAGGAGGGCTCGGAGTAACAAGATCCTCGGCCTCCTTGGGTGTGTAGGTCATGGAAAGACGTCTGGATGGGACGTGGCCCATGTTGAGGAGCTGCAGCTCCTGTTTGTTGGGTAACTTTAGTGTGTGGTAGGTGAATCATCCCTCAAAAATTGCAAGCCAGAGGCGAGGCAGGGAAGAAAAGCCCTCCTGGCCTGTGGAGTGCTGGGAAGAAAACTCCCGCCTGGGCACATGGTGGGTTTCAGCTGCAGAGCACATGCTGCCTTGCTGCTTTTGGACAAATTTCACAAGAATTTGCATTTCTGGACCAGCTCTGGAGCCTTGGAGGCTGAGGCTGTGGATGGGGAGGACATGATGCAGCCCAGAAACCAGCTCTAATGCCATTTTGCTCTAGCCAGGGCCAACTTTTATGGGTTTGGAATGAAATGGATGCAAAATGTGCCTGGGACTGAGTTTCTCCGGGATGCTGAGCGCAGGAACCCCAGGCAAACACTCTGTGCCTGCTGCTTGCCAAACAAAACCACAGATCTGTCTCCATCTCTACTTAGCGTGGCCACAGGGCAGCTCGTTTTGGGACGTTTCTCTCACATAAGCTGAGATCTGTCGCTTAGCGGTTACAGGAGGTGGTCTGGCCATCATCTCGTAAAAGTCCCCTGCATCCCTGAGAGTGAGGGGAGGCAGAGAGACACAATCAGGAGAGGTGGTGCTTTTAAAAGCAAAGTACATTCCCAGCCTGCTCTGCTCCAGTGCTCTGTGCTCCTAAACCAGTTCAGAATTGGTGTTTTAAAACTCCCCTATGGCAAAGGCTGGATTGACACTTGCTGGGTCTGATCTCTGGGAAGCTGTTGCCTTATCCATGGTCATGGGATCATGGCACAATGACAGGAGCTTCCACTTCTACAACATTCACATATTTCCTTCCCCTCTCCTAATACCACCATGAACAGGGCACTGAAAGGGTCTTTAGCCAGACCTTG
Organism: Illadopsis cleaveri; assembly: GCA_013399915.1. Taxonomy (NCBI): domain Eukaryota; kingdom Metazoa; phylum Chordata; class Aves; order Passeriformes; family Timaliidae; genus Illadopsis; species Illadopsis cleaveri. The sequence goes on from VXBB01022875.1 coordinate 145,947, forward strand.
CCTTGAATAATTCCTCTGAATAATTCCATTTATTCCAATTTTCAGGCTGTCGTGGAATTGTTTTCAAAAGTGGACGAGGGGGGTGGGGGGAGAAGTCAGGCAAACCTGATAAAGGACGACTTTGTTCTGAAGCTTTAGGGTATGGTACCAAGCAGGGCTTGCTATACAATTAATGAGTTTAGCTGGCTTTGAGCTGCACGTGATGCACAGTGGCTGCCACCACAATGCCCTGCCACCACCAGCTCCCATCCAGAGAAGCCTGGCTGCTTCAGTTTGGTGCTCCCCAGCTTTCATTTGGGGTTCCTCAGCATCAGTTTGGTGCTCTCCAACCTTGGTTTTGGGCTCCTCAGCATCAGTTTGGGGCTCCTCTGTTTGGGGCTCCACAGCTTTGGTTTGGTGCTTCTCAGACTTGATTTGGTGCTTCTCAGCATCACTTTGGTGTTCCCCAGCTTCAGTTTGTGGCTCCACAGCTTCAGTTTGGTGCTCTCCAGCTTCGGTTTGGAGGCTCCCCAGCTTCGGTTCAGGACTTCTCAGCATCCTTTTGAGGTTCCTCAGCGTCAGTTTGGTGTGTCCTGGTGTTGGTTTGGTGTGTCCTGGTGTTGGTTTAGTGTGTCCTGGTGTTGGTTTGGTGCTCCTTCACCTTCAGTTTGCAGCTCCTCAGTCTCAGTTTGGTGCTCCTCAGGTTCAGTTTGATGTTCCCCAGCTTCGGTTTGGGGCTTCACAACTCTGCTTTGTGGCCCCTCATCTTCTGTTTGGTGCTTCCCATCTTTGGTTTGTGGGTCTCAGTTTGGTGGTCACCAGGTTCAGTTTGGTGTTCCTCAGGTTTTGTTTGGGATTCTCCAGCTTTGATTTGGGGCTCCTCATCTTCAGTTTGGGGCTCCACAACTTCATTTTGGGCCATTTTGGTGCTCCTCAGCTTCAGTTTGGTGCTTTCCAGGTTCAGTTTCTTCTCCTCAACTTCAGTTTGGTGCTCCCCAGGTTCAATTTGGTGCTCCCCAGGTTCAATTTGGCGCTCCCCAGGTTCAATCTGGGGTTGCCCACCTTTGCTCCCAAACTCCTCCTCTCCATTTTGCTGCACTCCAGCTCAGTTTCCCATCCCACCGTGCATCGTGGAGGTTTCCTCAGCTCTGACTTTTGCATCTGCCTTTATTTAAGCCTTGACCATGCATCCCTGGGATCAGCCCAGCCCGTGGGGGGTGTTGAGCACATGGGGCTGAGCTGCTGGGAGCGGTTCAGGCTCCACTCTGAGAGCACAAGGGGATGACGCAAATGGCTCTTCAAGGGCACGAGATGAAACAGCTGCTTGGCTTTCACTCCAGATGTGCCGTGGGAGCCCTGCTGAGGGGGGCACAGCCGCCTGCTCCCCCACAGCCTTCACCTGGGAAGGGCCACGAGGTTACTTGGGCTCCCAAAAATCGAGCCAGGTAGGGCTGGGGAGGGCTGCGAAGATGCGAGATGAGTTTTGTCACAGCAGCAGAACTTCGCTGTGCTTTTAACCAGTAAAAAGTGATTCATTCCTTGTAGGAGAGGTGCAGGAGGTGAATTACCTTTGGCTGCCTCGTGCCTCCTCTGAGGAATGCCAGGTGCCTGGGGAAGGTGACCCCGTGCCCCTTGTCCCCTCCAGCCTGTCCCAGCTGCGCGGCGCGAGCGGGAGAAGCCGCGGGAAGCGAGGGAAGACACTTCCTCCAGAGGCGGATCTGAGGTCACCTCCTGGCCCTTGATCCCTCCAGCCCGGGGTATTTGGGTCAGCGGGGAAGCACAGCTGAGAGCGACGTCCCTTCCTCCTCTCTCCCTGGAGATCCGCTTTTTAAAGGAACAAATAGGTTTGGCTTCAAGTGCTGCAGTCTGATTTTTTAATGATGTTTTTCGGAACAATGAGCTAAATACCGGCGGGGTTTGGATCTCATCTCAGAGTGGTGAGATTTTCTTCCTTTCTCACCTTCCTGCTCCTACCTTGCTCTGCTCTCAGAAACCTTTTTCTGCTTAGGAAAATGCCAGCAAATGGGGGAGTTTGTCATCTTGTTGGATGGTCTGGCGGGAAAGAAAGCTGATCTGGTGTCCAGGTGGGACCACCTGGGCTGGCCCTGAGGGTCCTGCCCACCACAAACACACAGACATGGTGCTCAGAGCCCTCAGGGATCCCTCAGCATCACCACTGCAGGGGGAGCTGAGCCCCCCATCCCCCATATGCCCGTCCTCCTCTGCCACAGGGTGCCCAGGAGCTTTGTCACCCACTGGTAGGAGGAGCAGAAGGTGACCAAAGCACTCCTGGTCCCTCCTCCACTATGGGCACAGTTTGGTGCTATTGGGCTGCTGGGCAAGTGAGCTGATGGACAAATGGGTCACATCCCCAGTTTTCACTCTGCCCTGAGCCCAGGGTGAGTGGTGCTGGGGAGGATGGATCATCCTGGCCATGCTATTGCAACAGCTGGAAGTGTCCAAGGCCAGGTTAGACAGGACTTGGAGCACCCTGGGATAGTGGAGCATGTCCCTGCCCATGGCAGGGGGTGAAACAGGAAGATCTTTATGGTCCTTTCCAACCCTTCTGATTTTATGGTTCTGTGATCTCTTACACCACTGACCCGCTGCTCTCCTTGGAGAACTTCAACCACTGCATTCCCTGTCCATGCTGAAGGCCACTTTGCTTTGGATCAGCCATGGGCTGCCAGCTTGGCTGCCTTTCTGATGTCAAGGTGGGAAGGAGGGATTTGTGGAGCTTTAGCTGGAGCTTTCCCCTTTTGTGAGAGCTGCTGGTGGAATGTTTCCTTGGTCAACAACTCTGCTCCAGCAAAGCAGCACCAGCCCCACTCTGGGCTCCTCCCCTACCCCAGAGCATCCCTAGGAGCAGAAAGAAGGTGCCATCAGCTCTAAAAGTGGCTTGGGCTGGGGTGGCAGCTGGGACTGGTGTTTTCCCCCAGCCCCCTGGAGCAGGGTGTGTGCCCTGGAGGGGTCCTGGCTCCTCAGCTGCTCCTTCAATCCCTTCAGGAGGGGCTGTGGTGGGAGCAGGGTGGGATGGTGGGATACATCTGGGCTCGATGTAACTCTCAGTGCCAAGCAGAGAGGTGGCTGTCAGGGAGGGACAACACACCTTGAGTCACCTCTAGTATCAGCAACCCCCAAATCAAAAGTCACGTGGATTTCTCCTCACCAAAAGCAGAGTGCTTTCATGCCTTTTTTTTTTTTTTAATCTAAAATATGGTTTCTGAAGCATTTTGTGTTTCTGTCAAGACACCTCTTGCATGTCATCTGCCAAGTTGTTTCTGTCAAGACACCCCTGTCACCAGCCAGCTGCCCCCATGGCACTCAGCTCCCAAACCAGCCCCTTCAGCTGGTGCTCCCAGGAGCTGGTTGGACTCACAGCACCCTAAAACACAATCAAGTCTTAACCCGATCCCTGTCAAAGTTCTGGCAGCTCCTGGGCTCCTTCCAGCCCCATCCTCAGCTGGATTCTCTCCATAGCTTCTTTTAGGACCTGCTTGATAAGACTCCATGCCTCATGTGGGGGCTTGTCTGTGTGTTTCCATATCTCGCCCAGCTTATCAGCCACAGAGGGTGGGAGGTGTGGCCAGGCTGGGAATTAACCATCCTATCCGAACCCTCTGGAAATCAGAAGCAAAAATCGCCCCCTGTTTTCTCATGTAGCTTTAAATCAAGAGGCAACTTCTCCAGCCTTGGGGAAGCTGTAGGAGGGAAGGTGCTGAGCCCTGCCTGGTTTCCACTGGAGGAATGGCTGCCTCTGCCCTTCACATCCAGGAAAGTCCAGGAGAAACTTCAATACCACAGATTGCCAAAAATAACCCCTTCTTTCCCTGGAGCCGATCCAAGGGCTATGCCCAAAGGGGCGGGTTTGGGGCTAGGCTTCACCTGAACTCCATTTCTTTCCCAACCTGTGCTTTTCTGCCACCACTTCCCTCCATCCTTGCCCCTCCAACCCAGGTGAATGGGGATCACTGGGGGTAAAACAGGGGGGAAATGTGCACCCCGCTCTCCGGGGGTGTTTTGGTGTGAATCATGCCGGGATCAGAGCAGGCACCGAGGCAGTTTTCTCCTGCCCCCAGATTTTGCCGAGGTTTCCTTCCAGTGCTGGAGCTGGCCCAGCCCTCCCGGCTTCCCGGGGCTTCGCTGGGAAGACAAAACCCCCGCTCTGGAAGTGAGGCTATTGTTCTTACTAATTTTAACTGGATGTTCTTCCCCAAGCCTATTTTTATTCATTGCTTGTGGTAAGCCCTTTCTCTAAGGTAGAGCAATTTGCCACAGGACTCCTTTTTTTTTTTTTTTTTTTTTTTTTTTTTTTTTTTTTTTTTTTTTTTTTTTTTTTTTTTTGGTGTGTTTACCAATTTTAATTGAGAGATATCTCCTTTTTACAAACCCAGAGCTGGAGGAGCTTTTAAGCGCCCGTTGCTGAGCCTCCTGCCCTGGGTTTGCTTTGATCTATGCAGGTGAGTGTGCGTTTTTGGGGCCAGAGATTGATCCTGCCCATTTGCATATAAATCCCCGGGCTATTAAGATCCGAATCTGGCCCTTTAAATTTAATACTTCGCTTTATGCTTTTATTTCCGCGTTTCTTAAAGTAATTTCCAAAAATAACAAACTTCAAACATGACGGGGCCATCTAACGTTTTACTGCCTTGGCTGGAGTAGAAGGAACATTTCTGGAAGTATATTATCCAATTTAACGAGCCTTTCCCATCTTGGCGTGGCTCCCACCCCTCACCCCCTCTCGGAGCTGTTTTGGACGGCTCTTTGGATCCGTGCCACCTAATCCTATTAGAGGGACTTTCGTTACACTGTGCCTTGTGTTTATAACCAAGAAAATCAGCTGGAGAGGGGGGTCCTCTCCCTCTCCCTTCCCCTCTCCTGTCTTTTTTTGCCTGGAGTTGAGAGGAGAGCCCAGCCAGTCCCACGAGGTTCTTGCACAGCCCTTGCTTTTCATTTTATTGCTCCACTCTGCATTTATTAAGGAAGATTTTGGAGTAAATTGGGTCCTTGTGAACTTATAATTAATTTGGAAGGGTCAGCTCTTCCCAGCCTGGGGAGGGCTTCTTTGTGTGGTCCTTTTGTGAAAAGCAGAGGTTGGAGAGGCTGTTCTATAGCTGGGATTTGCTTTTAATAGAGACCTGGCTATTTTTGAAGATCTCACGGCTCTGGAAGGACCGTGAGGGTGTTTTTGTGCAGGGCTGTGATGAAAAGGTTTGCAGAGCCCTTGGCTTGAGTGCAAAAAAAACCAAACCAAACCAACCCTGAAAGAGGTAAAAAAAAGGTAAAAGGACCACATGTCCTGGGGCTGTGCTTGGCAGCCCAGAGACAGCACCTGGACCTTGGAGATGCTCCAGGAGGTGCCCCCACTTTGGTGCCAGGTAGGGCTGGGGACCCTTTGTCCCTCTGTCCATCCTGCTCTGCCCCACACACCACCCAGGGGACCTCTTGCTTCTCCTCAGAGCTGTTAGAACTGAAATTCTCTTCCTTACCACATTGCTTTTCTTGAAATCCTGCCTTTCCTCCCCAAAATAGTCACACAAACCATTAAAATGAGAAGGTGGAGGGCAGGGAGAAGACAGTGGACAGGAGGAAATGGCCTCAAGTTGTGCCAGGAGATGTTTAGGTCAGATATTAGGGAAAATTTCTTCACTAAAAGGCTGGTCAAGCACTGGCACAGGCTGCTCAGGGCAGTGATGGAATCGTTGTCCCTGGAGGGATTTAAAAGCCATGTGGATGTGGCACTTGGGAACATGGGTTAGTGCTGGGCTTGGCACTGCTGAAGGAATGGTTGGACTTGAGGATCTTAAAAGGCTTTTCTAACCTTAACGATTCTATGATGGGCTGAAAAAAAATCTGTGAATAATTAAAGTTTCTGGAAAAAAAGACAGCCAGACAGACAGACAGTGGGGGTTTTTTGAGTGGGCTGGAAGGAGACAGGGCATGATGGTCCCACTTGGGCACAGCCTGGCAAGGTCAGGGGTGGAATTTAGCCTGGGATAAACGTGTGTCCATCATCTTGGCTGACCATGGGGAGAGGGGAAGGTGAGGAGTGCTGACTCTGGGGGGTGAGGGAGGAAGGGATGAGTGTGCTCCCCGGGAATGAAGAGCTGAAACTCAGGATAGGAAACTCTCCCTTGCCAAAGCTGGGGAGCAAAGGGCTTGGAGGAGCTCAGGGGGCTTTTGGCTGTGGAGATTCCTGATGGAAGTGGCACCAGTGGGGCATCTTCCCATGTGCAGCAAAGGTTGTTTGGAAAGAGTGCTGAAACTTGCTGCCTTCCCTGGGACACAGTAACCCAGCAGAGAGGAATACAAGGAAAACCTGCCCATACTCCATCATCGTGCCCCATCCGTGCTGCCACCAGGTCTCTGTGTCATTTGTAACTTGTTAATTAACAGCACTTAATGAACTGTGTGATGGGGCTGCCGCTCAAAGCTTCACTTGGTCCCTGGTTGATTCCCCACTGCCCCTGTTGGATGTGCCACCCTGACCATCACCTTTCTCCTCTCTCTCCCCAGCGTGGGTCGGCTCCCTGGCCATGGGGATGATTTTTTTCTGCTCTCCCATCGTCAGCATCTTCACCGACCGCATCGGCTGCAGGACCACGGCGGCCATGGGAGCCACCATCGCCTTCATCGGGCTCCTCTCCAGCTCCTTCACCAAGTAAGGCTGTGCAGGGGACACCCAGCTCCTTGGAGAGCTTCTCTTCCTCCCTATTCCCTGCAAACCCCCTGCCAACACACTGCTGCTGCCTTTGGGGGCAAAGCAGATGGTTCCCATCCTCATGAGAGGTGTCCTGGCACCCCTACAGCCCATGTGTGCTCAGCCCGTTCCCCTCCAGACTGAACCTTGTGTCCTTAGGTAAAAAGACAGTGAGTTTTACCCAAGCAAGGGACTGTATTTGCTGGGATTTCAGCACTCAGGTCCCTCATTTGATCTTTACCACAGCAGGAGAGGTTGGTGTGCCTCTCACGGGCAGCTCCAGAGAGGCACTCACAGAGAAAACCATTCTCCTTTGCAACCATTTTCACATTTGGTGCTGAAAGTAAATTAATGCTTAAAATAATATTTGGTGGATTACGCCTTAGAGGGAGTTTCTGTGCAGGGCAGACAGGGAGGGGAAGGCAGACAGGGTTTGGAGCAGTTTGTGGTGTTCCTGCCCTGGCTCGTGTGTCTGCAGCAGCGCAGGGCCAGTGCTGCTCCTTGTTTTCCATGTCTGATCCCATGCCATGAATTTCTGCTGGCAGGCACTGGCCAATGTGCATTTGGATGGCAGGTGTACCTTGTGTGTCTTTCCAGCCCAGAAATTGGGGTTGGCATCGTTGTGGGAGCAAAAAGAGGTCACCTCTGGGGTAATTTATGTGACACTTACTAAACACAGTCTCAGAGGCTCCATGGTGAAACCTCTAAAGCAGCATTTGCCCCATTTTATCTGAATAAAAACATTGTTTTGGATTTCAGTTAAAATCAATATTGTTTTAATTAAAATGCCTCAAGGAGTGGGTTTTTAAAGCAAATGCACACCAGTTGCCAGAGGGCGACTCGCCCGCGCTGTGCTCCTCCTCGTCAGTGAGACCCTTGTGCTCCTCCCAATCCTGTTTCCCTGGATCCCCACGTCCTCCTCTGTGGGATCCCCCCATTATGCTGGGAGTGGGGATCAGTTCTGATCCCCAGGCAAACCCCCCAGGAGAGTGGCCAATTGCAGATGGGATTTTTGGGATGCTAAAACCGTCTTGGGCAGCAGCATGGGAGGAACCACATGAAGTCTGCACCTTCCTTCAGGTGCCACTTCTTGTGTTTCCTAAGATAATAGCAAAAGGTGCAGTGGGTCCTGAGGGAAGCTGTGCCCTGGCATGCAGATCACAGGAGATTCCCATGTAATCCTGCTTTCCTCCTAATCAACAGAGCTTGGACTTTTCTCCCCCCTCTATTGTAAAATGTGCAAAGAAAAAGGGCTCGTGGGACCACACCGCTGCCAGGGGCTCGTTGTACTGGGCTAAAAAAAAATAAAATTAAAAAATCAAACAGTACAGGCAGAGAAGAATATAATTTCTAGGAGAGCTACAGGGCTAAAATCCCCATTTCCTGCTTCTCACTCTCGGACCACATTCCTCTGGCTGCCTTTTAAGGGAGAAAGGAGCCCCTTTGCAGCTGGACCCCAGCGAGGGAAGCTGCGACGGCGGAGCTGAGCGGGGCCAGAGGAAGAGGAAGGAGGCTGTGGGATTTGGCAGAGCTCCATCCCGATGGTGAAGGCTGCTCCTGAAATTCGGGGCTTGTGGCTCCAGCTCTCCCAGAACAATGGGGAAGCTTTTTTTTGGTCCCTCCTGCCAAGTGCCTCCACCACAGCTGGAGATCGTTCCCCTCTCATACAAGCACTGGTGCAAAGGGACACAGCCTGGCTTGGGTGGGCTCAGGCAGAGCTGGATTAAGGCTCATCCATTCCCCCTTTATCTCTTGGTTTCTTTAAAATGGGTTTGTTTTCTCCAAATGGAGGAGCAGCAGTTCCCAGCACTGCACTGAACTGCTCCAAAAACCCTCTGAGCCACCAAGTGTGTGGCAAGACCCCAACGCCCGGCTCAGTGCCTCTTGTCTCAAAACATTGGGAATTTTGTATGAAAACCACTAAAGAAACCAAATATGGTGAAAAGCAGAGCTCTGGGGAAGGCTGGATGGGGTCAATGTGAGGCCTTTCCTCTCTCCTGCCTTGCTCTGAGGTATCTCCTGCACTCATAACCAGCTCAAGCCACCAGAGACCTTGTGTGCTCTCAAGAAAAGAGAAATCCCAGTTAAGGCTTTAGCTTCCCTCCAGTTTAAGTGGGTTGGTTTAGCATGAGGAATAGGACATGATGGCCAGCCCAGCAGGGCTGTCTTCACATGCCCCCAGTGCCCTCCCAGCCCTCCTCCTCTGCACTAAGTGTTCTGTTAGGGAGGGTTGAGTCCCTTTGCATCTGCTTCTCCTTCCCCTCCACAATTTCTGCCCAGTTACTCCTGCACAGAGGAATCCCCCAAACTTCTGCCAGCAAGGATGAACCAGGGCTGTTTCCACTGAGAGCTGGAAGCAAGAGGCAGCTGATGGAGTGAGATCCTTGTCCCAGGAGAAACAATTATCGATTGGCAACCTCACAATCTGAGGAGACAATGCCACGCTTCCCAGTGATCAGCAGCTGATTCCCAGTGAGCAGGCTGGGAAATCCTGGCTCCTTAGGAAGCGTGGCTGAAAGGAGCCCCTGACCATGCAGGGGTGTCTGAGCGTCACCAGGGAGCAGATGGGAACTGTGGCATTTGTCTGTCCTTACCCAACACATCAGCTGAGCTGTGGCACCAGGGCTGCTGTTGATGCCTTGGGCAGGCTGACCTGAATCAGAGACTGGACAGAGCTAGACAATAAAGTAGGGATTTATTGAAAGGTCTCTAAGGTTCACCTTGGGCAGGACAGGGCCTGACCAAGCCAAGATGAACGCAAAATGGTCACAAAATGGCTGACCGGTCATGAGATCTTATATTTTTGTAAGTTTTGGTCCATTTGCATATTGGGGTTTAATTGTCCAATTACACCTTCAGGTTATGAGGTCTCATCATTCTTGTTTTCTCTCTTCAGTCCACCGTTGTTTGTGCTTTTGGGCCTGAAAGTTGTCCTTGGTCCTCTGCAGGAAAAGGATTTGTTTTGTCTACCTACTCTGTGAAGGGAGCTTATCAGCACTTAATACAAGGGTCAGAACTACATCTCTAGGCAGCACAGAATGTGAAAATATGAAAGTTAAACTTAAGGCATCACTGTGACCAGGCCAAGGCTGGTGCGTGGGAGGTCGGACATGGCCACAAGGCCCAGCTGCTTGCCTGGCTCCCACAGAGGGGGCTTCTGATGTGGTTTTGCTCTGGAGTGGATGGAAATTGCCTTTCATGACAGTCATTTGTCTTGGAGCTGTCAGGCACGGCGACCGTGTTCTGCTTTCTGCTTGGCAGGCTGGAGGGGTGAGCGTGTAATGGAAGGAATGATGTGCTTGTAAAGGTTTTCCCAACTTCCAGCTGCTCTGGTAGATGTGGGCTGCTGTCTCCTCATATGCTTTGAGAGCAGCACTCAGTCTTGCTCCAAGGGTTGGAGCACAGACCCTGCTTGTACAACACCCTGAGCTGCACAAAGGTTTTTGTCACACTTTCCTCCCAGGCTGTGTTCCATGGCAGACCTTTGCAGCTGGATGTATGGCATGGGTTGAAAAAAAAAATTCATCTGGGGAGAAACACAACAGGTTGTTTGTGCTGCCTAAATCCAGGGTCCTTTGTCAGCTGCTTCTGTTGGGAAAATTGGGCTGGAAATTGGGAAGAGGCTCCTTCCAAGGGCTTTCAAGGCTCTCCATCTGCTCTGTAAAGCAGCCACTTCACTCCCTCCTGAAGTGCAGCCACCAATGTAAGGTACAAATGAGATCTATTAACTGTCTAATTTAAGCTCTCAGAGGAGCTTAAAGAAGAAGAACTTAATTAACCAGCCTGGAGCCTGGGCAGAAACACCACATTTCCTTCCTACGTGCCTAATAACCAGCAGGGTTGGTGCCTTCTGCTTCCAAACACCGGGTGCAGAATGTTTTCAATTAGTCCTTTCAGTGGAAAAATTAAAAGGATTTCTAGCTAAAAATATCCCACCATCCCTACCTTAGAAAATCTTGTTTGCTGTAATTTAAAAACCATTGAAGTAAGGTCAGCTTCCCAAGGAGGCCAGGTTGGCTGCTGCCTTCTCCTGGTGGCAGAAAGCACTTCCCAGCTACGCTTCATTTTGCAGATTTCATGTGCCAGCTGTAAGGTGAGGATTATCCCTACTTTGGTGAGGGAATAAGCTCCTCGAGGCCAGACTGTCTGTGCAGCACCTGTGTTGTGTGAGACCCGGGCCTTGGCAGGCCTGCAGGGGAGGAGGCCTCCTCACCTCCGCCTCACATCCTCACTCCCACGTGTTTTATTCCCACCAGGTCCCTGGAGGTCCGTTACTTCACATATGGGATCCTCTTTGGCTGTGGCAGCTCCTTTGCCTTCCAGCCCTCGCTGGTGATCCTGGGTCACTACTTCAAGCGCCGCCTGGGCCTGGCCAACGGCATCGTGGCCGGGGGCAGCTGCCTCATCTCCGTGCCGCTCCCCTTCTTCCTCAAGATGGTCGGGGGTGCCATCGGCCTGGCACACACTTTCCAAGTACTCAGTGCCTTAATGCTCATCCAGATCTTCTTGTCCATGACCTACCGGCCCATCCTGACGCCTTCTTGTGACCCTCAGCACGACGGGCATGACAAGCTGGGCAGCAGGAGTGTGAGGCAGCAGTGCTGGGCCCAGATCCGCAAGTATTTCAACCTGAGGGTTTTCCGGAGAAAGACTTACAGGATTTGGGCCTTTGGGATCGCTACTGCTGTCCTGGGATACCTCGTACCTTACATGCACCTGGTGAGAGCCGTGGCTGGGGCTGGAAGGGGAGGCTGGAGATGCCTTTGCCCAGAGTGAGGAGGGAGGAGGAGGTGAGGATGGGCAGTAGGGGCAGAGGCACCAAAAGCCTCAAAGCCAAGAAACTGCTGCACATCCTGTAAGCAGGAACTGTGATGGTTTTGTGTGTCCTCTCTGTGCCAGGGTAGGCCAGGGTCACTTCCCAGAGCTCCTAAGGACCAGCACCAGTAGCAGGAGAGAAAGGGCCTGCTGGGTTTGGGGCGGATGGAGGGTGCAGCTCAGTGTGGTGTGGACACAAGAGTCACACAACCACCCCAAATCCATGAGCCCTCTCCAGAAAATCTCATCCCTTTTGGAGAGATGAGAGGGATCAAAGTGCTGCAGCTTCACGTCCTTGTGTCCTTCCCTCCATCCTAGGTCAAATACGTGGAGAAGCGATTTCAGGAAACCAAAAAGGACTGGATCCTCCTGGTTTGCCTCGGGGCCATGTCGGGGCTGGGGCGCTTGGTTTCGGGCCGCATTGGTGACTGCATTCCTGGGCTGAAGAAGATTTACCTGCAGGTAAATCCTGGTGTGTCCAACCCTCCATGGAGCTGCTGGCCAACCACAGCCGGGCAGGGATGGCATCTCTACCTCGGTGTCCACACTCTGCTTAATAACTGTCAATCACAAAGCCTTTACCAACCATTGTCTGCTGTGAGGGAAGAAAATTTACTACAGAAATGTGTGAGAGGAGTTACACACTTGATCCAAGGGATTGGTGTCTGTTCAGCAAACGCCATGGTAGCAACTCTTCCCAAACTACTGACACCCTTTCACCTCCTTGTGGTTTTTGAAGAACAAACTGCTGAAATCTAGCAGCTAATCCAGCAGCTAATCCTCCTTAACCCTTCTTAAAAGGTTATTCTTAAGGGCCTCTCCGAGACAGGAGCAGCAGCTGGATGGCTTTGCTGGGTCCAGGGGAGGGAGCAGCGACATTGACCCGTTGAGTGTCATCTCCATGACTCTCCCTGCTGCCCATGCCTGCTTCTGTCTCCCCAGGTTGCCTCCTTCATGCTGTTGGGCCTCCTGTGCATGATGATCCCCCAGTGCCGAGGCTTCGAGGGCGTCATTGTCATCTGCCTCTTCCTGGGCCTCTGCGACGGCTTCTTCACCACCATCATGGCCCCCATTGCCTTCGAGCTGGTGGGGCCCATGCAGGCATCCCAGGCCATAGGGTACCTCATGGGGCTGATGGCCGTGCCCATGACCGCGGGCACGCCCATAGCAGGTTGGTAACCCCACGGGGCTGCACCAGCACCCAGCGGTTGGGAGGGAGATGGTGGTGGCAGCTTTACACCCATGGTGGTGTTTTGGTGTGAGACCAGAAGTGCTGGTTTGAGTTTTCTGGTTTATCAGGTCATGTGGACAATTATCATGTCCCTGTGGCATCTCAGGGCTTTTCTTAAGGCTGATGAAAGGTGATCATTGGGGGAACAGTGAGCCAAAGTCACATTAAGTGACTTCTGTTTGCAGCTGAGCTAGAAATTGGCAGGTAATAATTTTCTAGAAGTCCTTTTAGATGGAATTGAAGTTGGAGATGGAGACACCTGAGTCTCCTCAAGACCTGGGTCTGTGTTCCAGCACAGCAATAACCCCACCGTCCTTAACAGTGAGGGCTTTGCCAGAGCTGCCCCTGAGCTGCAGGACCTCTGCACCAGCAGAGCTAAGCCAAAGCTGGATAAGCACCTCCGATCTCTCTGCTTCCGGCAGCAAAGTTCACTTCAACGCCCTCGGGAAGGAACGTGGGGGTCACAGAGCTCTCACAGGGAGGGGGCTGCACCACGACCCCCTGAGTGGGGCTTGCTGGGTGAAGAGGCCCTTTACATCAGCCTAATCCCCAGGGAAGTGTCCACGCAGGAGACACTCAGAGGGATTTTCCAGCACTGATCAATGGCCATGTGTTATTCTCCAAGGATGCCTGGCTGTGTTGGAACTTGCCAGACAAATGCAGAACTTTGTTGGGTTTTAAAGGCTTGGCTATTGTTTGTGACTGGCAGCGTGTCTTTCACAGCTGGGGATAAAATATCCCTGAGGGCAGGGCTTCCAAATGGAGACAATCAGCAGAGGAACAGCCCCTGCCCACTTTTCCCACTGCTGGCAAGCTCTGGGAAGAAGTGTTGGGTTTAACATGTCTCAGCTTGCATTTGGGATTGTCTGGGATGTGGTCGATTGTGTCCTGTTCTGGTGAAACAGGAGGGATGGCTGAGGCTTTCCTTCTCCACTCCCTTGGTACACAGTGTTGGCTGCACACATCCTTTAATCCAGGGCGTAAAAACGCCAAGAAATGCAAACGGAAAAAAAGAAAAAGATTATTTTAAAAACCCAAATCTCCCCAAATCTGGGTGGGTGACGCAAACCGCGCTCGAAGGAGGGAACAAGCAGGTCATTAGACTAATGAGCTCATTAGCCTGACGAGGCTCTAACTTCATCTCTCACCTCTTCCAGGATACCTCAATGATTATTTTGGGAATTACGACGCGGCCTTTTACTTTGCCGGGGTGCCGCCCATCATCGGCGGCCTGGTGCTCTCCGTGGTGCCGCTGGTCCACCAGAGGATGCTGAAGAAGCAGCGCCTGGATTCTGGCAAAGACAAGATGCTGGTGTCGGAGGCGGTGGTGAACGGGGAGCTGCTGCCGGGCTGCCCAGCCTCCGAAGCACACATGTGACACGCACGGTGACACCGCTCCCGGCTCCTCCCGGGACACCAGCAGCCTCTCCGTAGCCCCAGCACAGCCCCTTTCCCAGACGGACCGGAATTCCCAGTGATCGCAGATGCACTATGTTTGTAAAGGAGAAAACACAAAAAGTTCTTCTAGTTAAAGGCTTTTAACTAGCAGAAATGCT
>VXBB01022883.1:0-64257 GCA_013399915.1 Illadopsis cleaveri
CAAAATCCAGCCTTTCCAACTTTTCCAGATTTCTTTCCCTGACTTGTGTTCTGCAGCAAGTTCAGCCCAGCTTTTCTGTATTAGTTAACCTTTTGCCCTGTAAATATTCGTTAATGGAAATTTTTCCTGGTTGGCTCAGGTTTGTGATAGTCGGGGAGCCTGGGCTGATAAGGAAACCCTGCTGCCAGTGTGCTGAGGAAAGCATTAAACCACAGCTGTACTCCTTAGAGCTCCTGTCTTTACCTGCCCCAATCACATACCATTACACTTGATTTATCCAGTGTAATGTGATCCTTGTACAAAGCCAAGCTTGGTTGTTGTAAGGCCTTCCATTTTCATGCCTTTCTTATCTCTGTCTCAGCTGCATTTTCCCCAGTGCAACGAATAGCTCCGGTGTAAAACTTTTTCAGTAAAAGGAGCCAGGAGTAAATTTCTGCAGGTTGGGTTTTGATGGAACTTGGACAGATAAATGTGGTTGGGCTTTTTTTATTATTATTTATTTTATTCTATTCCCTTTTAGTCTCCTGCTGATTTCTTTCCATGATATTAATCACCTTGCTTACCTCAGTACTTGGAGTGCTGGAGATATGAGCTGTGAGACGCCCCATTCTGTGGCATATCCTGTTATCTGCATATTTTCCTGATCTGCCTTGGGAGCCCAGCTGCAGCCACCTCAGGCTGCCTTTTGGGGGGATGCAGGGAGCAGTTTTGCATTTCTGTGGAGCTGTTTGTTTAAAAGCTAAGTAAACTAAAATATGCACAATTCTTCCATAGTCAGTTCCACCAGGACACCTTCCTCATCAGACTTTGACATAAAACAGCTCTTAGCACTGATCTTTGTGTTGGATGGAGCTTTGGCAAAGAAGGCTTTCATCCATGTGTCCCTGCAAATTAAAACAATCAGAGAGCTTAGAGAGAGCTAAAACCAGTTCCCATTGCAAAATGGGAAGATGTTGCTAAGTTCAGGTGATTAGGAATATATCATGCCTTTAGAAGTCTTTAAATTGATTGAGAAATGCCAAATTTCTGTGACACAAAAGAGCTTGAAAACCTAACCATATATATTTCTTTGTCTTAGGAATTTTCTTTCATGTTTTAATTTTTTTTTTCTTTGAAGCCACATAGACTGAAAACTTATTTTGCCCATTTTTAGAAGGGAAACCCAAGGCTCCCCTGCAGTATAATTGGTTGTGTCCTTCCAATTTAGATTTTGATTTGTACTGAGTATTTTTGGATCCATCAAAAACATGGCTTGGACTCAGAATATTTGTCCTTGTCAACATTTCAGTAAGCAGAGGTCAAACCAGAACATGAGAAAACAACTTACATATTCATAATTGCATAAATTATCCCAAAAGAAGGTCTTTTATTATATGCTGTCCATTTGCATGCTCAGTTGATAGTTTAGTGGGCACCATGAAGATGTCAGCTGCTTCTTTACTGATAAATTTTATTTTATTTTGCATAAGCCTAGATACTTTTTCAGGCAAGAGAATTAGTGTAATCTCTTTCAGAGGGATAGTGACATGAGTTCAGTGCCTACAAGACGGGATGATAGCACTGGATATCTGTTAAAAAAGGGAAAAATCTTTGAAATATTCCATTCACCTATGTAGTTAAAGTGACTAGAGATTCAAATAGTCCTCAAAACATTGATGAAACTTCACTGTGTCTGTAAGTCTATAAGCACCTGCCTCCAAAACTAACAAACAAAAAAATCAAACTGTGAGAAGAGAAAGTACTTGAAAGGTAAAGCAACTAGAAACAGTTACTGCACTGAAAGTATGGCAGTTTTTTAACAGTGTGGATAAAAGAAATGGGGCAGGAAAATCATGGGAAAGATAATGTAAACTAATGAAAACTTATGTGGTTTCTATTAATAGCTTTTAGGAGGTTTGAGGAAAAAGCCATTTCATAATAGAATAAAATGAAGACAGTGATCAGTGGTAGTCAGGGCCACAGATGCAGCCATCTGAAGATGAAGAAACCCAGGTGTGATCCAGCATTGCTTTGGTCCAATTTTTGGTGGCATCTTTGTCACTAATGACTGTACTCAGGAACGTTTGAGGATTTCTGCTCTAATCAGCTCCATGCAGCCCTGAGCACAGTGGTCAAAATTCTCTAATATTCTTGGCTACAACAAAGCTAAACCTGCCTTCAGTTGGGATAGTTTGCCATGGTGAATCAGGCCAACCCCTGAGAAAAGGTGACAGGGTTGCAGGGAAGACAAAATGTCAGGAAAGGAACAAAACCCCCACCTGCTTACTAGTGAAAGCAAAGACTGTGACCTAGTTTCCCTTTTTTCATTAGGGTGTGGTTTAGCAAAATTGCCACCCTGTGCCTGCAGAGGTGATGAGCCCCAGCCACACCTCAGGATTCCCAACAGCCGAGCTGTGCAGAGCCCAGCATCATCCACACAGCAGATCATCTGCCACAGCCCTGGGGGCAAAAAAAAAAATCAATCCAACAGGCAGCAGGTAACTCCAGAGAAACATGGCCCCTGCCAAAACCCCATGTGGGGCAAAGGCACTTGTAGGAAGCAAGAGGCAAGTCAAAAGCAGAGCAAGGGCTGTGGCAGAGCCTGCACAGGTTCACCTGCCCTGTGTTGGTGCCTCCACCCCTCCCAAGCACAGCCGCTTGCCAAAGGAAACTGCAGTTTTTATGCATGTCTTGAATTGCAGCCAGGTAATTACCTTCAGGAAATTTTCACGTTGCTAAATGATAATCTGTAGAAAGTGAATGAGGAAGACAGCCTGGAGGAGGAAAGCAAAAAATTTTGTAGTATAATACACAACCATCTTGGTTTGGAAGCTGTGTATGGGAAGATCTAGGTGTGATCTTCAGGGGGATAATCTGTTCTGTAAGTGCTAATCCTAGGAGAATGCTTTGCCTTTGGTGGATATGCACCATGTCTGCATACTAGACTCAACACATTGAATTTTGATCCTGAACTACCCAAAATTAGCATTGAGCAGTATCAGCCAATTGTATCAGTGCTGAGTGTCAGAACTTTGCATGTGACTTTTCAAGAATCCAGAGAACATCTCTGCTGAAGAGGCTGTTTCCTCAAGCTGACTTTCACATTCACTTTTGGTTTTTTTCACTGCTATTAATTTATTTCCTGCATTCCATTAAAAATGGCATTTACAGGTCAAGGAGCATTAAAATGATTTCATTTGCAAAAAAAAAAAAAAAAAACAAAAAACAAACAACAACAACCACAACTGAAAAACAACAGCAAAACCCTCTCTGCCTTTGTTGATTGTGCAGTTTACCAAAGATTTACATTTTTCACGTCTGTTGCTCTCCCATTATAGTTTTAATCTTGCATGTAAAATTGATACAGCAGCATAAACAATCTCCCAATGGCTGGAGAAGGAAAGCTTAATAATAGCTCTGAGTATTTTTTTGTCCAAAAGAATATAAAACATCCTGTAATTTTTGTGATGTCACAAGAAGTGGAGAGTCTGACATTATCACATTAACTGCTAATGTATAAATGCAACACTAATGTACTAGAATTAAAACTTTGTATAATGACCTTCTCTTAGTTCAGCCATTAAAAAAACATTAATATTCTGTCTTGCAAATTGGACCTGATGCAGTTTTATTCATCAATAACTAGTTTGTGGGGGGGGGTTGTTTGTATGGATGTCTGTGTTTATTTTCTGGAAAATTATTCTGACTTCGTCTTTTGCAAAGTAGAAGTCAACAAGATCTCAGGTGCACTTATATAGCCTTCATTTTATTTTTATTTTATTTGCAAGAATGGTAGCCAGAACAAGGAAACTCGATCTCCCTCCTATCTTGCACTCAAGTTGGCCAGCTTTATCCACTGCTGTGTGCTTCAGTGTGCCCATTTGTAAAATCGGTGTATTACTCACCTCATGTGCAAATTGAGACTTAATTAACAGATGTTTGTACCTACTTTCACATCCTCCTAAGAGCCACAGTATGTGAGTGCAAAGCAGTTGTTGCTGGGACACGAGAACATTGGATGCTTTTTTGGAGATGGAGAGCAGGTTACAAAGGGCTACATGGAGGGTTACTTTTTTTTTCTTTTTTTTTTTTTTTTTTTTTTTTTTTTTTTTTTTTCCCAGATACTTTGGAATCTTTTAAAAAATCCCTGCTTGAAGCAGGTGGGGCACAAGACAAAGATACCTCCCATATAATAGGTGTTATTTCTTGCATCCCTCTTCTGCAACTTGCATGCATCAAGGCTTTAAAGCCCTTAAAAGCTCTGAGGTGAACAAAAAGACTGCTGGAACAGCAGTGGGCATGTCGAAGCACACTTGAAGATAACAGCTGTCAGGACACAGGAGATGAAAATGCAACCAAGTAGACAGGCTGCAGGAAAACTTGGCCTTGGGCATTTTGCTTTCACTCCAGTAGTTTTAACCCTTTGTACTCCAGAGATTATTTTTAAGGTTGAGGGAGCACAAAGGAGGAGAAAATCCTTTGTGAGCTGTTTCTGAAAAATGAAAATACACAAATAACTAGTAAATAGCTGCTGGGTCACTGCTATGAAGTACAGGCAGGGCTGCATTTAGACAGCTTGGCTTTTATCTGATTGTGAGCTGTGTGTTTCTTCATACGGGAACTACCGCCAGCCCAATTTTAATCAGTTGCAATTTTCTTTTTGCGTCTAAATTAGAATAGCTTGGATTGAAGGGGAAGTGAAAAGAAATGTCTGCCAAAGCATTTCTGTAAGGCAAGAACTCTTTCACTTTAGTTTCATCATGCATCTCCAGTCTGATATTCTTCATTTTACCCAAATATTACCAGGATTACTACTCTAGTGTATTTTACATCAGCTTTCTGCTTGCAAAGTTAAATAAACAGTTTGTGAGCCATGCTGAGAAGTCTCCCCACAGACCTTGCTCTTTAAAACATTTAGGTACATGCGTGACTCAGATTGGCGACAGAGAATGGAAACTTTCAGTTCTGTTGTTGTCTAGAATCCACCTTGATTTGGGAACAACCAAAAATATTCCTTCCTGATGACTGCCCAGGGGCCTCTGTGAGGAGACTCAGGGGTATCAGTTACTGCAAGTAAGCAGACACGTATTTGGCACATGCCTCAGCAGAGACCAATGTACCTCCCAGCCAAGCTGAGGGACCTTAGCAGGACAGAGCTTGATTTGTGACTAAATTCCAACCTGTGACCCGGCAAGGCTCCTCGCTCTGCTGAGCCTGTTGCTCCTGCAGTTTCCACCTGCATTATATCCAGTTAGAACAAAAATGGCTAAATACAAGTTTCTGCTAGCATCTGTTCCCATGCCTGTTGTCTGAAACAAAGCCTAATTATCACAGCCCCTTCCTTCATATTTTCTTTTGACTTACCCAGTTGTCTACATCTTTGATATCTGGAGCATAAATGCCAAGGCTGAAATGTGCATTCAATTAGATGACTCTTGACTGACCTACATAACAGTTCATTCATGAGATAATGTGACCTGGAGTCATGGAGATAGAAGCCAGTTGATTGAGCTGGCTTGGCTGTGTACACTGCAAACTCTCCAGTGATTGAGGAATCATCTAAAATTAGCCATACACTGTACGTTGTTGAGAGCCTTTCAGATCCAGCTCTGTCTCAGTAATATTTTTTTTATGAGATGGGCGTATAATTTGTCACATTGTAATTCTTTAATGCTTAACTTTATTAGCATGAGGTACTTGGGTATCAAATAAAATGAGCAATTAAGTGATTTATGCTTCAGGTCTGCTCTCAGTTCCGGGCGTAGGTAGCCAGCCTCCCATGAAGGGGCGAGAGCGTGCACAGTATTTACCACTTCCTTCAGAGAGCTACAAAATGGTGCTTTTTGAAGATGAACCTCGTTGTGCATGTAAATCCCAACTGCCTCTTACTGCGCCGCAAGTTAAAATGCATTTTTATATTAAATGTTATTGTGTGTTTGTAGAGAACCACAGGGTGTTTTCCTTAGCTTTTCCCTACTACGTTTGTGAACTTGCAGCTTTCAGCTGTGGGGGGGGGTGGAAAAAAAGTTAACCAGGGAGTGAGTGGTTTCAGTGTAAGGACTAAGCGACAGTTTTTGTATTGCTAAGCCACAAAGGAAGCTCAGATAAAGGTTGTAGGTCGGAAAGAAACCTTGAAGAGCATGCTCGTGAAGTGAGGCACTTGAAGAAAGGCTGCGGCTGTCACTTCCACGTCTGAGGGGCTGTGAGGTATTTCAATCATTTTCTTATTCTAGCTTGTCTTAAAGAGTCATTAACAGAATAATGTAAAATTATCTGGTGTCCTCTGGGGCGTAAGTCCTTCTATTTTTAATTTTTCCCTCAGTGAGTGTGGTAGGAGCAGTCTGTGCTCTGTCATGCCCAGTTCCTCTCAGATGGAGCTGCTTTGGTGCTGACTGATGCGTGTCGTGAGGAGAACGGGGGGACATTTTGTACAGGGAGGCTGTGGGCTCTTCAGTACACATTTAGGGCACAGCACCACGGTTCCTGAGGCTTTCTCTTCTAGTAGATGCATCTCGTGGGGGTTTTACGTGGTTTTAAGGAGCAGGTTGCTTTCTGTCTCTTCCATGGTTCTATGGTTAACTCTGTGGTGATCCTCTCTTGGGGAGGGTGAAGATTAGTCAAAATGCCGAGGAGCTGGCTGTCAGATGTCCAGCAGAAGATTTCCTGAGAGTCTTTTTTTTGGTTTTTTTAAGTTCCTTAGAGGTTCAGGGTTTTTTTTATTACTTGACGTTGTATAAGAAATAATAAGGAAGTGACAATCTGCACAGCAGTAAAAAGACATTTAATTTATTTTTTCACATCGTACATTTTGCAGTACTTTTGTATGATCCTTTTTTTTTATGATGCATATACATTGTTTGGCTTTGAGTGCACAATTTGTTGGGAATGCTGGAGAGAGGAGCAGCAGAGAAACTTTTATATTTTGCAGGAGTTTTTTGGTTCAGACAGACCACTTGGGCTCCAAGCTGAGGCTGAAATTGCACAGGGCCCAATTAGTGCCTGTTACCTTTGCTGTTTGCTCTTGATGGGTTGCAGAGACAGAGGTTTAATTAAGCAGAAATGGGGATGTGGAGTTAATGTTCATTATAACTAAAATCGAAACAGCTGTTTACCTTGCTGAAGCCTTGTGTGTTAACGTCCATAAATCTCACCTCGAGGAGAGAGCTCGGAGGAGCCAGCCCCTTCCCAGATACTGTGTGATATCATTTTACATACTCATTTTCACATTTCCTAATCATATTAATTAACACATTAGGGTATAATTCTTATTGTCTGCAGAAATTACTTCAATTAAAACTATTAACATATTATCATGATTGTTATGGTATTTGCAATTTGCTTTGTTACTACTCAACAGCCACTGCAGCAAACCCAAATGTTTGAAATCAGCACCAAATTGTCATGGCTGCACTTTTCCTCCTAACTGTCACATCAGTTCTCACTGTAAACTTCCTGAATAAGCTCTGTTTCTGTGCTGGGGTTTCCTCTGTGAAAAAAAAAGATATGAGAGGCCATAACTCCTACAAGTGGAGGCTAGAAATATTTTGTCTTGATTAGGGTCTGCAGTGCCTAACAGGAGTGTGATCACTGTGCAAGTCCATATGGAAAGAGTAAATAATTACAGTGGAGAACAAGAAGGTAATGGATAGAAACTGGTCAGATTCATGCTAAAAAATTAGTAGGTTTTTTGCTTTTTTTCTTTTCTTGGTCAGAGCTGTGAATTTCTGGTCTGGCTGTCTTGGAAGAGGAATGAAGGCAAGAGGCTAGCTTTAATATTGAACATTTTCAGATTCAAAGTCTTCTTACTGGCAAGTGAAATATGCTCCCTGTGTAAGAGGCAAACATTAGTTGTTGGTGTAATTGAAATCTTAACGGTCTCATCAAAGATTATTATTATTATTATTAATCCAGGTCTACTTATTAAGAGAAAAGAAAGAACACTGTTATGGGGGAGGAAAGCTTCAATAATACATTTGAGATGGATATAGACATTTTTGAGTGTCTGCTCCTATCCAAGGTGTTTTGCTTATCCTTAATCAAAGAGCTTTAATTTTTGGAGCTGAGAAGTGGTGAGGGCAAGTAGTCAGAAAGCAAGAGCATCATTGAGGGTTGATAGTGGGGGTTTCTTCTTCCTTTTTAGCCATTATGAGCATGATATTGATGGTTTCCTAATCCTCATTCTGGGTTCTACTTCTGTCTGTTTTAATGGGGGGGTTTTTTAATGCTTTCTAACATTCTTTTACACCTTGTTCATTCTCTCTTGGATTGCAGCACCACCCATTCAATATGTATGTGACGTCTTACATATCTTGGACACTTTTCCTGTCCTACCCTAAACCCACAGATTTGCATTTTGTTAGGCAGCTGTAGGGGAATTTTTGTAGCCCTGGGGTCTTGAGTGTCAGGCTGTGCCCTGTCTAATACCTGCTCGTGCCCCCACTCCTCTGCACTGTACCTTTGTGTAGTCTCTTCAGAGTTCTCTGTTGTGATACCAGGTCTGTGTTCCTCTGCACTCTGTTGGTACCTTGGGATCATAAATATTTCATCCTGTGCAGAGTAACTGCGAGTTACTACTGTCTGTATAAAAAGTGCACACAAACCACATCGTTATGCAAAGACAAGCAAAAGCAAAATGTATCAGGCAATAGCCACCTGGCCATTAAGAAAATTGCTGCTGCAGCTAAAGCAGCTAAAATGAAGCTCCAGGTTGGGCAATACAAGCAAGACTGACATGCCTGGGGCTGAGGATGTGCAGGCTCAGCACAAAGTCTGTGTCCTATTAGTGGCATCACTGGGCTACAGGACATGAATGAGATCACTGTTTGGGTGTACCCTTACTGGCTGGGTGACACAGGATGTCCTTTCTGGTCTTGGGTCTATAGCAACACCTTAAACCATTGAAACAGAAAGGGAGTACTTTGCCTTTACAGAGCAGGTGTATATTGGTGTAGCATTAGCAGGCAAGTTGAACAGAAAACAAGAAATTTTATCTAACTGAGGTAGATAATTGCTATCATTATTCCAAGCCATATGTATTCTATTCATCTTCATGATATTGCTGTGACAAAGCTGTTATCCTCCTTTACAGATAGAATATTTATCTACAGTTGCCCTAGGATGCCTCTGTAGTCAATGGAAAGACATTTCTACCTCAATTTTAGTCCACCTGAAGTCTGAATTGCCCTCTAAAATGATTATTTCTCTTCACGGACTAAACAGGAAATCCCACACACATAAATTTAATAAATCTGAGCCAAAGAGATTAGAGATTTGTCTGCAGCAGATGAGTTTCAGAGCCTGTGCTTTCACAGCTGTTACTAGTAACTAGCTTAGATTAAATTTATTTCATATATGGAATATATAGGTGACTGCTATAGTTTAGATTGTGCTGTTGTTATACATCAAATGAGACATGTCCAAATGGCCGAGTGTGGAATTCAATTTTCATATTTTGGATGAGAAGATAATGCCTTAATCAGGTCTTGTCTATCTAATGCTCTCAGTGGCACTACTCAATTCTTTTCAGTTTGGCTACCACTCCAAACTGTTAAACCATCTGCTGATAGCAGCCGAAAAGATGACAATATAATAAATTACTAGAAAAAGTTAAGATGCCTAACATCTGCTCTCCACCAAGCTCGAGCATCTTCCCTGAATTGATGTTCTGTCATCTCCTGACACAGTCAGGGAAGATGCCTGCTCTGAAGCTGTTGCAAATTTAAATCATTTGCAGCTGGACCTACATTCCAGCCATCCATCCTAGGCCTAAATAGGGAATAAAAACAAAGAAGGGAGAAGACAAAGGCAGGAGAACACGTAGTTTCTCAAAATACCTTAAGAAGTTCCTGGCCCAGGTAAAGGCCTTCGTCTACTCATTATTCATTATGATTAATGAAGAAATACCTAATGATGGCAAGCAGAATTTTGCAAGACAGAAATAGAAACTGCTGCCTCTTCAAAACCACATGACTGTCTGTCCTGGAACTACACTGTGCATAATGTTTTAATCAAATAACAGTTTATTCCATAGCAATGGACCACATTAGTTAGTGCAAACAGAATGCAAACGTATTCTAGATAAGATTATGTAGCACCAATGGTGCTGGTAGGCAGACACTGTTGAGAAAATATACACATAATATTTATTTAAAACGTTCCTGGAGCCTCCTTTGGTGTTATTAGTCTGTCATGAAAATCTGCAAACACATACTTATCAGAAACTCACTGCAAAACATTAGGCAGTTAGTGAAGTCAAATATAGAGGGTGGATGCCGTAGCAGAGAATAGTTAATGGTTGAGCTGTGACTTAACTTACATCCAAGTGCAAACATAATTAAATTAGAAAAAGTCCTGAACCAAATGTAGGAGGTGTAGCCTGCCTGGAATGCAAAGATGAACCTGGATCCCATCTTACTGCTTCAGTGTCCTGAAGTAGAATGGGAGGAAACAGGAGTCCAGAGCTTAATCCAAAAGGTATAAAACAAACTAGTGCCACAATGTTCTGCTCATTATTGTGGTACAAACTTACACAAAAGTAGCTGATCTGAGAGAAAAGACTTATGGACTGCAAAGTTTGGTGTGAATTAATTTGGGAGATTTGCCTTACATTAACTAAACCCAGGTTGTTTTCTAGTTTCCTTTTCTAAGTATTTTCAAGTCTAAAAGTATCCTCTTAAGATGTGATTTCTCTAAGCATAATAATTGATTTCTTCTCTATTCCTAATTTCTCTCACATACACAGCCCTATCAGCTGCTTACACAGTGAACAGGTGTAGGAGGGGCACAGCACAGATATCTCCACAGTAATCTCCTGTGATTTTAAGCTCAGTGAAATTCCACTGGATCTAAATTCACCTTAAGCAGAAGGATGACCCTTGTAAACAAATATGAAATCATATAATGTAGTTATAAATCATAAAAGAATACAAATATAATAATAAAGGGTGTAAATACCTAAATAATCCAGTAGCCTTTAGTATATAAGAAAGCAACTGGATTAGATCCTGGAGAGTTTATTCCACACTGTATTCCCATGAGTCCTGCTCTGCCACAGATCTGTCATCCATCCATGAAAATCTATTCCTTCAGGTCTAGATTAGAAAATGTTCCCACTCTGTTTTTTCCTTGTAACAGTAGTGTTTATCATTCACCCTGCTGCTTCTCCTTACCTCCTTCTATCTCCTGGTTAGACCTTGGGGCTGCTGGCTGATGTTCCATACAACCAGCAAGTTTTTTCCTGGGCTAGACCCAGTAGAAGCAGCAATGAAGTTCCATTTTAGCTTGTGTGGTTTGGCGAGCACTGACTATGATGTGATAATACATGAAATAAGGAGCCAGCAGGCTGGGCTGGCAGCAGGAGCAGGGAGCACCAGGGTGGTGTTAATCTGAGATTTCTTGCCATCCATCGGTGCACCTGGATGTGTCTAGGCACTGACACTCAGGTTTATGTCATACTGCACCAGCCTGGAGAAGTGCTGAGGGCTTGCTCAGATTTGCTGCTTTGCTTTGTCTGCACCAGTCCTGTTTGGAAAAGGTGGGAGTGTATAAATCTCTGTGCATGTGTGTGTCCCTGACTGACAGGTTTAACCTAGTGCAGAATTAAACCTGTAGCTGTCACTGTCTCATCCCAGCGTGGTGACCAGCTGTGCCTGACTGATACAACAGGCTGTTTTCCCTTTTAGAGGTATTATTTATAGCCTTATCTTTCGGAGTAAGGTGTGAGACTGGTGAATTTGGCTGGATAGCAAAGCCAGCATGTTCATCTGCCACAGGATAGAGGTGATGTTTCTAATCAAGCTGAGGCTGAATGGACTTTCCAAGAGGAACAAGGTGAGATTTCTAAACAATTTAAAGGATTTGGTTCAGAACAGGCATTAATCAGTCATTAAAAAGCAATTGCAAACAACCATTACTTTCTGTCCATCTCTAGTGTTTCTCAAGCATGTCCCTGAAAGCTCGGCACCATTCTGCAGCTTTAGCAGTAATTTGAATGCAACAAATCGTACCTGCAAAGCACAGATGTTGAAAGCTGAAAAATCTGAAGGTGCCGTATGTTTCCTGTAATTGAAAGCAGGTGCCCTGAAGGAAGCAGAGATTCTGTTTCACTTTATGAAGTATCTAGTTGGCAGAGCAGGCAAAAAATACCTGCTAAAACTTCATTTACTAGGACTGGATAAAACAGATTAAAACTGTTCTGCGACAGCTCTTGGGCTCGAACAAGGGATCAAGATCTTGTTGTGTTGGGCAGCACTGGCAAAAAGGAATTAAGTCACAGGGTTTGGAGTAGTAAATAAATGGGGCTACATGTATTTAAAGGATGGGATGAGGGGAAGGACCATGATACACAGAGCTCTTGGAGTGACTCCAGAGGAGAACTACTAAGATGATTAGAGGAATGGAGCACCTCTCTATGAGAAAGACTGAGGGAGTTGGGGCATTTTCATCCTGAGAAGAGATGGCTTTGGGAAGACCTCATTGCATCTTCCAGTGCCTAAAGGGGGACTGGAGAGAGCTGGGGATGGACTTTTGACAGGGACATGTAGTGATATGAAAAAAGGAAATGGTTTTAAGCTCAAAGAGGACAGGTTTAGACTGGATATTAGGAAGAAATCATTTCCTGTAAGGGCAGTGAGGCACAGGAACAAGGTGCCCAGTGAAGTTGTGGATTCTCCATCCTTAGTAGTGTTCAAGGCCAGATTAGACCGGGCTTGGAGCAACCTGGTCTCATGAAAAGTGTCCCTGCCCATGGCAGGAGGTTGGAATGAGATGATTTTTAAGGTTCCTTCCAGCCCAAAGCATTCTGATTATATGATTCTGATTCTGTTATATGATAACCATTCCTTGTGCAGCACTGAAACCAAGTATCTCCATCACTTTGGGCCACTCTGCATTGGGGTGGATGCTGCACCCCAGGTCTGCATCTCCCAGTGGCCCCACACCCAGACACTCCTGTCATTGCTCCAATGAAAGCTCAGTGTGGCAGGCTGCCAATCTATCTTTTGCCTCAGTTGTTGTTTATAAAGAATACACGCCTAAAAATTATTAAAAGCTATGAAAATTTGTGCTCTGGAGGATTGCTTTTTGGGAAACAGCCTATAAGGTGAAGCCTGCAGGATAAGGAACAGGAGAGAAGTCCTTGGTGAGTTGTAGCTCCAGCTCCACCTGCAGAGCTCACAAGCCTTTAGGGTGGACTTTTTTGTGTGCCTGTGTCTCAATTTACTTATGGGCAGTGGTAAAAGACCCAAGGATCCTCTGAGAATTATTTAATTGTCTGGGGGTGGGGGTTTGCATGGTTTGTGGTACTTTTAAGACATGTAAGATCCAAATGTTGTACACCCCATGAGATTTAGCAGAATTGTATTCCAGCTGAACATAGTCTATGGGTGTAGGTAGTATTTGATACTTACAGGCAATTAAAAAAAACAGAAAAGCACCCCATATAATCCAAATTTACTGATGCTTCCAGCCAGTTTTGTAGTGCTGCAAGCTGGAACTACTTCAGCTTCTGTTCTGTGTTTAGGTGGTTCTAGCAAGCACAGAAAGATGAAACAACCTTGATCAAAACATTTTTCATCTCTTCTTCTAATGAAACAGTGCCTGCCACAGCATCATTGTACAGTTATTTCATCTCTCTCAAAATGCTTTCCTTAAGTTCTGAAAGTGCTGACTGACCTGTGTGCACCAGGCTCGAAGCTCTTGCTCCCATTTAAAGACTCTGCAGCACTTTTACTATATTCTTTCTCTTTGGATTGCCCACATTTTTTTTCCTCCATCAGTTCTAGGCAGACATTTTCTAAGACCTTTTCTTCTTTACTCCATCAAACCACTGAAAGAAAGAAAAAAATGTCCTTTGTTCACATTATGACAGAGAACATAGATTTTGCTGAGAAAATAGGGAATTATGTTTACCACCTTTTTCTAATGACCAAGAATAGATGGGAAAACTTTGGGGGAAAAGAAATGGAAGAAAAGGCCAGCTATCTAATATATATTAGTCAGTTTTTCATCCTTTTTGACACTCTTATTTAACTGACTTAATATTGGATCTTAATTCCGGCCAAAATTTTAGAAAGTAGGAATTTAATGACCACATCATTTCTCTCGGTGTAGCTTCCTATACATGAAAGGTCAATGTCAGTCAGACTGTACCATTTGGCATGAAGATGAATATAGAAGCTAAAGAGGATTTAAAAAATACATGATCTGGCATTTGAAAGTGGAGTCTGGGAGTTGAGTCCTCCTTTTATTCCTTTATCTGCTGGTGACCTAGCACTTCTTCTCTGATGGGCTGTGTTTACAGATTTAAAACTTCTTTTGTCCTACTGCATGGCAGTGGGGAAAGTCCTGCAGGGGCTAAGTCAGATTTTTAGGTAGGTTGAAGAAGTGTCTGGTTGATGCTACCACTCTCCCTAGAGGCATTTCTGTGAAGGAAGTATGTAAAACAGGGTTGATACTCTCCATACCTCACAGAACTTAAAAGAGAAGTCCATTTACCTAAAAATCTTTGACAGGGATGTCTGGTCCCCTTGTTTCTTGTTATTGACTGTACAAAGAAGGGAAAGTGTCTGGGTTACTAATGTGGTGTTTACTGAGGCTTCTGTAGCTCAGTGAAGCCCATCTGAGCATTAGTGCCTTAATTTTCCCATCTGTGAAGCATAGGTTGTGTCTTGCAGTGGAATTGTGATCCTGACTGCTTCTGTGTTCAGAATGCCTGGAGAAAGAAGGCAAAGTTAAAAGGGAAGGTGGTATATTCTGATCAGCATGGTGCTTGCTCTGAAAACTGCAATACACAGCCCGAAAGTACAGCACAGGTGTGGACATACACAGAATGAAAAGCAGAGCACTGAAAAATAAATTAGCATTAGATGGCTTATAAGCCTTATTTCTTTGTGCAGTGGTGCTTTTAGGCAGTGTTGTTAGGTATCTCAGGAAAGGAGTTGAATATTTCCAGTCAGTCTTAGAAATATCATTTTAATGTGCACAGCGAAGGTGGAGGGACCTTGTGTATACAATTTGAATGTTTGCAAGCACTCAGGGCTCTGTGCAGAGTCCCTCTGCATCTGCTGGCTTGCTGTTCTTTATTTTTAGTCACTCACTTTTGATAATTGCATCAACTTCTCAATTGAAAAATACATATATATTAAATATGACTTTATTATGCATTGTTAAAGAGTCAGAGACAGCAGACAGGCAGCCTGCAGAGATGTTCTTACAAACATTATAACAAATGCTATAAAATTTCTGAATTTCTCAGCTTTTTTATAAAATGAAACCTGGCTGAATAAGCCACATCTTCTTGTCACCCATTTGCCTTTCTCTGCAATCACACAAAGCTCCCTTCTGGCATGTAGGGGCCTTTTGCACTTCCAGTGCCACATGGTTCATGTTTTCCTTGGTCTGTCTTGCCTGCTGTGTGACCCCATCATAGGGTTTGAATTGTAGTGAAAGCACTGACATAGTTAAAATGATTGAGAATAACACAGTGATTAGATCTTGGGAAAACCTCATTGAGGATATTAAAAAAAATATTTCTTTTTTACTCTGACTTATGTAGCTTGGAGATGATTCTTAAGTTTGAGCTATTCACTGATGGTCCCTGGACTTTGAAACACATCAGAGTAAAGATACTCTGGTGGTGTCTGACCAGTTTAT
Organism: Illadopsis cleaveri; assembly: GCA_013399915.1. Classification (NCBI taxonomy): domain Eukaryota; kingdom Metazoa; phylum Chordata; class Aves; order Passeriformes; family Timaliidae; genus Illadopsis; species Illadopsis cleaveri. The sequence goes on from VXBB01022883.1 coordinate 15,631, forward strand.
CTGTTTTTTAAGGTGTTTCAGAATAACAGTCGAGTCAGGGAATCAAACTGGCCAACAGATACAAGTTAGAATCTATTGTATCAGGCTGTTTATAATTTAGTCTCTGTCTTGCAAGTCATTTGAATGGGAAGTTGTTCCAAAGTACACATTTGGCTTTGACTCGTGGGGTTTTCCTTTCTCTGTCTGCAGTAGCTTCTCCTATGGAAGAAGAACTAAAGGGTCTGCAAAAGTTTGACCTCATTGGTGTTTGCAGATGCTACACTGAATATGAAATTACTCCAGCTGCACTTCCTTGGGGGCTGCTAAAAGATTTCTGTAGCTTCAACCACTGTGATGTGATGTTCAAGATGACTCCTACTTTTATGACTGCATGTTTAATTGTATATCTTAAAGAGTGGAGGGTGCTACTGTGGAAGAACTTTTCCCTTCAAATGTATGTTACCTTGTTTTAGTTTTCTCTTTTATGGTTTTGTCATGCATATGTAATATCAGCTTTTTTCAGAATAACTTTACCATATTTAAAGTGTTAGCTGAGTTTGCAATTTAATGTAACCTACATTGAGGTCTCTCCTCTGTTTCTAGGTGCAGAGAAATCTTGCATCTTCTTAGGATAAATAGCTTATCAGGCACTATAAAATATCCATCACTCATTCCCTACTTCTAGTATGGCATTTTCAGAGAACAAAAAGTCTCAATTCCTAATTGCTGCAAATCACCATTTGTAGCAAAGTGGGACAGATTTATTTTTTTTAATGAAATCTGAGATGATCTGGTGATCTTTAGCCTCTGCAAGACCATTGTTCTTTGCTAGCAAGTAGCATATTATTTTTTAACACTAAAAAACTTTGATACTTTCTATCCTGTCACATAGGACCAAGCTGCTACTGAGGTGCAGGAGATATGGTTATGCTGCCCCTGGAAGAAGAATTCACTTGTTTCATACTCTCTGATATTTCAGTTTCATTTCCCCATGATGGCCTTCTGTTGTCACTTCTCATTTTCATAAGGCATTGCTCCTGCTGTTGGTAGCAGTAGTAGGATCACGTGGTAGCTGAGGTTGGAAGGTCCCTCAGGAGATCTCCAGTCCAACCTCCTGCTCAGAGCTGGGTCAGCTGTGAAATCAGACCCTGTTTCTCAGTGTGTAATACATCTGTGTCTTAAAAACTTCCCCAGATGGAGGGAGACTGCAGCCTGTTCCAATGCCTGACTGTCCTCATGGGGAAAATATTTTTACTTCTTCTGTTCAGTAGGATACTCCCCTTTTAAATTTAATATGTTGCTTCTTGTCTTCCTGTTGTGCCATGCAAGGGACCTGGTCTTGTTCAGCCTGGAGAGGAGAAGACTTCAGGGGAACCTCCAGGTTTTTATGGGAGGATATGGAGAAGACAGGGACAAGATCTCAAGTTGGTAGATATTCCCATAACAACTTACCAATGAAGCTTGGTCCAGAGTTGTTCACACTTTGAGAAGTCTTTGAAAGTAGATGAGTTAAAGAGAAGTGACATTGTTTCTGCCATTTGGGAATGTGTGTGAATTTAAGGAATGATTCTGTCCCTTCTTCTCATCTTTGACTGAGGGAATCCAGTCTGCACTGCATGGCATCTTGTCTGGATGGTGACAGAATCTGCCTGCCACTGTCTTAGTCCTTTGGGCATCCACAATTCACTGGCAGCTGATAGATGCAGTGGATCTTCTTCTGCTCCCAGTTTTCCAAACAGATAGAACGGGTTTTTCCCTGAATTGCTAACACTGCATGCACAAAACCAGGAATTGTTGTCTCCATTTTTGCATATTTCTGAATTTTCTCTGCAAGAGCTGTCTCATGTTAACTTACTGCCTGAAGTTATACAAATTACTGCTGCAAATAGTTAACACTTAAGGAGATGGGGAAATTGCTGTTCAGACAGTACCTATCAGTCTGGGGAGCAAGTACACAAAAACTTGTTTCATTTTAAGACAGTAGCACCCAAAGGCAAAGAACTGCATTGGTGTTTTTAAGCTATTTAATAACATGGAGTTTGCTTTTTTGTTGTTTTTTGTTTGTTTGTTTGTTTGTTTTAATTTTTGTTTTTTGTTTGTTTTTAATCTGCCAATAAATGCACATCTATTTGAGCTAATTTTTGGAAAAAAAAATCATATGGGACTGTGTTATTATTTCCTTGTTGTATATCACTAGGCTTTTGCATTTTTTTTCATAATCTTAAAAGAGAAATGAAAACAGATTACAAATCAGGGCTGACTCTCTGATTTGCATTTCTAAATCTTACAAGAACTTATTCCCCCAGCATGGCAAATCACTTAGGTACCAACTTCAGACCTACATTAAACAAACCTCTTCTGTGTTTTGCTTCTGATCCAAATTAAAACTAGTAGTTGTAGATCTTTAATGAAAAGAATATCCTTTTCCACTCCTTTTACAAGACTTGCTGCATTCCTCATTTTTAGGTGTTTGTTTCTACTGCTAATGCCTCTTGTGCTGCATCCAAAGCACCCCTGCAGGTTTCACAAAAGCATGACAACCTCTTCACTAAAAACATTTGTCTTCTGAATCTGGAGGGTCATGACAGTAAGGAGCAGGGAGTACAGCAAGAGGAGGATTTGAGATTTTACGTTCAATTATTTTCCAAGGGACAGACAGAGGGCTTCTCTTCCTGGAGCAATGCTTAGTAGCTAGACTAAGATGCATTTTAGCTTAAGATATGACTGAAAAAGAGGATTAAATCTTTTTTTAACAGCTATTTAAATTACAGCAGAAGCTGTGTAAAAGCATGTGAACAGCTTTACAACACCAAACTGAATGCTGACCTGGCCTAGTAGCCTGATTCCACAAAACCCAGAGAAAACGTATAAGTGAAAATAAGCAAAATAATAGTGGGTGTTCAAATATTTTATTCTTTTTTTCCTGTAGTCTTCCCAGATGCTTTCAAACTGAAACATGGTGACTTCCAAACCTGAAGCTGCACCTACATGTTTGTTTTAAATAGATGTTGTTGAATTTCTTTTCTGCTAGGGAAGAATTTGGCAGGTCTTTTTAGGTCCTCATATACTGGGCTATTTTGAGAGAGAATTAGATATATTTTCATGATATCACTGTTTGCTGCTACATTATTTTAGCCTCCTGTACACTAATAGTGCTGAGTTATTAGCATCATCCCACACATTCTGTGTTGATGCCAGCAGGGTGAGTAAGAAAAACATCTGCCTGGGAGGTAGAAATGTGTTTTTCTATATGAATGCATAAATGTGAAAATTCTACACCTTCTGGTTTGAGCTCACACTGGAGAGCACAGGTGAGACCTGTGAATTTCTGCAGTTGGGAACTGGCCCTTGTGTAAATCCAGTGGGAGGAGGTTGGAAGGGATAAGGTGTCTGTCCACATCCGTGTTAATGAAGGAGAAAACTGGCAGAGCTGCTGCTTCCTCTGGGAATAAAGCTATGGATGTTGTGCCACTGGGATGCACATGCTGTCATTTCCTCAGCATTCATGAACTGCTTTGTCGTTCATTTAAGTCTGTGTTGTGTTGCTTGAACTTAAATGCAGTGCTGGGTATATTTAAGGTAATGTTGATCCTTCCCTTTTATTGTTTTTTTGCAATGTCCTTTTTTTAAAAAAAACGTATTTTTTTGAATATTATAGTTTTGTCCATTCAGGACGGATGGGGTCTCTTAAGCTTGACAATTCCTGATGGCTGTGCAGCTTTGATGGCATTGATGAGGAGATACAGTACAGGGAAAAGACTGTTCAAAATAAACAAGGAGCAATTCTTGAGTGTTTTTATATTCAGAGAAGTGCATCTACTTAAATTTCTTGGGACACACTGAGCTTTTACTAAATATCTTAATAGGCTCAGGGGTCGCAGTGATCCTCCTGTTGAGACTATGGAGTTTTCTGGCAGCTGACACCTCCATGGAAAAACAGGAATGTCAGCAGAAGAAAGCAGCATTAACATCTTGGCAGGTCCATGTTGTAATGGCATCTTTAGACAGAGCTCACGTGCTTCTCAAGGAAGTTATTTTTTGCCACAAAAACTTGATTTTGAAAAGTCTTGCATTGAAAGGTACCTGTGATTAAATCAGGTCTTCCAGAGTTGTCTGCAGGGCCTTCCAGGAAAATCCCAGGCCTCTGTCGCTCAGTTCTGCCCTAGGTCTGCATTATTAAGAGCAAGATGAAAACAGAATTCTCTCTCCTCTTTAATCCCCTCCCACTTTATCTTTTTAGGCATTTAAAAATATTGCATTTTATACCATAATGGAAAGTTAATCAGAAACCTGGCAGATAAGAAATCCTACAGGCAGTGGAGATGCTGTACAAACAGCAGAGCTGTGAGTATTTAGCAACATCACAGTAGCCTTGTTTCACATTTGCAATTAATACACGTCTGTGTTTGCATTTGTTATAGGACTCTTGACAGCACCAACGTAACAAGAAAAACGAACAACCTGAGTAATAAATCTCTGGAGGCATTCAGCAAGTGCCATAGGGCTCATTAATCTTGATTATTCCCCATAATAGATAACTTCACAAATCATCTATTCTCCCCAATCATGCACATAAGGATAATGTATATGTAATAGCCTCCCATACTGTAAAACCCCAAATAGAATTTCATTTTTTTATATATAAGTCTTGACAAAGCCAAGACAAATATATATAGAAAAAGGATGGGTATGAATAACAATGAACTGGACTGAAACGAGTCAAGCAGTGACTGTTGTGAAAAGATGGGGTTTGGGTTTGTTGGTTTGTGAGGGGGGTTTCCCTTTATGATGTCTCTGAGTCAAGAAATTCATTTATTTATTCATTTATAGCCTGAAGTAGATGGGATTTCCTTCCTGAGAGTTTTGTGGGAGATAAAGCAGTCTGCAGCTGCAACCTTCACGCATGTTTCTTAAAGAATGTAGACAGGGGAAAATAGGAGTAGCTAAGAAACACCCTGAATTCCAAACAATTTAATATTTATAATTTATACTACTGATTCCTTCTTTTTCTTATATCTTCCCAAAGCCTTCCTTTGAAACCAGTTACCAAAGAAAACCCTAGTTCTGATTTGACATGGTCTTCGCCTGTTTACCAACTTTTCTCAAATACAACTGAAATTTGCCAGCATAAGAGTTCTGTGAAAAACATTGTATTTAGAGTAAGACTGTGTATGATCTTTTCAGTAAGAATAGCAGAGGTGCTCTAAAACCCAGAGTTGCAGGCTTTGCTTCAGCTCACAGATACCTTGATTACCTTAAAACTGATTGTTCAAACAACAGAAAATATAGAAGACATATTAAGTCTTTTATATTTTGAAAAAAAAAAATACAAAATAGTATGGTTTAAATGCAATCAGTTTTAAAGGATAAAATAAAGAATAAGCAAGTGAGGAGGAAAATAAAAGATTTTTTTTCCCCAGAAATGGACCAGTACTTTTTATATCTTTGTAATTGTAGTGACCTTAACCTGATGCTTAAGAGTAGGTTGTGCTGATTGAAGTTTCAGAAGTGTAAAGCTCTGTTCACAGCTGAGCCTTCCTCTTACACAGTATAAAGCATGAGATTTGATTGCCCTCATCTTTGCCCACATACCCATTTGGCCACCTTTCTTCTCCCTCCCTCCCTCCATGTGTCCAAATGCTCTCAAAACCCCAGGATTTTGTTCTGTGACCTGGAGCACCAAAATAGCAGTTTTGTGTGAGTGGAAAGGATTTTAGAATAACAACTGAACACCTTTAGGGCATGTTTCTTCTTCTTGTTCACTGTCCCTCCTCACCCTTTGTATTAAGTACTCAGGATTCATTTCCTTAAAATTTATTAGAAAAGAACATATGCATCATCTTTCAGAGCTGAAAGAAGGACAACCTGAAATTTGAATCTGTTTCTTTTTTCTGCTGTGCACATTGTTAGAGCAATTCCATTTCTGTAATTGTTTTGCATGTGAATGCATAATACCCATCTATAAAGTATCACAGTCTTTTAATAGCCTACACTGCATGTTGTGTTTCTGTTCCTAAATACATACATGTTAATCATATCCACAGGCAAAATAACTTCTGTCAAAGAGCTGAAGAATGGGCCTTACCTCCAAGAAGTTTTAAAAAATGGAGGAAAAAATAGTTAAAACATTCACAATCACCTAAATTTAAGTGGACAAAGGATCCTGTATATTTGACTTTTGTGTTTAGACCTTTCTTTCTTCAGACTTCTGCAAAGAACTTTCTAAGACAATGTCAAAGAGAAGTGCATTTTGGCTTGAATTTTTCCTTTTATATCAGCACAGTCTTGTTATTTGAAATCAGGATAAATGGGTTGTATTCTTAACTGTCTGGGGAAAATTCAAATAACTCCCTTTATCTCTCTTGGCCTCAGTTTCTCTGTGTATAAAACTATACTTGTAATGCTCCACCATCTTTGTAAAATGTTCCACAGTCTTCTGATGAAAGGAATTATTTTAAATTCAAAGTGTTGCTCTTGGTGAAAGAATGATCGTGTTTATTCTTGAAAAAATACTTTCTATAAACATCAAAGAGTTGTTTGTACCAAGTGTTTAATCTGCCATAAGGTGCTCCTGTGTCTCAATTAGCAATATTTTCTCATTCATTTCTCCAGGAAAAGGAATGTGTTTGGTGATGTGGATGCCATGTGATACAATTCCATCAATGTCAATATGTGCAGCCAACTAAATGCAGGGTTTGACATTGGCCATAATTTCCTATTCTGTACACAAATTAGCATAGCAATGGATGCAAAGTGATATGGAGTCACTTATAATCATTCTCCTTCCACTGCCCTGCCTGGCTGATTTCCCCAAAGAGCCAGGAGTCAGTGCTAGAGGGCAGCTGGAGCTTTGCAGTTCAGGTTGTGCCACTTGCAATCACCTCCAGAAGTGGGAGTGTCTTTGTCTTTGGTTGAGGGAGATCATCAGAATACAGGGTTGTTTCTTTAGAAGTTAATGCAAAAGGCCACTTTTTCAGGTGAGAACTGACACTTGCTAACCACTTGCTTCTTCTGGAAGTATGGAAGAGAACACCAACATGCAAGAAGGCCAACATAGTAGAATAGAAGCTGAACTTGATGTAACTTGCCCCACTCCTGGGTTGAAAAGAAATGAACACCACAAGTAACCAGTAACCATGGATAACATAATTCCTGAAGGACAATGTTTGTGTTGTTTAAACAGTCTTAGTCTGATACTATTGTCTTTTTTTTTGTCTTGAAAAAGCATTAGGAAGCCTTTTCTTTTCTTTCTTTGTTATGCAGATATAGTGGTACAAAAGGGAATACTGACCCTTCTGGTTTAAACTAGGATTACTGGGCTTAAACTGGCAAAGAATAGAGGTAAGCAAGGCCAGAATATGAATATTGGGACATCTTGGCATCTCTTTAACTGATGATGGAGAGGACAGTACTGTATTAAGGCATTTTGGGTTCAAGTACCCAAAGGGTTACAAGGAGGAACTTGTCCCCCTCCAGACCTTGCTAAAATGAGGTTATAAATGCAACTAAGTGGCAAGGTTGCTTCTGGAGGGATCATTTTCATTTTTCAAGATAATATCTACTACTGTAGGGAGGCAGCACTTAACAGTCCTTCCTTTTACCTGAAAAATCATCCGTAAGCACTTTGTCAGTGTTCCCATGCTTTCTTCAGTGGGATTAAGTGACCAAAACCCTGTTCCCAGTGGTGTAAACCAAAAAATACATTAGCTGGTTATTTTTAAGTTGTTTGGAAACTTGACAAGTGAAAGCAGCTCTAAATACATGCAGATTCAAAACACGTTACCCTGAGTATCTGAAATAGAAGTTGTAGTTGTGACAGGCTCCCAGTCCTCACATCTGAGGAGCTTAAAAGATGAGAAACACATGTTTAAACTCAGATGCCCAATTTAGAAATAAATTTATACAGTCTCTAGACTAGGACCTGTGTTATGGAAAAAAGTTTGTGTAATGCTGTTTCCATTATAAATGGAGGCTGATTTTCTCAAAAAGACTCTTAATACTGAACAAACAAGTAAGTTTAGTACTAAAAATATTCTCAGTGCTTCATTGCCTTGGGTTTACAATATCATTTGCACGTCAAATTATATTTCATCTTATGATTTAGTAATGCCAGAAGAATAGATCTAATTCTCTGTCTCATGATACCCTTAAAGATGGAAGATTGCTTTCCATGGAGTGTAAAACTCAATTTGTAGTCATGTGTATAAAACATGACTTTATGGCAGATTAGCTTGCTGTAGATTTAGTTCTCTCTGACAGGGAACTGAAAAATATTAGCATTTCACTGAACACAATATTAATGGCAAGAAGAGAGTATTATTGTAATGTAGAAAGTAGAATGGGATTTTTGAAAGCTGAGCAGAAGAAAATGTATTTAGAGATTTGCAAGGAGTTTAGGTAGAGTTAGTTTAACTTTTTTCTTGTCCTCAACCTCCCCCCACCTCTCTGTGAGTCATTTTGAAAAACAAAAGTATATTTTCAGTTGTCAGATTGACCTCTCAATGATGTTAAATAAAACAGCAGTTACAGTACTGGAAATGCCTTTGGATCATATATGTTTCAAGTGACTGTAGTAAAATTGAATTTTTAGATATTTTTAAATGCTGGTTTTGGTTTGTAACTGTCTTGCTTAGCAGTCAGATGTGATGTTTACTTTTTCCAGTGGAAGGAGAGAGTATAAGCAGAAGATTTGAGTGATCATTTCTGTGCAGTTCATTATTTATAGTGTTGTCAAAGTGGTGTGATGCTGTGGTGATGGTGTCAGTTTGTTGAAGCAGGTGAAAATCAGCTCCTGGGCGTGATGAGGCTGTCCCTTGGAGTGCTGAGTACTTAGAAACGAGTCCCAGCCAAGTGATGTGCCACTGAAACCATCACAGCCATGTGTTCCACTGAGGGTTTTAGTAGAAGATGTGCAAGAAGGAAAGAAATTGAGAAGGAAACCAAGCAGACATTATAATTAAATGGTGATCAAGAGGGGAATGTTTTATGGAGAGTGCTCTGTGCTGTTCTATACCCTGCTCTTGAATTTTTGCAGCCTATCTTGGATGTATCTGCCAGAGTGATCCAGCATGTTTATACAGAGCCTGCTTTTATAATGTGACTGATAATAATGAAATTCTTTATGCCCAACTCCAAGCTAATATATTCAAGATACAAATGATATAGAAGGGCGGAAAAAGCACTGCAACAATTTAGCTGCAGTTGTAGAAAGGTTCCCCATGCTTCTGTTTTAACTGAATACTTTGTATTTATTAGTTGTGTTCATTTTAATTCCACAGTAAGTCAAATAACGATGTGTGAAAACAGCATAATTAAGCTTTGATATTTCTGCAAAAGTAATAACTGAATTCGATCTGCTTTTAATCTTTCAGGCTATTCATTGTATCTATCCCTTATTCCTACAGTTATCTCTCTTCTCATTTAGTTCTCTTTGATTAACAGGCAGTGGAGGTCTACCTACTTTCTTGGGTCAGACACAAGCTCTGCTGTCTTTTAAAATACCTTTCAGTGTGATTACAGGTCCTTTGTTTCTATTGAAGAAAGCATTTAAGATTGTAAATGATGGGCTAAATTGTCCCAGAATATTTTCTGCATATTCCAAAGGTTGAAAATTAAGAGTATAGGGTTTTTTGAATTATCCACGCTTATATAAATTCATATTTTTCACTGATTTTCTTTCATTTTTAGCTACAGCCTGTACTGTGTAAGACTGAGTCCTGCAAATATGCATGTGATTCATTTTCTCACCAGAACTGTTCTTGTTGCCATTGCGTTTTGCAATCTCCAGAGGACCTGCTTAGCAGCACATACAACATGCAACAGCATGCACTTGTGGGACAAAGCGTGGTGTGCAGTCAGAATAGGGTGTTAGGGATGGGAGGAGAAACCAGTTGCAGCCCCCTGATGTTGACTGGTTTGTAACTGGTTTGTACTGGCTGATTTCCCCCACAGAAACCAGCTGTGGTGGTGGGGCCTCAGATGGGCAAAGTGAGTTGCACTAAGTTGGGGGGGAAGCAAGGAGGGGGACACGACTCCTGTTTCCACAGCAGTCCTGCTGTGATGCTTATTTTACAAGTTATCACAAAAGATATTTCTAATCTACAGGAGATGGACTATGATGTTGTTTAATCTCATGGTGGTCATCTTGTCTTTGGTGGTAGTGCTGGAGGGCAAGTGGCATTACTGTCAGATTTACAGTCTATCTGCACTGAGAACTTGGTCCCAAAATTTTGTATTTAAAACAGCCTCTTCTTTGCCAAACAGTCTGAGGTTTTGTTTACCATTGCAAGGAGACAGAAGTTAGAGAGGACAGAGGGACCTGTCTAGAGTGACTTTCTTCCCTCTGTGTATGTCCCCTGTCCCAGGCAGAGGTCAGGACTGTACACAGTTTTTCCTCCACAAAACCTAAAAAATAAAAGAAATTTGTTGTACAGTCTGGTGTTTGACTTGTGCTGGGTTGAGCCCCTGCCCCACACAACCATCACACAGGTTTGCAATACTCATATGTGCAGCAGGGCCTGTGGCCGTTGTCTGGCTCCATGACCCAAAGCATCATCCCAGCCTTCAAAACCAGCCTGCTTGACACCATCTGGCCTGGATGGGGTTTGTCATCTCCTTCCTCATGCCCAGTGCAGTTTCTCCCTTTGCAGAGATGTCTGTTGTCACAATGGTAAAAATGCATTTGGAAAAAAAAACGGGGTGAAAAACATACATTTGCTATAAAAAATCCCAAGGATGCCTTAGCCTTGAGGGGACCATAGTGATGCTGGTTGTTAACCCTCTCAAGAAAAGCATTTACTGAAATGTCAACATTTATTTTAAGCTGAACAGGCCAGGACAAGTACTGAGGGTTTCCTGTGGTTCAGCTGGCTTACTGACAAGTGCTCAAACTGTAACAGCCAAGCCCACACGAGGGCTGTAAATAGGCAGGTAGTCTTCAAAAAAAACATCTTACTCCATTGCAGTGGCAGTATATGTATGTCTCGGCTTTCAGAGAATCCTCTGTCACCAAAAAAGCTGCTCCATGTTTCACAGCTTACACAAAGATCAGAAAAGGTGCCTTCACCTTGTGGGCTGTGCTCTGTGGTGCAGGAAAAGAATATCAGAGATGGTTTGTCTGCCCACCCAGAGCAAGGAAACCACCCTTACCCACACACTCCTATTAATAACAGCTTAGATGTTGTTGCTGTGTGGTCACTCTTGGACATTGTCACAGAAGTTTTTATTTTGCACACGCGGTTCAAATTTTTCCCACGTAAGTATTTAGAAATGAGTGCATGTGTGCATTTCAACATGCCTGACAGAAGCGCCTTTTGTCTGAACAATTAATGAAATTTTTGGCATTTATTTAAAGCCCCTACAGATCCCTCGGGGCTTTAAAGTTTATTTGTAGAAATTTCAAGAGGCATTCCAAATACTTTAAAAAAAAAAACCAGACACAGTCTTTAAATAGTTAATGAATGCACATCATTTACCTAAACAGTGTTTTTATAGATCTTTGCAAATATGACATTAATTAGGGAAAGTAACTAAAGCTGAAGTGCCACAGAATGTTAATCCTCAGCATCCATAATTAGCTGTGGAGAAGAATTTTTAAAAATGTTTCCAGTTTATATCATTTTGTTTTGGAAGAAACACAAATATGTGGGTTGAATTATTAAGAAAACAAATGAGCCTGAAAAAACCTAACCTCGAGTGGATGGGTGTATCTGTGCTGTTGTAATGAACCTTTGCAGGTCCATGGCTTTACTGGCTCTAGTTGGAAAAAAAAACCTGAGATAAACCTGAGTTATCCCCTTCCTGCTCCCTCTCCTCCCATGCCCATACAGGTGTGTGTGTGTCCTGTGCACCAGGTATCTTTTTATTTCCAAATTGCCCTGAGAGCAGACAGTGCAGACAACTATTTGGCAATTAATTTGATTGTGTTTTTAACCAACCAGTAACGGCAGCTCTTTGACTCTCTCCCTCCTGCATGCCCTGGTAATCATTTTGTTTATCTGCACAATTTGACTCGCCGCAGCAGGCAGTGGAAGGGCCGCCTGCTTTGTTTGTCTTCTTAAATTGTTAAATGAAATGACTCAGAAGATTCAGGAAATTAATTTTTGCAGTCTAGATGTATGGTGAAAAAAGAAAGCTTTGAAGTGGAGATGTCAGTGTAGCCACTCTGAAATTCATGAATCAGATGTCACAAGATTTTCAGAGGCTTAAAAACTGAGAAATTTTTTAAATAGTTGCATCCTTTTTAGTTGCCTATTGATATCTGAACCTTAACAATTCATGTCACTCTGAGCTTTATTCAATGGCTGTTTTATATGAAAATGAAAGGCAAGATACCCATATAAATAAGACTCCAAGAATCAGGGCTTTTAAAATAGAGCGTAGCATTGTTATTAGACTCATATAAAAATTGTGATAATAGCCAGTGTTACCTATTCTTTTCTTTCTCCTTTTAATTTTTTTTAGGATGATTAATTTAACAGCTACTACCAAAATAGCCATAAACAATTTAATAAACCTAGTAAAACTTCAGATGCTTCTTTATTATGCATTCAAATAGGATTCTCAGCCTCTTGAGTCCTACTCTATACCCTTGAATGCTGCTAAGTAGTGCCATTAAAATAGCAATACTAGGAGACCATTCTCATTTATGGTGATTGTAAAATAGGGGCAAGACACTGGTTTGGATTCAGTTTGAGAGGTATGTTTCCACAATAAATGCTAAAGAAAATGCAGAATTAAACTATACTCTCTGTGGATATCAAATGGTTCACTTTGACTTGTTGATGTGTGTTAATACCCTCTGTGACTTTCTTATGTTTAGCTTCAATGTGTGTTAGCAAATGGTAAAAATTGATCTTCCTACCTAGAAAACAGTCAGAACTGTGGCAGAATAGTGATGACTTACTGAAATACCATTCATTTTCTGTAAGTTGTTTTCTTTTAAGATTTAGTGTGTTTCAACAGTTGAGGATGTTCAAGAGGAAAAAGTTAATACAATATTTTTGTTGCATGCTTATTAAGAAAGGCTTTGAAATTATTTGAAAATAGTTTTTTCAAGGTATTTGATAAAAAAATGACACTTTGTCTAGGTTTTGGAAATTTGGGCCTTAAGGCCATTCCATTAGTTCAAATATGGTATGCAGGTTCTTACTTATTTTCCCCTCATTTTTGTGGTACATATTTGCAGGTAATATAACTCAATCTGGGTGACAGCCTGGTGAAATGTGAACCTGTGGTTTTCTCCATTGGTGAAAAAAAAGGTGAAGCTGTGAGCTTCGGTTTCTTGTCTGTTTGAATATACAAATGCAGGTGTATCATTCAGAGCTACATCTGTGTGACTGTAGAGAGATGTGAGATTTGCACAGTGTCTTCCAAGCCAAATTTGTAAGGAGTGTTGTTGGGGGGGAGTGTGGGCAGGGATTACTGGTGAAGGGCAAATGCACTGCTGCTGCCTCCAAGACATCAGCTGTGATTCCTTTCTGTCACCTGTAGTGTTGCCCTTGCATTTTTCAGGGGAGTTCTGCTTCAGCAATGCAGCTGGAAAGCAGAGTTTGTGATCAGAGGGTACGGCAGAACCACTGACTTTGTGTTTCTGAATAAAAAGTCAGGAGTCGCTGAGTTCTTTGTCTATTTGATTGAGAAAGCAGATTTTCAGAGATGGCTGCAGAACAGCATTTGTGCCTCTGATAGACCCCTCCTTCTCATAGGAAATGTGCTGTTCTGCACAGTGACAAGCTGATTAAGAGCAATTTTTTAGAGAGAAAATAGACCTACATTAGATGGAGAAGCCCTTTGAATTGGGCTTTTGCATGAACGTCCTTATACCAGTGGTTGTGCTCCAGTAATTAAATTCTGACAAACAGATGAACAAACAATCTCCACGGGTAATGAGGCTCAGTCAATGAACCACAAGTGTTCACAAGTACTAATAATAAGAGAAAATACAATTGAAACCCCTGCATATGTGTTACTCAAAAAGCAAGTTAAGAACTAATTAAAAGGATTTCTGTTTTCCTCTCCATGCTTTGCATTTAGAAATAGATTTATAGAGTATATTCTCCACATTCCAGCATTCCAGTATTCTTAGATATAAGCATGAGAGTAGGTTTTGAACTCATTTATTTTAAAAAAAGAAAATCTAATAAATTCAATGCCCCACTTGACCAAAATATATCACCAGCATTATGCGCTTCTTTAAAACAGATTTGAAATCATGTAACCAGAGAAGTGAAATCCTTCAAATTCACTGTGCTCACCCTTTGCTTAGGGTGCATGAAATGCCAGCTCATGAAAATGTGGTTGTAGAAATTGAATACAGTTCCTTCCAACCTGCCTGGTGATAGCATATTTCACATGCTGAAATGTAAGTATCTCTTTCTGCTCTTGGGGAAAAATGATAACATATGCCATCACCTTAACTGTGCAATAAAGTAACTCAAATTGGACATGTCTGTAGAAAAGTGCTTTGTGTCATGTGATATAAATATCTACATTTTTTTAATGTCCTTTTTCTTATCACCCGTGACAGAGGCCTGTCTCACCACTGTCAGAATTGATTTTTTCCCTTTGAAGTATTGTTTCTTAGTTCTTCAAAATATTTTTTCCAGCAAGAAAAGATTGGCAAAACGACCATTTCATGTGACAAGTACAGATGGGGAATTGACAGTAAATGCAATATCAACTTTGCCTTTTGCTGCAGCTTCTGGTCTGAGAAAGTTAATCCCATCAATGACAGTCACGTTAGTTTTATTGATATTTTGTAATCTGTCTTTCCTTTCCCCTCCCTGGTTCACTGCAATCTGCTCTTGGTTAGTGACCTGTCACACCCTACTGGTATCTAATTGCTGCATGTATTACTTTTTTCATTTAAAATTGTGTTTTTAAGGATCACATGGAGCATCTTGATGAACAGTGCCAATTGGTTTGATATAAATTATTTTCTTCCCTCTCTCCCTCAGTAGATCCCATATTTAAACTGTACTCATCATAGTGCTCTTTGGCTACTGTAAATGGTGAAAAATCACCAAGAGGTTGATGCTTTCAGCTGCTCCAGAGCAGTGGACATTTTGGAGAGATTTGGAAATGCATCCGTAGACATGTAGAAGTCATGAGGTGGTTTGGAGTGGCTCAAATGAGAGTGTGGTACCAGGTCCATGATGAACCCTTATCACCAACAAGGAATCTGTTCCCTCATTATGGGACTCATGGCTATAATCTGTGTGTATATATATATAATTTATTTATTTATTTATTTTTATGTGTTTTTCTTTATGGCAGTCAATGATAACAAACTCCGAGGTCTTGAGCACAGTAAGGGAAAACCCTAATGACTCAAAAAAACAAGAGCTGACCTGGACCTGGTTTGCAAANTGACCTGGACTTGGTTTGCAAAATGTTGAGTGTGGTTTTAACATCCTACTCTGGGGTTTGGTTTCATACTTATTCTCTCTTTGTAAACAGGAAGAGTAGCTTGAAAGCAAAGGGAGGTTGGTCTGTGTGCACAGTGGCACGTAGGAGTTGCACTTAACTGGGGCAAAGAAAGGGTTTGGTTTTATTGTTTCTTTTTTTTTTTTTTTTTTTTTTTTTTTTTTTTTTTTTTTTTTTTTTTTTTTCTTTTTTTTNNNTTTTTTGTTAATCTATATCTGTGTGTCAAAATTAAATGTCTGTATTGAAAGGTGGAAGGCAGAAAAGTTTCTGTCAGTCCTCTTGAGGGTCCAGCCACACTGTACTTAACAGCACCAGGAGCTTTTGTGTAATTCTCATAGTTGGGGTGGCACTGCCTTTGGCAGAGACAACAGGCTCAGGGACAGTATGACCAAGACACTGATTCCTTTACTGGCATCCAAAGATGGACAACAGGATAGAAAAGCAAATGTAAGAGTTTTCTTCTCAGATACAACATTTTTTTCTTTTTCTCCATATTAGGTATTTTTTATCTAGAAAGGGAAGAAAGACAAGCAGAACAATTTTTGTCACTACCCCATTTACATATTTTAATTTTTACTACTTCTTTTAGTATTTGCTGATGAGATGGCCTGGTATACTGATGTGGCCACTCATGATGTGTTTTATATACAGAATATAGTGCTATTTATCCCTAATATGAGGTTTAAATCCTGTGTCTCTTGAGTTTAAATCTTGTGTACTCACATCACAGGATATGAGTACAGCATAAGGACAGAGAGACTGAACTGGTAAGGCACAGAAATTTCAGAACTGCAGAAAGCATTTAAGAATCTGGTGTTCATTGATCCAGTCACTTAAAATTTCATTTTACCCTGAGGCTTTCTGCAGCATGGAATCTTGAAATAAAAGGAATTTTTATTTATAACTAGTAATAAAGGCATAAAAACCTGGCAAGTTTAATCAGTGCATTTTAGTAAAAATATATTTTAAGGGAGTGAACTACTTGAGTGACTTGTAAACTTGGCAGTAGATATCTTTGGAATAAACTATAGTAAGTATAGTTGGATGAAGGTCTTATTTCAGCCACATAAAAATCAATCTTTAATTAGTATTAGTTGCTGTTGTGCTGGTGTTCACACGAGAACCTCAAACCTTTCATTAAATGTTAAGTAAGCCTCAAAAATTCCCTCTTGCAATTCTGTAGTCATTTTTCATATTCTTCTGTTGTGGCACAGAGAAGTGAAGTAATTTTCCTTCTATACGAGCCAGAAACAGAACGAAAATTCCCCCAACCAGCAACCACTTTATTGCCTCTCTTTGTGTTCATCAGTTAAAACAGGATTGCTTTCTTTGTATATTCTTTGTATGTTTTAAGTTTCTTCTGAGCTGTTTGCATTTTAGGGATGGGTTATTTTATCTGGTGCATGAGTGGATATTTCATGGTCTTTTATTTATTTATATTTCCTTTTGACTTTGCACCTTTTCTGCCACTCCTTCACCCTAAAGATGTTTATAACCATAAAAAAGGTCAGTGTTTTTTGTCCTTATGACCTAGGTACAAGGATGCTGTGCAATTAATATTTTAACTTTGCAGTATTAATTTTAAAAAAAATAAGTGTTTTCATGACTTCTCCCTGCCCTGAAGGAAATCCTCACCTTATACCTTTTTATCTTCCATTGGAGAAAGCAGCCCAGACATCTTACTTTCTGAAGTCTGTATGCTAATGCTAAATAACACAGCTTTGGACAGATAAAGGAAAAATTTGACTGTAGCTGAGAGGTTATTTGTGTACAAACAGCCGTCTCCATCCCACCCGTCTGTGCACGCCGGCCCGTGGGCACACGTTCTTTTCCCCTCCCATCCTCCTACCACATTCCTCCCCTGAAGAGCTCTCTGCAGCTGAGAAATTAAGCCTCTTTACATATCCAGCTCCAGTCAGTCCCGTTGTCATTAAACCTTTGCTGTGGGATCCCTAAATGAAGCAGCTTGTGTATAGCATGCAGTTTTTTCTCTGCTTCTTGCTGAAGCAGTCCCCGTTTGTGGGGATTTTTGTGTCGTGCAGGCGTAGCCAAGAAAGAAAAACTTCCCTCCCACAGCACAAGAACAAAGCGCTGTTTCCTCTTCTGCCTGAAATTATTTTTCTTGAGATGGTCCTACAGGGACCAAAGCCATTTTGCCATTACCCCTTAGTGCTACTTTATGTGGGATTTATAATGAAATTGCTTTGACAATTTGGATAATGATGGAACAACGCAATAATTGATGAAACATTTTGGGGTGGAATGATTTCCTTTGGGAGACATCAACTTCTGCTTTAAAACTGTAGTCCTAACATAATACACTGAAACTTTAAATAATAATAATTTTTAAAAAAACCAAAATGGTCTTGGCATTGTTTGGTGTGTCCCACTAATTGTAGTTTCTGGTAGTTCTTAAAGATAGATGGAAAAGGTCTCTGGAGCAGTAAAACTCACATAGTTCAAGGATTCTATCTCTGATAATCAAATAATAAAGGAATTACCCTGCTTGTATTAGTTCCAAGACAGACAGGAGTAATATTTTCCTGTAATTTTCACTAAGTTGGGTGAATGAGCTAGTGAGAAGTGTTAAGTTACAGTAAAACAGAAGGAGAGAGTTTTATTGTGGTTTTTAATAATTTCCCTCAAATTTTTAGTTTAAACCTTACTCCCTAAGACAGTAATATATTTTACAATGTCTGTATATTTTTTACCATCCATCTAATGCTTTTTTATTTAAAGATCTCGGAGCATTTAACTTCAATTACTTTATTAATGAGTAATCTCACAGAGCATTTAATGTAGATCAGACAATTACATTTACTACTTCTGGAATATGGTTTCATTGATTTTTAAATCCAAAGTAATTAACCAAAGGAGGCTGTACTTCATATTTGCAAACAGGAAAAGTGAAATTCAGAGACCATGAAGCAAGCCAGAGAGCTGATCCATATACACTACGTACATTAAACCCTCTCCTGGTACTGGGGATTGTTTAGCAGAACAGTCAACCTCCTTCAGACATAGGACTGTTTGCATGGCTGTGTTTTTGTCATGCTAATTTCCAACACTTAAATGCTTTAAGGTAAAGCAGTCAGATCAATTGCTAAGAAAAACTCTTCTGAGAAAAATTCTTCCAGCTGAGCTGTGAATTCCTGGAAAGGCAAGCTGAATCCTTGAAAGCACACCTGCACAGCCACAGAAAGCTGCACAGGGTGGATTTGTCTACCAATCAGAGTAGTTTTGCCACAGACACTTAAAGAAACCTGAACTTCATCTGTATCTCTGGCAATTCTAAAAGAGATGTTGAGTTAAAATGTGTGACATTACCCCAAACAGATATGTTAAAAATTGTACTTAAAGGTTAATATAATAAAAGTGTAGTTCATGTGAGAGTGATAGAAATATTGATCATAAAAATAAATAGTGGCCCAGAAATTCAGCTGAGAAGGGGGGTTGGGGGGGAAACTAGTTGATATATGAAGAATTTGAGTTGTGACACTAAGATCAATGGCTGTATTTTCACCCAGTGAAGCATGAGAGCTTCAGATAAGGGCAGTTAGTCAGTGAAATACTGACTGACATACCCTTTTACTGTTGGCATTTGGTCTCCAATATTGATCTTGGCTGTCACTGCCAACAAAGTATACTGAGGCTGTATTTATGTTCAGATAATGTTGTGTTCAGTGTTTTATGAATGATTTCTAAAATCAAGGTGTATAAGGAGTTAATTTGAGCACCCGCCCTCTTTTATTTGATTTGGTTTTTCAGAATGCTACAAGCCATTGTAAACTTTTGCCTATCAGTCAGAAGACAGATAAAATGCTGTAATCCACACAGATTCTATAAATCCAAAGATTTCCCATTTCTCTGCTGAGAAACAGTATTCTGTATACAACAATTACATTGTTCTTCGACTGTCACTGCTGGGAACACCATTCCTGAGTGTGCAGAAGATAGCAACTAAAGTGATTAAAGAATAAATCTTTAGGAGAAAAACCATTATTTCTTGTGTCAGTTTGGGGGAGCTGGAAGAGTTAAATTCAGGGCTTTTGAAAATAATAGTGATATTACAGCAAAAAGTGTTTACTGAGAGGCATGAATCAAAAGTTTTGACATTTTATTTTCCTTTACCTTTTTCTGCTGGCTCCAGCTGAAAATCATCTGTGAACAAGTTCTTTGCTTCTGCTCTTTTAAAATTAACAGTTTGAGCTTGAGTCAGAAAGGCTGAGAGAATTCTATTCTTGCTTCCAAGATGGCTCAAGCAAAGCTGAGCCACCTTGGCTGGACCAAGGGTCGAGCTCTTCCCCCACTGCAGTCAGAAGCTTTTGTATGTCATGAGTTATTTGCTGGCTGCTTCCAAGAGAGAGAAGGGTTCATCTAGCAAAGGGAAGCACAACCCAAACCAAACAATTTTTCTGCCTTTCTCAGAGCATCATCCACAGATTTGTAGATTCTGGTTCATTTTCCTTATGTTTGGTCATACCTGCTGGATTCTCTATGGTTATCATAGGGAGCAGACCCACGAAGGTTTTGATTGTAGCCTGGCAAATCTTGAACTTCAAGAGAAGAAAAATTAAGGAGAGGAAGCAGAGCCCAAGCAATAGAGTCCCTGACTGCTGAGAGTCTGTGTGCCTGTTCTAAGCAAAACTGGAGGGCAGGAGGTGGCTCTGTCTATGCTGTGACTGCGTTTTTGTGGATAAACAGTTGGTTAGGTAAAGTTGTGTCATTTACCCAAGACAGCTTATGCCAGTCTTAGCCTTTGACCGCTCATTCAAGTTCATTTGCTTTCTTATACCCAAATAACTCTCTGGGATAATCCTAGCCAGCAGAAGAAACATCGCAAGAATGAGTAATGAACTTCGATGCTGGAGACATGGGAGCAGTGTCAGGAGCAAACTGGGAAATTGCATGAAGTTTCAAGAAACAGAGTCTATCACAAAAGTAGTTTAAGAACATAACAGTTAAGATGGTGCATTTGCATGCAAAGTTCTGTAGCAGAACTAAATAACCCTGGAAATAGCTTAATCCAACCAAGCTGCATTCCGTTTCTAGTAATGAAGCTGTGGTTAAACCATTGGGAACTGCCAGCCAGCGAATGTCACTTGTTTGTATGTATCAAATTAGAAAAAACATTTGATTTGAAAATACAAATTCAATATTGTTTTTACCTGCCTTTGCTCCAGACTTTGTTTTATGCACCCTATGAAACTGTGTGCTGAATACCAGTTAGTGCCATCACTGGTGGAGCATTTTATGCTGAAGTTGTCTCTCCACTGCACTGGATGCAAAGACCACTTGTGGCTTGGGTTATGACTGGAGGTTTCTCTGATGGGGTATTTGAAATTATGACAGTCCTTCACCTTCTTTAGAACCCAAGGTTATACTGTGCAGAGCAATTCTAGAGATGGTGAAAGTTCTAAAAGCATAGGTAATGAGCATTTTAATTAAGCAGAGTGAGGAACCACTGAGAGGTATGATATTCCTGGACAAATCCTTCTCAGATTGGATTGTAGTGGTGCTTTATCTTACTGTGGATTTTCCTAGGGTTCCTGAGGGTGCTGAGATCACCTTTTAGCTCAGATACGGTGAATTATTATTGTCATGACTGTAATACAGCATTATGTAGAGAAGCAGTGATTCTAGACATTGGGTGAAGCCGGCTGATGTTTTTGCATTCTTACCTCAGGGAAGAGAATAAGGTTAAAATTGGAAATTATGATGCTTTACTCATTTAGGCTTTTACAGTTACAAATGAGTATGGGGTGAGAAGGGGTGCCTTCTGGACCATCAGAAGCAATTCTTAGCACTTTGAGATTTCACGTTTTTCCTGAAATGGGAAAATCATTTATGCATACCATTAGTCGCTTCCTAGAAGGCAAGGTATTTTTCTGCAATAAGCTTGATATGGGACTTCTTCAAACTTTTTGTTTCAGTCAATCAGCTTTGATTTTTAAATCATGAAATTGCTTAGATGTGAGTGAGCAAAACTAAACACCTGTAAAATACATCTGCTGATGGCAGCCAGCGACACATAGTGAGTTCTGTACTGAGTTAATGCTGCTCTGTTGTGAGCCCAAGTCAATCAGGATCTGATGGTTGTCTGTTTAAAGCAAGCTTTCCCAAAAAATTGAATTTTAAGTTCAAAAAAGCTGTTTTCCATTTCTCACTATGAGTTTTAAGGGGTGAGTTCTTTCAGGCACCACCTTTCTGGATTCCTGGAAAACTGACACGAAACCCTTTGGGTTCTCAGAGTGTCCTTCCGTCATGTCAGCAACCTGCTCTTACCAGTGGTTCCCTGCTGTCCCTCTGGTCCCTTGCTGTGACTGTCATGCTCGTGCCACCATGGCTAGAAGCATCTCCTGAGCCCTTCCACCCAGGGCATGTCTCCCTATTTACAGGAGCACAGGAGCAGCCTCAGAGCACACATGCAGCAATGTTTTAGACATTGCCTCTCTCATGTGCTGGGAAATTGGCCTCCTTGGTTCCGTGAACATGCCAGGGGCTTCTGTTCCAGCCCCAGTGCAACCCCCAGGTTCTCTGTAGCCTGTGATCACCTTTGGACTTCACTACTTTCTCTTTCTTCTTGGGTGAGATTTGGGGGGTTCGAAGTCTGCAAAGCCCATGAATTTTTGGAACTCCATTACCACAGATTAAAAAGGTTTTTTCAGGAAGCAGTTTCTGTGTTCAGAGACAGAAAAGGGGAGCAGGGGGGAATATATTGGGCTTTGGTGTATTTGTTGTTTTTTGCAGTTAAAGGCCCTCTGCAAACGTTCTCTTCAATACTTTTCAAAGATCTGATGCAGCAGGCGTGTCTTGGACTTTGTTTCATTTTCCCTCAATCCATCTCTGTCATGATTTAGAATAGAGCAAAGGTGGTCAAGGGTGAATGAAACCAGACATTAAAAAAGAAAAAAGGTACAGCACACTTCAGGAGCATTTTACAATGATATGATCTAACAACCTCATACACTACTACTGACCTTAGCATGATGACAATTTAAAAGCATTAATGATCTGTATCGGCATCTTCATCTGCCTACAGAAAAAAGGCAGAAGCAAATATTAACATAGCTTGTTACAGGCTGACTTCCTTTCTGATTTCACTTTATTTTGATATTCTGTGTATCCTGTCTACTATTACTGTTCACTGCAGCACCATTATCTTACTAACTCCACTTAAACTGCATTAAATATTGCATTAAAAAGAGCATTGCTGTTCAGGGTTGGGACTGATTTGAAGGTTGTTTGCAGTACCTTAGTTAGATCAATCTCATACTGTAGCCATGTCTAATGACCTTTTATTTCATAATTTAGAACCTGGCTTCTTATGTAAATAGGTATGGACATACATACATATGTAACATATATTTGTTTGTGTATATATATATATATATGCATATTTATGCACGTCCATAAACATAGAAAAGCATAGAGTGCTCCATGTCTGCCTTTCTAAGTGGCATCTGAGGATATATCGTTGAATTCATAACCCATCATTTCTATTCTCCTAGGCACTGTAAAATTCATTAAGCTAAGTAAAATGGCAAATTACTGGAGTATATAGAAGCGTGCTTGTTTGATTTTTGGGCTCTTGTCCATGTTGCTTACTGAGCAACACTGCCTCATATTAGAAGGGTCATGATTTCTAAAGACTCTAATAAAGCGAGTCATATTATGTGTGTGTATTAGAGTGTAGCAAAAAGCCTTTGTTCATTCTGACTGCAGTGGAGCTGACTTAATGCCCTGTTCTGCAGCTGTTCTCTTAACTGCTCCTCACTCCAGTATTTCTTCTGCAAGAACCAGTTTTGTCCATCCTATGGGTTTGTTCAGGAATGTTTACAGCTATGTCCTTTGAGGTTTCTCTAGCCTGTGACCAGTCTAATGAAACAATGGATAGTTGCTAGTGTAGAAAGCTGAGGAATATTTTTTGGCAGCAGTTTTATGTCGGGATTTGATAGGCTGGAGTATCTGTACAAATCAGCCCTCAAGGTGTTCAGAGAGCAGAAGCGTTTCATGAGTTTACTCCTTGCATCTCGAGCTCCCTTGTTGCAACTAAAGAGATGTCAAAGCATTTCTTTAAGGGTTTGGGGAATGAGACTCAAAGGACTTGACTTCAAAAGAGCCTGTCATTTGTTGGTGTGCGTTTAGACACCTAAATGAGCGACCTAGTGTTGCAGGTCATTCGACATCCAGCAGACTCAATTGATTTTGTTGGGATTGTTTATGTAGAACACTTCTGATACTTGACTGCATCTTCTGGATGGCTGATTGGGAGCTGAGCACGTTGGCTGTAGCTTGGGCTGGGTGTGCTTAATGCCACTGAAAACCCATTCCAGGATCTCCTGTTTTCCAAATGCAGCTTGTTGGTATGCATGTCAGTGCTCCTGGCAGGCTCCTAGGCTTTGCATGTCATCCTGCTCACCATCAGTCCACTCAGCAGGTGGTCCTTGCTCAGTAGCTGATAGCAGAGGCTAGAGGTGAAAAAATATGCTTAGACCTTCTCCTCCTCCTTCCCCATACATTTAGCAAGGGTAAGGATAAACGTCTGCCAAGGAATCCATCATTTGTCCTGGTTTGAAACCTATAAATAGCCAGATCATTAAAGGTGTCACTTACAAAACGCCTTTGTCACAGAAGCTATTTATGGTGTGGACTTCGGCTCTGCACAGTTTTCTAGGACTGCCAGAAGCAATGTTAACCTACCTGAGCAGTGAGGCTGGCAGAGCTGGTAGTGATTTCATCTTCTCCTTTGCATTATTATAAATTCATTTTGGTGGAAAGGAAAGAAAAATCTGGCCTCATGTTTTATAACCAAATAAGAAACAAAGCTATCCAATGACTAGCAAAATTTTCCTAAAAGTGTTTTAGATAGGGAAGTAAAAATACTCCCATAATCTTTAGTGCTCTTCAAGGAAAAGGAAGGTAATGCACTTTTTATTTTTAAGATTTCACTGGCTTGCTGTTTACTATCTGGGGAACCAAGAATGCCACAGCCCAATGTCAATAACTTGCACTTTAAATAAGCTGTAATGAAAAGATACAGGGACAGAGTGTTTGGTGGTTACAGGGCTATTAAGACACTCAGAGGACCCAGATTAATTTCAGTCCTTTGACTCAGACCTAGGTTATTACCTTGGTCAGGTTACTCAGGCTGTAAAAAGAGAATTATGCATGGCTATCTGTAAGAGTGTCATAGAATGGTGTGGGTTAAAAGAGACCTTAAATATGCTCTAGTTTCAACCATAAAGGGACTCCTTCCACTAAACCAGGCCCCATCCAACCTGGCCTTGAACACTTCCAGGGATGGGGCACCCAAAAGTTGTCTGGGAAATATATTCCAGTACCTCACCACCCTCACAGTAAAGAATTTCTTCCTGATATCTAATCCAAACCTACTTCATTCAGTTTAAAGCCATCACCCCTTGTTCTATCGCTAGAAACCTTTGTCAGAAGTCCCTCTCTAGCCTTACTGTGGGTTCCCTTTAAGTACTAGAAGGTGCCTTAAGGTCTCCCCAGAGCCTTCTCTTCTCCAGTCTGAAGAACCCACTCTCAGCCTTTCTCCATAGCAGAGATGCTGCAGCCCTCTGAGCATCTTCGTGGCCTCCTCTTGAGTTGCTCCAGCAGGTCCTTGTCCTTACAGTGCAGCCCAGGACACGTTTGGCTTTCAGGGCTGTGAGTGTGCAGGGACAGATCACATTGACCTTTTTGTCCACCAACACTCCCACATCTTCTCCCCAGGGCATTCTCTGCCTAGCCTGTGTTTGGGATTAGGATTGCCCTGCAGGACCTTGCATTTGGCCTGGTTGAACTTCAGGAAGTTTGCATGGGCCAACATGTCCAGGTCCCTCTGGATGTTCTCCCTTCCCTCCAGCTTGTCAACCACACCTCACAGCTCTGTGTCCTCAGCAGACTTGCTGAGGCTGCAGTCAATCCACTGTCCATGTCACCAAACGAGATGGTTGTCACAATTGTGACACCTGAGAAAAGCCACTCGTCGCTGGTCCCCATTTAGATATCGAGGTATTGACTGCAACTCTGAGTGCAACCATCCAGCCCATTCCTTATCCACTGAGTGGCCCATCCATCTAATCCAGTTTAGAGACAAGGATGTTGTGGGGGACAGTGTCAAATGCTTTGCACAGCTGCAAGGAGATTACATCAGTTGCTCCACCCTTATTCAGCAATGCAGGTTTTAAAGGATGGTGTTTCTGTTCATGAAGCCCCCAAATGTGCCAGAATCCTTCATTTTGCACTAGAAAGATTATGGATTAGGTCCTATTATTATTTCCTTGGCTTTTTCTGCAGTTCTAGTGTTAACTGCAAGCAACACGATTTGATTTCAGATCAGAGAGGATCTCTTCCATTAACCAAAGCTATTTAAATCATGATGATTTTCTCTTTATTAAAAACACAGAAACGAATGTTAGTCAAATCAATTATTACTGAAAAATGCTTTGCTAATCAAGTTAGGAGAGACTCTGCCCATTCCGTTGTTTCAGTGATGCATTGAATATGACAGGCCAGCTTGACTGAAGGCAGCTAGTGTGGGTTTATATATAGATGTGTGTATGTGTGTGTGTATATATATATATATGAATGTGTGTGTGTGTCTGTGTAGCACAGCTGATGCTCGCTGAAAGCTTTTGTGTGGTGAACCATGACATTAATAGTGAAATCAAGGTTTGCTAGCTGACAGACACGAATTTGCCAGAGGCCATCCCTCCTCTCCACCCTCCCTGGCACGTTTGTGCATACACACACACACACACACATATATCTTGTCTGCTGATTTCTGGAAAATCCTATGGACACTTGCAATCTCTGCTCTCAAGACATTTGCCAGCAAGCCTCTCATAATGTCTCGTGTGCATTCCTGCAGGCTGAAAAAAAAAAAAAAAAGTAAGAAGAATTACAGATGATTCAATTAAACTGATATTGTTCACAACAAAAATGAGAGCAAATGCAATTTGGGTCCTGTTCATGTGACTTAATTATCTCTTACCTCCCCACTCCACCCCCATTTTTAGAATTTAAAAACAATTATGATATAATTGCCAATCTGGAGATCCCTAGATATGCAGTAAATACGCTTTGTCTCACTGAATGCTCTTTTTCCTGATTCAGAAATGGGACCTTATTAAAAATGCACACACACAAACACCCCAAAAAAATCACATAAAATCATCAAATGACCTTCAGGAAATAAAATTCTGTAATGCTGTATACCCAGGAAAGACATACCCATGTATTAAGTGAGTGAATCTGCTAAAGTCATTGAAGATAATTAGCTGTGTGCATTTATAAGACGCGCTCACTTTCAACACTCGAGGCAAATCCCTAGAAGTCAATTGAGACCCTCTCTGATAGAGGCGTGGAGGTGCATTTGAAGACCAAACATGCCCTTTTTTTTTTTTGCCTGAATTAGTAACGTTTCAAAATTTACTAACAGCTTTTTAATGCGTAATCAGCTTGACTTAATGGGGAAGAAAAAAAATCGCGATCATTAGGAAGCCCATACCGAGTGTATATATTCTCACGGTGGGAAAGTGCCTCGCAGTATACAGTAGTCTGGAGTAAGTAGGATCCATTACCCATATCTGATGAAGGGCTGTCAGATATGAAGCAAATTTAGAGACCTGCCTGTCCCTTCAGCTATTCATCACTGCTGAGCAGCTCTAGCGGCAGCCGGCGGTATTTTTAGAGAGGAGAATGGTTCGGAATTTCTCCGTGTGCCGAACATGAGCTGATCCCATTACTCAGAGCTACTCAGAAAGTCACAGCCAGCACCATCAGCGTGGTGGCAAAGAAGAGTGATTGGCTCACAAGGGAAAACAGAGAGGAGGCGTCTGAGCAGGGTACATTTGTGGGGACATTGCCACATTTTGTCAGCTGAGTTTCTTGGAGTCAGCAGCAAAATGCAAAGATAATTTTTGAAATGCACGTTTTCTCAGGAGTCTGTGCAATTTTATCCAGGTATGTTGTCACTTAATACATGTAATAGTTTGAATAATAAGAATGATAACTCATTGTTAGCTCCCTAAAGCACCCAACAGCTGAAAAAAAGGCTTGTCCTGAGCTTTGGGATATTTTCAAAAGAATGTGGGCATCTGACTATGAGCAAGCTATTTTGCAAACAACCAAAGTCATCTGTATTATTATTTATCATTATTTCATCAAAGAAAATCCATTTAGTTTAATGCTCATTTGAATTGCTTCTCTTTAAGACCTCCAAATCCTAATAATGTGTCGAACACACTCCAGAATGTCAAAATACTAAATTGTATGTAATTTTCTTTGACAGTAAGTGGATGAGTCCTTGCCAGAATTGTTCCTCTTTACACCCGGTGTGAAGTCATTGCTTTTCTTCTGTCAAGTGATATTTGACTTTCTAAAACCTACTAACAAGAACACCGCTGACCTTCTCGTATCAAATTCAGCTCAGTGGGGCTGTGGGGAGCAGGCAGAAGTGGTCAGCAGGCAGTGGCCTTCTGCCTGTTCCTGCTGCAGCCCCAGCTCCATGCTATCAAGAACCGAGGGTGGGCACATGTGCCAAACATTTAAAAGCTGGACAATTCTTTAAAGAATGTCCCTTTTTTTTTTTAATAGCTCTAGTACTCACCCCCGAGCGCTGCGATACTGAACTTCCAAAGCTTTGGGCTTACAATGAATAGCATTCATATTCGCTTCTGGTTCTGATCTTGTAAAAGCTAACTCATGCATGCACAACATGATAGACCATGTTACGCCTCAGAGCCTTTTTCAGAGCTATCATCTAATACATTTTTTATAAGCCAGAGTGCATTCATAGAATTCTGCCTCAAAAGGCATTCAGATTTAATGGCTGCACTGAAATGTCTGGTCTGGCTACTTGTGCTGTTTGAAACAAAAGGGTAGTGAAAATGTTGACATTTTTTATGGTAGCCTTTAAATTTCAGGGCTTTTTTTATTAAAGGTATGTTGTTTACAAGTTGAAGAATGTCTAGAGAAAAGCTTCTTTCTCCTAGTCCTAAATGAAAAGAGTCAGAATTTTGTCAGCCAAGAAGGTGTATGCTCTTTGTGGAAGTGATTGTTTGAGTGTATTTTATACCACATATACACACATGTGTACGTGCATCTGCAAGAGAGGCTGATCTTGGAACAAGTTAGATTAGGAAAATATTAGGAGGCAGATTTCAGTGTCAGTCCTGCAACTTAGGTCAGGTTAGCTGCTAAAAGAAGGGAAGAGCAAAAATGGTTCATGGGGTATAATTTTGTAACATGCATCAAAGTACCAAAAAAGCTCAAAAATTTCAATTGATTAAGGGATACTTGAAAATATGTTTACCCTTATTGAATCTACCTCAGTAGATGGACAAATTTGCACTCTCACTGAGAAATTTGTTTTCTAAAGAAAATTGGTAATCTGAGGTAAACAACAGTGCTCTTGAATTTTTCTAGTCCTCTGCAGGCAGGACTGCATTCATTTGGCGTGCTCCGATACATTTTGAAGATTATTTTCTTATGTATCAGAAATTTGATTTAGCAGCTAGAGTTATTCTTGGGTTTGTATGTAACTGGAAATCTTGTTTGTCTTTAAAATGCAGAGGACATTTATAGTGGTAGAAAAATTGAGATTTTACCACCTAATGCTTTCTTGGAGTCCCAAGATAAAAATTCTGTTGAAGTATTTTAGAAAATGCTTTTTCTTTTTTTAAAGATACTTCTGAAAGGCTTCAAGATGCTGTGAACTGCTGGTTATGAGTGACTCATTTTAAAATCCAAGTTTGGCTCTGTGCTTGTACTTTGAAAACGTGTAGAGATGGGAAATGTGTCAGAATCTGGACCTTTGATTCACTTCTGCATGGGGGGATAGAGAGTGTCTTCTGCTTTGAAGACACTTGTCTTAAGAAGAACAATTTTTCTTGATGTTATTGTCCAAAAGTGACTTTGAAATACTAGAGTCTGTGTATTTCTGAGTCAAATTAGAGGCTAAGACAAGATAATTGAATTGTATCTTTTGTGTGTGAGGAATTTGGTGGAAGTATTTGTCCTGATTTTGTAATATTTCGTTATCTAGAGCTGTGTGCAAGTTGTCACACTTTGCTTTGCCTTGCGATCTTGTTGCCCAAACAAGTCGTTGGCAGCCCATTCTCTGGAAATGTCCAAGGCCAGGTTGAATGGGGCTCTGAGGAGCCTGGTGCAAGAAGTCCCTGTCCATGGCAGGGGTGCTGGAACAAGGTGATCTTTAAAGGTTCCTTCCAACCTAAATGTTTCTGTGATCTTCTGCCCTTGACCTCATCATACAGACATTAGGTATTATGCTTATGGGTCTATTTTGATTCTAACAGTGATTGCAATCTGTCTAACCTTATGTGTATATATGTCTTTCCATGGGACTTAAAGATCATTTTCCTTGCAGGAAAAGCCCTGTGGGAGGGTCTGACTGGACAGAAAGTGGCACAGGAGGAGTTTTGCACCCTTTCAGCACAGAAGGACAATATTAGGGTGTCCTAAAAGGGTAGGCAACAGGCCAGGAAAAGGGATTGTTTCTCCATTTGATACCTGTGAGTCCACATCTATACCCTGTGTCCAGTTTTGAGCTCCCCAGGACAAGACACTGTACCAGGCCTGCTGGGGAGAGTTTGGTGGAGAGACACCAAGATAATTAGGGATCTGGAACACATGATGCAGAAGGAGTGGCTCAAAGAGCTGCCTTATCCTGGCAGAGAAGGGGAAAGGGAAGTCCTAAAGGTGTTTTGAACTACAGCAAGACACGTTCTTTTCACAGAGGTGCACGGAGTACATAGGTCAGGAGGCAACAAGCACAAGGTGTTAGCATGGAAAGGCAAATGTTGATAGAAGAAAAAAATTTCACCATGGTGTGGTCAAACACTGTAACAGGAACTCAGAGGGACTGTCCTTGGAGATACTGAAATATCTGCACAGCCCTGAGCAACCTGATCTAGTTGGCCCTGCTCTGAGGGTGGCTTGACCAGGTGACCTCAAGATATCCCTTCCAACCAAAATTACCCTGTGAATGTGTGCTGACACAGGCTCTCTCTGTTTAACAATGCAGTCAGGAAATTTGAATGCTGATGAAAGAGAAGGGGTCAGTTCCCCCTGCTTTAAGAACCATTTGTGTGAAGTTAAACCCAAAAAACCCAGATGAAATGCCCTTGTTTTGCGGTTTGCACAACTTGTGAGCCAAAGTGAGCAAGTTAGAAATTTTTGTCACATCCTGCAGAAGCAAAAACCACGTGTCTGTATTTTGCAATGATTGCAGTAGCAATTTGTGGCTCTTGCAGGATATAAGTATTTGTAACCACCTCTGTTGCACTCTAAGTTTGGACCTGGAAAAGGTGGAACTTCTTGGTTCCTATGGGATGAACCAGTGGTGAAGTATATTTTCAGAATCAACTTAATGCCCACCTTCCTTTTTGCTCTTCAGACTGTCAGGACATCGAGAAGCAGAATTAACCTATCTAACCTTTTAAAGCTATAATTAGCATTAATTTCTAGTGCAGTGGTATTCAGAGAGCTCAATCAACTTCTGTTGCTTGATGAACAAACATGTAAGAGACTCAGACTTTGTTTCACCCTCTCCAAAAAGAACAATTAATTTGAATGTTAAGCTGCCTGTGCAACTCCTGACAAGACCCACCCAGCTGGACCTCACAGACAATTGTAGCTGCCTTAAATGTTCATCCATGGGGGGCCTTTCACAGGCAATGGAAGAAGAGTGGGCACTGCAGAAGGGTGCTTCAAATGTTTTAGGTGCTACTGGGATAATACATCTGAGATTTTTTTGCCAGGAAAAGGATTTGTCAAGGACCAAATTTCCAGTAGTGTACAAGGGCCTGGAATAAGACTCAGGTCTTGAGTCATGGTCCAGAGCCTGTGCTGGTTTTATACTCTGTCTGCTGTGATCCTGGAGATAACCCTGTACCTGAAACATGATGGGCTGCCTCCTGGAATTTTTTTTCTCCAGAAAAGTGGGGTTTTGCACACCTGAATCACTTCTGAAAGAGACAGTCTGTCATTCTAGATGGTTTTAAAAGCAGCAGACAGCAGCCTCGCTCAACATTTCTGCAATAATGATGACAACCACTGGCATAATATAAACCACTTACTAATCAGTTTGCAAAGGCAGGACATCTGCTTTACACAATACAGAAGCAAATTAAGGAGGCTTTCACAGTATTCTGAAATTGTGTGTTAGATTTTGAAGAGAGAGAGAGAAAGAAAGAAACTAATGGTAAATAAATTGAACCATAGTACTAGTTTTCATCCAGCTGTATGTGGCTCTAAAACATCTATCTCAGAAAGGTACCTATTATTTATTAATTCAAGATGACTCCAAAAAGCAATTCCTCCATAAATTTCTTTCCAACAACTTTGTAATCTCAGTAAGTTCTTGGCAGAAGTTATGCTGAGAGAATTTGTCCTCAATCACAGTCTTCACTATTGTAATTCCAAGTGGCTCTTGCCTGTAGACACTTGGCATTTTAAAGGGTTTTGCATGCAGGTGTACCTTGTGTTAGGTGCTGGCTTTAAACTATGCTGTCCTACCTTGCATTGCAGAAGGAATAGAGGGAATCTGGGATTCATGGCATTCCACATTTAATGGGTTTGGTTTGTATGGCTTTGTCAAGGCTCCATCATCTTCCTGGAAGCAGCTCCAAAGCCAGTTCTCACTGCCTCTGAGAAGCTCCATACATCATGCCCTGGGCTAAAAAGTTTAATATTTTTCATGCACAGAAGGCTGTCAGCTTGTGTTCTGACATGTAGTATTTGGGCAGGGAGGAAACCAACTCAGCTGTTTTCAGGGATTTAGTGTGAGAGTCAGGAGTAAGACAAGTGGGCAAAATTTAGATACAGGTGTGATTTAGGATAGGCATTGCACGGAAGCTTGGAAGCAGGTCACTCTATTTAATTTACTTTCTTGGATATGTATTTCAACAGACAGCTATGTCTGGCAGAGTTTAGAATGAATCTGAACAGAAATTCTAAGACTAACTTTTATCACCGTCTGGTCCATGACAAGAATGCCAGTTTAACCTGTTTCTTATTTGATCTAAAGACTAGTGGGATTGGGATCTGAGCTTATGTTTCCAGCAGTTAGCCATCAGTACTGTTTGGTTAAGCAAACTCATTTAAAACTGGGAGAATATAAGCCAGAGCTACACCTGATTGCCTGGAGAACCCAGTCGTGGAATACACACAGTGCTGTGCTCTGTGCATGTTTTAGATGGCACAACATATAACCAAAATCTGACAGTCCAGAGAAAATGAGTCAGTCCTTTTGGGAAATGCAGATGTTAAAGATCTGAACATGTGCAACCTTTAACTAGGACAAAAATGCACTTTAGGTTCATCAATATTTCCTTTTTTTCATGGAGTGGGGAATGTACTGATTGGCTGAATTGCTGTAGAAATTGCCGACTTTGCTAATGTTGAGAGTAACACTTGCCCACTTAAAAGAAAAGGGAAGAACTGAATCCATTTGGAAATGTGTGTATATTATCCCTTTTACTTCTTCCTGGATTTGCAATTCCCACCTTCATCTCAGAGTTGGAAAGTTTAAGGTATAAACCAAAACATACAAATTATTACAAACTACATTGTTACAAATGATGTTTAAAGTTCTTAAGGAATTGGTTTTCATTTAAGTCCAAAATAATGATATGTAGATTTTCTTTTGTCTGTTTATTTTTAAAGGTGGTGAAATATTTAGTATACTGTGTTGAAAACTTTCCCATTCTAGATTAAGTGTTCTGGATACCCATCATCTTTAAACTGAAATGGCACACGAGAGTAATAACGGAGCAAGTCTCCCCTCTCGTATAAGCTTTTTCCAAACCAAAAATGTGTGAATGTTTGGATTTTGAGGAGCTACTTGATGTTTCTCCCAGCTAATCCTCTAATCAAGGATGACAGCGAAGATTGGCTGTCTTCTGTAAAACTGTGGTCTCCTCTGATGTCCATGGGTTTCATCTGTCTAGAATTAAAAGATATGAGAACTCTTGGCAGTGCTGCACTGCAGCAAAAATGGGGGTTTTCCTCTCTCACTGGTGTGGCAGCTCACCAGAGCGCACTGTCTCCCCATTCCTTTAGCATTTGCTGACAATGTGGATTCATTGGCTCTGTCCACACTTCTTACTAATATAAAACACCACTGATCTGCACAGCAATGCCTACAACAGGCTTAGAACTTGCTGCCTAACTTAGCCTAATGAATTAATTTTATTTCATTTTGTGCTCTTTCTACCTGGAAACAGAGATACTGCAACACTGCCAGAGCACCTCTAAGAATCACCACTGCTGTAGACACTTCTAGCACCTGTGTTTTGTGGACTCTTAGGTGCACATTACATCAATACTTATTTTTGGACTAGAGGCCCACAGGGAGCCCCTGGCATAACATTTTTGCAGTAATTCAGGATTGAACTCCCTGTGGTTAGGATATACAAAGATATTCTAAGAATGGCAGCGATTTGTGCCTTCTGCACAGTGTTTCTCAAGCCTCAAAATGTCTTTCCCTCAGCAATTTAAAGGTTGCTGTTGGCTGTGACTGCAGGGGAAAAGACATTACTGTTTCTGTGAAGAAGTTAGTTGTGAACATGAAAAAAGCTTCAGTAATTTCTCTAGGGGGAGGCACCAAACCTCATAAAAATATTGACAGAGCTTGTGCTTAGCTTTTCTGCACTTTGTTGGTTATAAATAAAGTTACCCAGATTACATTTTATAATAGAAGACAGGTGAGCTGAAAAATTTAGAAAGGTGTGAGAGAATTAAGAATGATAATTTTCAGTTAACATTTGAATGATGTTTCTGTTGTAAACCATTTAATGCAACATGCAAATGAATGCATCTGAAAAGGGAAATTCATTTTTGTGGGTTTACTGTAATCGAGCACAGTATGTACTTGAAGGAGTTGTTAAGGAAATGAAGGTTTAAGGCTAAATATGACTTTTCTCCTGAAAAGCTCAAAAATGTTTTAATGAAGTAGAGAAAACAGATCCTTAAATAAAAATAGGAACCTCAGGGTGCTCCTTGGGGGGCATGTGAGACCACAAGATCTTGAGTAATCAGGGGGTCCTAAGGCAATGAGAAGAGCCCACAAAAATTGGTTTTGTGCTGTTGATGTTCAATGTAAAAAGTCCCAGTTCATTCCAGATCTGACATGCTCAGCACTCTCAGAGCAGCAAAATTTCTCCCTCATCATGAAGTTTTGATGAGAAGGTGCCTTAAAAGCCATCAGCACTCATGGGAGAGGGCAAGAGACACCCTTGGCACCAATGGCCAATGCCAGCCCCTCAGGTCAGCTTTCCCAGGGCGGGGTGTGCCCAGTGTCTTGTCTGCTGGAATAAATTAGCTCTGTTTGATCAACAAAAATGGCAAAGATGTAGAGATGGAAAAGCCCAACCCCGAAGCCCCACAACCGCTGGAATCAGGAGGAGCAGCGGGGTCAGGGACATCTGGCAGAGCAGCAGGCAGGAGCAATGGGTGAGAGGAAATTCATTAATTACCATAACAAGTGGTGTTCAAAGACAGAAACAGTAGACTGTCTCCTCCCAGGCGAAGCTGGAAGATTAAATATTGCCACATGATGAGTAAGTGAGGTCGTGGGAAGGCCTCTGCTGGCAGATCCAGTTACAGTGCTTCAAACATAGACATTTGTGGGGATACCTTTAAATGCTGATGCTTTCCTCCTCTCTGGGAAAACATTGAAAATAGCATTTTCTAGCCCAGAGCCACTGAGCAGGAGTAAGCAGTTGCAATCTGTTGACATTGTATGTTAAAAGCCACAATCTGTATCTGGCAAGCGAGCAGAGGTTTTAAAGTTGGAGTTGAACTAGCTGAGGTAAATAGGCAGGAATGGGTGCTTTGGTCTTTAATTTGTATTCAGTTTTAATAACATTTAATTGATTTTTGAAGTATTTTTGGAGCTTTCAAATGAGTCTTAATGGTCTTTCAGAGCTTTAGATGTAGAGCATCATATTTCCAGTTAAAGATTCATTATTTAATTAATGCAGCTCAGTCAAGTCCTGATAAATAGGAGCACCATCAGAGCTATTTTTGTTTCCTGATTCATTTCTCCAGCAGGACTGAGGAAACATGGCCTTGAACCATGTTTCTAATGGTGAACTAATTTCCTGCTGAATAGAAACAAGGAAGAGAATTATCTGCATATATTCTACCAAGGATTCTACCACATAATACAGAGATTAATAATATCATTACATTTC
Source organism: Illadopsis cleaveri (assembly GCA_013399915.1). NCBI lineage: Eukaryota > Metazoa > Chordata > Aves > Passeriformes > Timaliidae > Illadopsis > Illadopsis cleaveri. The sequence continues at coordinate 51,264 of VXBB01022883.1, forward strand.
TCTCCCTTCCAAACACCTTACTTGACTTTGCTAAGCCACACACTCTGAAGTAGAAAGCCAAACACTGAACAGAAATAGTAGCTAACATATAAAAAGAAGATTAAGGAAAGAAAAATAACATTCTTAGCTCTTTTTCGGCTGTGCTGTTTTTATAACCGAAAATCAACCTCTGTTCCTAAACAATTTATGTGCTGTTTGGCTATTAGCATTGCTGCCGTTTAAAGCTCTCTCCTTTTTCTTCCCTCTCCTCTCTCACCCACAGTATTTCATTTTTATACCTGTCATGAAATGGTTGGGGTCGGAAGTCAGCGCAGAGTGCATCATTTGTATATTGTGTCTCTTTTTCTCATGTGCCTCTGCTGCCAGAGAAATTGAACTTTCATCCATTAAAAATCCATTTGTTGTGTCTTGACTTCACTGAACTAAAGAACAGGACATTTCATCAAACAGTACAGTTTAAAATCAAATTAAATTGTACTAGTACCCAGAAAATGTGACATGATAAAGACCCCAGCCATTTAAAAAATCTTGTTAAAGACCTTACTGATTTTATTTACTGGTACTTCCACATGTCCTTTGAAGTTCAAACTGGTCAGTGATGCAAAGACTTGCCATGGGACATCTAAAAGAATCCCTTTTCTCTTTTTGTTTTCTTTTCCTTCTTTCCATAAAAAGAAGTGGTGGGCACTTCCTAGAGATTTGTATGCCCTCAGGTTTGACGCCTGCAAACTGAGTCTGGGTGTAAGTGGTCCCCAGCTGTGATGTTCCTGTGCTTTCAGGTGACCCTGTATGTTGGACATCACTGGCAGTTTTTCCATCTACAGTGATGACTTGTGCTGGAGCTCGCTGTGTTTGAGTAACCCAGTAGCAAACCCATGAAAATCAGGGGAGGCAATGCTTGTCCAGCAAACGTACCCGATGACCTTTCAGCTGGGTTAAACACATTCCCCCAAAAATGGGGGTTGCATCATATGTTCCTCTGTAACAACCTGGTACCTTTATTGCCATATGTACCCACAGCTTGTAGGGGAGAGCCTCCCTAGACATGATTCTTATGCCAGCCACAGTTTCCACAATTCTGATGTGCCACGGGAGTCAGAGAAGCTGGAGTCTCGCAGATGGATTACAGAATTAAATTGTGCAACTTGCAGGGCTGCATATGTGCAGAGTTTCTGGGAGTCCAGGAATGGAACCAGGGGCTGAGAAAACACCCGTCTTCCAGACCCCCGTGCACGGGCAACAGCTGGAATTTGCACGGCTCCTTATTCAATTAATATTCAGAAGCCACTATTGCATTTTCCCAAGAGCAAAGAGACAGTAAAAGCAAGCTGCTACGTCTGGCTCCGCTGTTTGTCCTCCCCCTTACGCCGCGTTGGGTTGTTTGGTTGGTTTGTTGGTAGTGTTTTGTTTCTATTTTAACCTCTTATAAATATGTGTTACATTTGGCAAAGAGGCAACTGGGGACGGAGGAGAGAGCAGCAAAGTGGTGTTTCAGAAGCCAAGAGAGAAGCATGTTTGAAGTGAATTGCACCAGATTTTTGTTCAGATGGGAGATGCTTGATTTGGTTTTTGCTTGACTTGCTTCCATGTGTACTGAACTGCTGAGATGTTTGTTTGTAGTTAAGATCTTTCTAAGGTATGGTTTGGGTTTACAGTCTAACCAACAACAAGAGGAAGGCTGACTGCAGTGATAAATATTTGTTAGGATATAATGTTCACAATGTTTTTAAAATGTAAGCAACAAATTAAATACAAATGAGTCATCACTGCCTTTCGTTTTTGAAAAATGAGGTATATCTTTAAACTTTTGGACTGCATTGTGAATTCTGAGTGGAACCAGATTACAAAATTATATTTAGAAAACACAATATATAGACCTTTCTTTTGTTTACACATACATAAGAGGTGTCCATTCTGTTTGTGTGCAGAAGGAATACAGCCAGTAGGATGGTTTTTCTGGCTCCCAAGCTGCTCAAGTAGAAGATCAGGCCAGGGAATGTGTTCCCTTACGGTGCTTTCTGGACTGAGGCGTGGTCTGGCCCTTGAATTGCATGTAGCACACAGGCTTCAGAAGAGCTGATTCTCTGGCAACATACTTTTCTTTCTGCTCAAGGCCAGCCCTGGAGAAAGAGAGGTGAAAGAGAGTTACTAAATTTCATAGCTTGTTACTTGCTGTCTTCAATGGATGATTTCAGCCTAGAAATAATTTGCCATTTCTTGCAAAGTCTGGACAAGTGGCTGAAAGTTAAAAGAAGGTTGTGGAAGTTGCTTTTAGTTTGCAATCAAAATGAGAAGCTTGGGGGAATCTTGCTTACTTCTTTTTCTGACCCACCAATGTGAGGGCAGTGACAGTGGGAAGCACCAGAGTATTTTTTCATATACTTTGTTTGTAATGAATCAGATCATTAAAGGTTTAATCGATCCAACATAAGCTGACGAGATGCAGGTCAACGGTCTTGGTTTTAGTGTTTGGCTTTTTGATTTCAGGATATCCATGCATGCCAGTTGCATCATTTTAATGGCAAACTAGTTCTTTTCTCTGGTACCTCATCATGGTTTAAATGATTGATTTTGGTTTCTATTTGTACCCTTTTTTCTGTTTTGACAAATTACGATTATAGTGTTCAGCTTTATCATTGTCTTATAAATGATATAACAACTGCTTGTGAATACCCAGAAGTTTTTATTGTGGTGTGTGAATGTTAATAACAACATTGCAGAATGGCATAGAGAAGGTTTAGCAGAATAATATTTGCATTTCCTCTAGTAAAATATCGTACCATAGTACAATTCCTGGATGATAAAGCCATAGATTCTCTTATCTATCTGTGTCATGGTAATGAATCATTGTAGAGAGCTTCTAAATAGAAGGTGTATGTTACATCCGTGATATGGACAGATAGAATCATAATTCTTCCAGATATTGAAGGGTTATGATTCATCCAGTGCCTGAGAAAATTAGTGCCATCACCAGAAACTCCAGCTCTTGCTTGCCATGATTGAATGGGTATCATGGGCTTCCTGATCATATATTGCAGTATGTGTGTACGGAGCAAGCAGCAAGCACAGAGCTGAAGTGCAAAGAATTGGAATTTTGGGGCATTTTTGAGGTTGGAGGGATCAGTGTCTGTACCACCTTTTCTGTGTGAGAGAGTCAGGCTTCACTTACGTATAATGGCACTGCTAGGGAATATATAATATTGCAAAGAAAAAATTATATCAAGTCTGATTTTAAAAAAATAAACCTGTTTCCTCTAAGGAAATACACTTTATTTCCTAAATAATTTCCTCCTTCTCCAGGAATTTTTCTGCAGGGTGCTGAAATCTGGACCGTTGAGTAATGTAAGTTGGGAACTCTGGGATGATCTGCTCCAAACTCTAAATCAAAGCAGATCCAGTGAGATCAGGATGCTCGGGGACTTGTCGTGCCATCACACACAAAAATTCCAGGAGCAAACCACCAGATTAATTCTTTTAATTCCCTCTTGTTAGTAATACTTTGTTGTCATACTTTGTTTTTATTTTGAGAGGGTATTAATGTATGTCTGAATGGGATTAAACATGTATAAATCTTGCAGTGACTGATGATTTAGGAAGTAGTTGTTTTCTTCAGCTAGAAGGTTTTACTCCTGAAAAATGCTCCTAGTATTTTTGAAAACTCAATCAAAATCTTAGAGTTAAAATTAGGTAACAAAATATATTTTGCTAAAAAATCTATCAAGCATTAATTACAATCACTCTTTAGCAGAACACAAAAACCTCAATGAGACAGCTACCAGGAATAAAGAGCAAGTTCAGGCACCTTATGTGTTTAAAATTCCTGCTTATTTTGTTTTGGGATGGCAGGAATGTGGGACAAATGAAAAGCCTCGAGTCTGAACCAAACCTGACATAGGACAGGGGCAAGATGGCAAGGCAGGAGTAGGACAAGGCATGAGAAACCGTGGCACATCTCCTGCCCTTTTTCTTCTCCATTCCCTAGAAAGCCAGAACTGTGACAAACCCAAAACAGCAAAGCCATGGGAGGCTGCACCCTGCCTTTCACCTTTTATCTTCCCTGGCCCACTGCAGGCAGTGGAGAGTTCAGTATTTGTGTTCTTTCTCTCCTAGGAAATCTCAGCAGTGAGGAAAACAATCTTAGCTCTTTTAACACTAATGAAAGTTGAAGGCAGTAAACAAAATCATGGAGTAAATCATCCAGTGCTGACATGTCTTTTGGAAGCAAAGAGCCTTTTATTCGAAGATGTGAAATAACATTTCCTTCGTGTTTTTGCTCGTCTGATAATTAGAAATGATTTAGGACGGCAGTGATGGTGCCTCTAATGGGCACCTTGTGGGTGTTAATAAAAGGAAGAATACATTAAATGTAGTGATTTGTGATTGGGCTGATGGGGTTAATATTTTCTTAGAATATAGCTAGCCATTTTTCTTCCAAGTAGCAATGTAATGTAATTATAAGTACCTTAGTAGATGGACTCAATTGCTCCTATCATGAAAATTAATTTCAGGAATATGCTGAGGCTTTCTTTCGTTTCTTCTTTATTTCCTACTCTATGCAGGGGGTAGCAGACACATACAAATGAAATTATGTTTGAGCAGACCTCACTGAGGCCTTGCCAATTCTTGTGAAGAACTGAAATTGAAATCTGTGGGAAAAGAGAGCATTTCTTTTTACATTCCTTGACATATTTTGCACCTGTAAAACTCCCCGTTTTCTCACATGCTCTTTCAAAGCACTTGACAAAGCTAGACAGATATCTCTAGATTATGAAGGGAAAAATGAAGTATGCTGAGTTTTCCCAAAATGTTTTCTCGGAAGTAACTGAGCTGTGATTGCAGCTTTTCCAGTAAGTTTAGCCAAGCTTTATAATTTTTTATAATCAAGCTTCTTCAGCACATGTAAATGTTCTTGCTGTAGTATTTCTAAGCACTGGAATACATAAATAATATTAATGAAAATCTCAATAATAATCTTTTATGTTTTTCCACTTTATTGTGTGGCAAAATACAAAAAATGTAACTGGAATTTATACTTTTGAGATATAAATCTCTAAATTTTTTTACTAAGTGAAAGTCTAAAATATAGAGCAGTTGCAAAGGTGTGTGAAGAAAAGAAGGACAAAAATCTACACTTGGTTACATTTTGAGCTTTCACAAGTAAGTTTAACCTTGAAGAACTTAATGAAATTAAATCAAAAAGGACTCTTAGACATTACTGTGAAAACATACACAAATATAGAGATATCAGCAACATGAAAGTGTTGGATTGCTGCTGTGTGGTTTGAAACCTTAATTACCAATACTCATTAGCAGATATACATCTGACCCATTCGGGTTTAAAGCAGCTAAAAATAAATCTTAAACCCATGGAGGAAGAGGAATGTGCAACAGAACGAAGTAGGGAGTCTTGGTGTGTTTGAAGGCAGTTCGTTACATGTTTTTAACCCAGAGCAGACACCCAGATTTTAGTGTTTTAGGTGTGAAAGTGGGTCTCAATTTGAGCTGATGGTGTAAATCCATATTTGGGCAGAATTTCAATGGCAGGTTTTGTAACAGTTTTACAGACCTTGTATTCTTCAGAGAATTTGCTGTCTGTGCTTTCTAAGTATTAACATTTCCTGTTACTCTTATTGTGGGCTATAAAGTGTTAATGAAAGGAAAAGAAAATCTGAAGATTCCTTTCCAGAGGGTCATTTGCATGGTGAGGGAGGGAGAAACACAAATATACTTGCAAGTCGAGGCAGAACTATGCTGGAGTTCATCATTCCCTTTCCTTTGGTTTTCTGGAGAGGTACTTAATGGTGTTTGAACATGACTGTATAGTGCCGTTAATGTAACAATTTTCATTTGTACAGTGCAACACCAGAAAGATAATCTCTGTGTTAAGTACTTTTCCTTTATAATCCCCGGAGAGTCAGAACTCTAAAAGCAAATATTGTATTTACCATAGACTGTAAAAGGGGAAGAAATGAGGCTAAAATGCAAAGCAGCAGGGATAAAATAGAGTTCCTTTTGGATGTCTGCAGTGCTGCTATGAATATACATATACTCACTGTTATGCTTTTTATATTATCTCTAATTTGAAATAAACAACATGATTACAGATTAGATCAATCATGGTTTCAGTATTTCTGGCCAAGGCAAGAAAAGCCTGGATGTGCTAGCTAAGAGTGTAATCGAAGCAGAGATTGTTTCACTGTTGGTGATTTGTTTAAGGATTTTAATTTACAGTAATGAGTGTCCTTCTCTGCATTGTAACCTGGCTCCCTTTGGAAAACAGTCGTGCTTGTATATACCAGTGGAATGATGATGCAAGGCACTAAACAACAAAATAGAGCAGCTAAATGCTGCTGCCTGGCATCTCTTCCAGAATAGAACTGAGTGGCAGAACTGATGCCTCGCTGTCCTTACTTGGATTTGCACAGGAGCTCTGGTGGGAGCTCAGCCACTGTTGCCGGCTGGGGGATGGGGAAGCTGAGTGTCTTTCAGAATTCATCAAGTGAACAGATAACCAGTTCACTCCAGAGGACAGCTCTGCCTTGGCTACTGGAAGGATTCAAGGATAAGATGACTTTTTCCTGCGTATGGCTCGTGTGTTTCTTCTTATGAAGTTAAGCAAAGGAGCAACATGCAGTGTGGCAGCTGGAGAATACCACAGGTGCTTGAAAGCAATTTGGCAAAAACAGTCAAGAGAAAAGAGATCAACAGTTTACAGCATATTTATTTTTGGGTAATAGTTATTCAGATTGGAAGGGAGCTGTTGGGAATTCAAGCAGTGTTCAGAAATGATAAAATATGGTGTTAGGAACCTGATGTTCAAATGCTTTGAAGTTGCTGTCACTTAATCTGGTTTCGGAATCCTGCCCAGAAATGATGCAGTAATAAGGACCAGCTGCCATGGTTGCCTTTCTTATTGGTGTATTTTTAGTGGAATCATCAATTTAATGATGAACACATGCATTCAATGCAAACAAAAGGTGTGTTAAGGACAATTCAAAAGAGAAGTGATAGGAAAAACCCCTGTGAATACAAAGGAAAGTAGAGGAATAGTGGATAGTGTAAAGAAGAAAATCTGGTCAAAATCTGGAAAGTTCTTTGAATGTCCAGAAAAATAGGTTTGCTTCAGATGGAAAAATGATAGTTTTTCCCTTCAGTTTCCTCCAGGGAATGAAAGCTTTCCATGCTTTCAGTTCCCATCTAAGGAGCTTGATGGACTTCCTCTTTGAGGTGCCTGGAAGCCTCAGCCATATGTCAGGGTCATCTTTCTTGTGGGCAGCTCACTTGGTATTGAGAGTAAAAGTCTGTTATTCAGACTATTATTCCTGCAATCCAAAACTGGAGATTTTTGTCTGAATTCAGGGACTCCTGCAATCAATAGCATTTTATTCTTCTTTTCAGAAGGCTGTTAGACTGCCACTGCTTGAAACCCATGCTTAGTTTGCTCGTTGATAGTTCAACAGTAATTGTATTTACGGTTCATTTTGCTTGGATGCTCGTGACTCTAATCTTTCCACAGTGTCAGTGGCGCAGTTCAGCTCTGATGTACGTGTTCATCGTCCTGCTAAATGGAAAATCCCATTGCAGTTATGATTTCTGTCATCTCTGTGAGGGTTAGGAGAAAGGATGCTATGGATGTTCTGTGGAAAAAGAGTGGGTGGTATGAAGTAGAAATACAGGTTGTGACCAAATCCTCAATCTCCTCCACTGTGCAACTGTAATTTAGATGTGAATCTATATACATGAAACATTTAATCATAGAGTGGACCTCTCTTTGCCAAAGGAATGTGTTATACAAGGTGCTGCACAATCCTACTGGGAAGGGTAATGAATGATGTGGAAAGCTGAAACAGTCAGAGAAATCCAAATAGCCACAGTGTTACATACTTCTGTTTAATTTTTCAATGAGACACTCAGAATGACATCTTTTGTTTTATCAATGCCAAGGAGAAGGATTTTCATGGAAAGCACTGTAGAACAACACAGGTCTTCCGTTTCACAGGACTTTGCACCAAGTAGGAATATTAGTTGGCCACTCAGAGGGAAGTAGAGCAGATTAATTAAATCTTCATTTGGTTTCTGTTGAGCTTCAGCAACTGAACTTCAATGCTTTTTAATTACATGCCTTACCTGGTTGGTGAGAGGGGCTATATTAAAACACAAATACCTTAACATCTGGGGCTCATTTGTTGCAAAATGAACACCATCGCCTTGAATTCCCTATTTCTCTCTCTCTCCGCTCTTACAATATTTGCCTTGTAGTGATTCCCCTTGCTAATTGCAATCCATCCAGTGCTGTATTGGAAAGAAACATTTCAGTTGCATGATTTAATGCTTTTAAGTTGTCTTGGCTTTGCTGACTCATTGGTCAACCTTGAAAAATCATAGCAGTGCAAGCATTGCAATGCCAGCAGAGGACCAGCAGGTTGCATGGGGGACTCTGTTACTGATTAGTGTCATTTTTTTCCGAGTTGAAAGAGCTATTGTGTTTAAGGCCATGAGATTTAGAATTAGGAGTAATTAAAAACCAAGGCTGCTGCCTTTATATTTTTTTAAATATGAAGGGCCCCAGGAGTCTCTGTAGTCATTAGAAAATCCTATTCTTGTGCTAAGCCTGTCCTTATAAGCAGTTCTGTTGTTGGCTTTCCTGAATGTAAAGCGGGATCTTGTTGAGAGTGGATGATGAGAGGGGGGAAATATCATAAAGGCAGGGGAGAAGAAAAATGTGTGTGTGTGTTTGGGGGGCAGATATTTAGTGGTTGCGTGGCTGCTTTGTAATGTGTCCTTAGCAACTGGCTTTCTACTCTAATGGGAAAAATAGATGGTGGGAAAGCATTCAAGGAAAGTGGGTCACATTTGATCCATGACCTAAAAGGAAAAGTGGGGGAAGGGAATAATCAGCTCAGATCATTAATGAGGTGAAAATTTATCCTTATAAAGCTTGTTCATTGCACTGGGAAAAATTGCTGTTCTGGTGTCTTGGCTATGTGATAGAAAATGCAGCTCCCACTCTCTGAAAACACAATTGCTCCGCGGCTTTGTAATAAAAGAGAGGGAAAAAAAAGAAAAAAGTTGTTTGTTTTAAACACTCTCCGGCAACACAATGATTAGACATGACAGTTTGGCTGTGGGGCCTTCCTTTCAGTTCAGGAAAATGTAGAACAGAGCTGAGCTGTCCTTTCCTAGTAAAAATGAGGTCATTTGTAAAGCTTTGTGTACATTTCTGCAGCACTCGTGGAACAGAGCTCACAAAAACAGCTCTGCTGAAGCCTCTCTCCTACCTCCACCAGTGCTCCCATTTTTAGGAAATGGAGGCCCATTGACCACGTAAGATGAGGAATCAGAGGCTGTGATTTAGACGAAATGGCTCCTCAAGGATGTATAGTTTTGATTTAACTGTCAGCGCGCTGCCGTTGCTGACTCCGAGCTTTTACAGCTGCGTGTGGGGAAGCTCCTTGTAATCTGCTCCTTCTCCTTGTGAGCTGTGTGTGTGCTCTGAAACAAGCAAAAGTGCTCTGTCAGGCTTCATTATTCTGTTACATATACAGTGTATTGTATACATTATATTCGCTAATCCCTGTTGTTCATAAAAATGCCCCAGGCAATTAAAATTTATTGAATAATAATTTATTTTATGTAAAAGCTAATACTAATTTTCATACCCAACTATTTTTCTCCTTCCAATCAAATGTTATGTAGCTGCTAATATTTCAAGGTAGTTTTAATTAATGTGTCAGCCTAGTGCAACTCTATGGAAGAATGCATCATTGAATTAAATAAGAAAGGATAGCAAGGCATCTACTGGATAAATGCCTAGAAAATATAAAGTAATGAGACGTGAGCTGGCACATTAGAGTTGCATTCCCTTCTACCTTGAAACTTCAGGGAATACATTCCTATTCTGTCCAGGAAACCCCCAGTTTCTCTGACCTTCTTAGTAGGGCAGCAACTGTTTCAGCCAACTGTATTGATATTCAGGCCAATCATGGAAAGATGGAAGCATAGACAATTAAAGAAGCATTAAGATCTTGGGCTCATTAATGAAGGTGCTTAGTAGAAACCAGTAAATAAAAAATTTCTGACTTTGTAGGCTAAGTGAACTCAGACCTGCTGTGTCCCCTTCTCCCCTTTATTTCTTCACTGTCTATTAAAACAGTCTGAGTGTGTCATGTTTCCTAATATATGAAAATAGTAGGAAAACATCTGGGCTTACTAATAAAATTAGGTCTGCTACTTAGAAAGCAGGCAGCATTGTTTGTGGCTTCAGAGATGTTCTTGCAATGCAAATAGTAATAGTGGCTTTGGAAAGTACTTTACTTCTGCTGTATTTCATAATATTCAAACACTGCCTTTAAAAGAAAAATTAGAATTGCATCAAGTTAAAAGAAAAAAAATATCATTAAAGGGTAGTTGTGGTTTTTTTTTCTTTAATAACATAATGGTTCAGCATTTACGTAGTGGTTTCCTCTGAGTGTTTTAAAATTCTTTGTTGGGATGGGATTGTAATTTAAAGGTGAGGGAGATAAGTACAGCAAAGGGAAAAGACCTATGAAAGAGTGTGGCTGAGAAACAGCTTTTTTGTTGCATAATTCTGTGCTCTTTACCATTAGACACACTTCCCAGCTTTGTTCTTCGATTAAATTTCGTCTTCTCTGAAGGATGACTATAGCAAGAAAACTGATGTACCTTAAAATAATCTGTGAGTAATACCACTCTCAATGAATTTGAAATTGCTCGAGTGAAGCTCTGTGCTCAGTGTTCAGAGCTGACCTGCTGCCCAGCTGGTGGCTTCCTATCCTGAGTGATTGTGTGGGCACAGGGCACAGATATCCTTCCCTGCCTTAGACCAGAGTGAGCACAAATCCACAGCTCTCCAGTGGTGGCAGTCAGAATGAAAATTCAGGCTTCATCGTTTCTTTCTCCATATCTCTTACTTACAGTGACAAGCCCAGCAGGTTCAGCCTTCAAATCATTAAAATAAATTCTCATATTATTAAAATCCCATATTTGATGCTTGGATTCCCCTCGGTTTCTTGTGTCAGGGAGCTGAGACATGTGAGCTTCAAGTCTGTATTCTTCCACTGCCAGCATCCTGGTCCCTCCACCTGCCCTGGGGCAGGTTCTTCCCTTTTTCCATCTGCTGAGCGAAGGTGCCGATGACCATACAGAGAGGAGTTATATGGAAAAACAGTTGGAAAGGGCTAGAGATCTTAGGGAACCACATGGTGTTACTAATCCTCCAGCTTTCCAAAGACTTGTCATCACAAATAAGAGTTTTCCACTTTCAGGGGCAGGAGGGAAAGAGAAAAAAGAAGGAAAGAAATTAACCCTGTGGTGTGATGACAGAGATTTCAATAAATCACACTGCGTTTCACACTGCTGCTGACAGCCAGCCAAACCTAAGCTGGCCAAGTTTCCACAGGTCGAGTATGTTACAGGGAGCTTAAAAATATATCCACGACTGTTTAACTAGCTTTTCTCTTGCACAAGGGTATTGGAGTTAACAGTCTTTGTAAATTATATGGTGGTCAAAATTATGTGAATGGTATTCCTGGTTTTTTCCCATCTCCTCTTCTCCCATTTCTTCTGTAAAAGTGTCAGCAAGTCCTTAAGACCTGGGTTCATTTTTGCTTGTGAATTAAACCTCCAGAGCAAATAAACATCCACTAGGGTAAGATTTTGTCCAAAAAGTACTGTTTAGAAGTTATCTCATCATTTTAAATTTTTCCTACTGCGATTATTTATGATAACCTTAAAAACATGGGGTTTTGGCAACTTTTCAAGCTGTATTTTCCTTTCCATTTGGCAAAACAGTTCCGAACGGCACCCCTCTTTTGTTTTCCCAATGCTGCATCTGCAAAGAGTGTCCTTCAAACTCACAATTAAAAGATCTTTGAAGTCAGAAGCATCCCCATAAATGACTGCCATATGACTTGTGTTCATGTGTGTGTGCTAGGGTGTATTTTTGTTAGGATTTTTCAGGGTGTGTTTATTAGGAAAATTTAAACCAGTTTTTCTCATTTTGTTTGTTTGCATGACACCTTTAAAGGGCGAGTTGCTCCTTCCCTAATTATGTGTAGTTGTTTATTTTCTTGTGAGCTTCAAAAGAACAGCACAACTGGCAGAGCAAAATATCTTATTTGCAATAATATAGAAAAAATAAGGGACTAAGTAAAATCTTAAACTATAATGAGGGTTTACTTTAAAAACTCAGACTTGTTGTTGGCTAGTTGTCTGCCAGTGCTACTGCTGACCTTTTGTATAGCAGGTGTGTCTTTAAACATAAAAGTAAAACTGTTGGTAATCCACAATACAAAGGAAAATTAATCCTTTGAAGATGCTAGAAAACACATTGCAATGGAATTTAGAGATTTCAACAAGTGAGAAATTAAGACAACTTGGCCTGTTTTGCAGCGTGGACAATGCGTTCCACACAGCACGTGTGGGGTTTTTTGCATTAAAAAAAAAATTGCTCAGTATTCTGCCTTCACATCCAGTTTCTTTTCAGTTTCTTTTCTTTAATCTACAAATCATGGTTGCATGGCTGGTGGGACCTGGTTCTGCCACCAGTTGACCCTGGCAGGAGCGTGTATGTCTTGCCCATCGGAAGTTGAAGCCAGACTCAAATTTTACTCATTATTCTGTCTTCCACAAAGCTGGGAGGAGTACTTGTCCTTCTACATTTTCCACAAGGCTGGCAGGAGTACTTGTCCTTCTACATAGAATCAACTACCACTAATACTAGGTTTTAGAGGTTTTCCCCCTCCCTCAAAAAGCACTAGAGTATGTGGAAAACTCACAGAGGAAAATCGCTTTCTAACTATTGATGTTTTAGTAAAAATCTAATGAGGTACTTAGATTTTTCTCATTTGTTATATTGAGGAGCAGGTAGAAAAGAAACAGAAAAAGAGAAACTTTTGGATTTTTTTAAGCTTCCTTGTAATACACAATAGGAAAAAAACCTCTATTGATTTTGTTGTTGTCCAGCAGTCTGATC